>NJRQ01000256.1:223519-239504 GCA_003063805.1 Aphaenogaster ashmeadi | reverse complement strand
AGTGGGGATGAAAATTAAGGATTCTGATTGGATGATTTCCTTATGCATTATGTGTTATGCGTTATGGAGAAGTGTGTGCTCCCCGCTTAACTCATTGCACTAGTTCAGGTTCAGAAGTGCAGCGAAAAAGAACAGACTAATGGATCTAGCGCACACGTGTGATCGAGCGATGCGTTATACTTTTAGGTTATTTGTTCGCTGAAGAATATTATGAAATTGCAATTTTAATTTAGCGTACCAATTTATTATTTCGTCATGCCTACCATGAACAGAATCACGTAAGTCATATATCATATATCTCGGTGTATTTATAGCATAAAAAGTAATATTAATTATATGTGTGGATCATTATGCATTATAATTTTGTGCAATACACTTTCGTAGGAAGCCAACTACACATAAGGGCAAGAAAGCTATATTGAAGAGAGAGCCCAAATTGATAGAAAATGCCAAGGGAGCTTTATGTCTCAAGGGTAGACGCACATCGCAGATTGTTACTGATCTTATAAAGGATTTGGTAAGCAAACATAACTTTTGATGTTGCTTTAACATTTATAGCAATTCTCCAGAAATCGACAGAGTTTTCAAATTATAAATGAATTATATACTTTTTAGTATGATCTGAAGAAGCCCAACGTGCAAATGATGAAACAGAAAAATGAGATATTGCCATTTGAGGATATTACACCTGTTGAAAGATTTGCGTCCAAGTATGACGCTTCTCTTTTCATGATAGCTTTGCACAATAAGAAACGCCCACACAATCTTGTGATGGGTCGAACGTACGAGCATACGTTACTGGATATGATAGAATTTGGCATAGAGAATTATAAAGGATTGAAAGACTTCAAAGTTGAGAAGATTACCTTGGGAATAAAGCCATTGTTGGTCTTTAATGGTGAACTCTTTGAGAGTAATTACGAATATGGCAGGATCAAAAACTTGCTCGTTGATATGTTCCTAAGGGAAGAGGTCCAGAAGATCAGATTGCAAGGTCTTGAACATGTTTTAAGCTTCACAGCTGTCGAGAATAAAATACTTTTGCGCAGTTACAGGTGAGATGGAAATAAAAATAAAGATTTCAATTTTTTCACTGATCCTTTCAAGATATCAATAATATGAAATGTATAAAATAAATATTGCAATAATGTGAACATGTCAAAGAATATGTTTGTAATTTTAATTTAGAATTATATATGTATTATATTTTTAGGATACTTTTGAAAAAATCCAATATGAGAACACCTAGGATAGAACTCGAGGAAATAGGACCACGTGCTGATTTAGTATGCAGACGTAACAAGTTTGCCTCTGAAGATTTATTCAAGCGAGCTTGTAAGAAACCTAAAGCGCTCAAGGTATTGTTTTATAAATAATTATTTCAGATTTTTACAAATCATCAATACAGTAAAAGGATGGATATTTTAATCTAATATTTATGATTGTATAGGTGAAGACGAAAAAGAATATCTCTAAGGACACGTTTGGAACGACGTATGGCCGTATACATGTTGGAGGACAAAATATTAGTGGTATTCAAACAAGGAAAATGAAAGGTTTAAAGAAAACATTATCGGAAAAGAAGAGTGAAAAGAGAAAAATTGCTGACGATAATAATGACGGCGCAAAGAAATTGAAAGAAACTACAGATTGAAAAGTTGATTGGGATGTTTATAATAAAAATTCAAAGAATGTAATTTTAACACATTTTTATTTAAAATATGATCATTATTTCCAACTCCAGCTAGTAACATTTTGTTGATCCTGCAATCAATGATATAGATCTCATATACAATCCTTTAACATTTTTAAATATGATTATTGTGGAAAATGTTTACCTTTACTGTAATCCCACAACTGGATAAACATTTTCGTACATTGTCGCATTCTTTCAATAAGATTGTATCCCTTGGATTTTGTCCAAGCGCTCTAATTCTGACAGTCGTCCTGAAGTTCAGAAAATGATCAATAATATCTTCAATTTGTCTATTTTCTGCTGTTGATTTTGTGGATCGTGAAATGCCAAACTTCGAGAGAATATTCGAGACATAATTCGAAACAGCGGCAACAGCGCTTACATTATTACTGTGAGATGTTATCTATAATTAAAAAAGGAATAATCAAATAATTAGTAATATGAATAGTATAAGATTGCGATATCATAGAGATATCAATTATTAATATTTTTTATGCAATCAACTTACATTATCTTGATGAAGCATCTTGTTTCCTATTCCAACAAGATTTATAATCGCATGCATTGCCTTTGAAGTGTCAAAATCATCTGCCAACGCTGAGTAAACCTGACTTCTTGTGTCATGTAAAGTCTAAAAGATATTTAAATTAGTTTAACATAATTAGTACTGCAACATTGGTTTTTTTATTATGTATGTACGTAAATTTGTGATTCAAAAAGAAGAAATCAAATGTTTATCCTTAAAATTGTATATTTCATAAATTCTTGTACATTTGGATATTGTATAGAAGATATGACACGGCATTAAAAAAATAAATAAATTTGCTCTATGTAGCAACAGTACTTACTGTAAACAAAAGGTTTTCATCAATTTCACCGGCTTTAAATTTTCCAGCAACATAATTATCACAGTCATTCATGAAGTTATCGAGCTTCTTGGTTACTGATACCGCAGCTTGCATGACTTCATTTGAAAATTCAATACCTGCAACGGAATTCAGTTCATTACACATGGATTAAATTAGGTGAAATTGATATTTGAACATTATTGTATGTACCGTTTCGATAATGAGAAAGTAGGCATAGTATTCTAAGATGATTTGCCGAATAGTTTTCGAGAAAATCCTGTATGCTTATAGTGTTTTTTAAACTCTTGGACATCTTTACATCCCCTTTTAGACTTAAATGGCCACAGTGAAGCCAGTAATTAACCCATTGGTCAACATTGTGAAAACAGCAAGATTGTGCCTCTTCATTCTCATGATGTGGAAAAGCCAAATCTATTCCACCACTGTGCATATCTATAGAATTTCCAAAGACTGTGCTGATAAAAACACATACTACTATATAGATCAGTATTGTCATATGGATGAACATGTTTAATAAATCTACATTAGAAATAATCATGAAAATGATATACATCGTTGATATACAAATGATATAACATTCTAAGCAAATATATGAATTTAAAATCCAGAAAATTTACAGTCCATACAAAAAAATGTCCATATAAAGCATAGAAGTGACTTTTAAAGTTACCTTGCAATCGTGCTACATTCTATATGCCATCCTGGTCTACCATAGCCCCATGGTGATTTCCAAGATGGTTCATTATCTTTTGCCGCTTTCCATAGTGCAAAGTCCAATGTTGATTTTTTATCTGAATGCTGATCTTTTATAACCTCAGGTAAAGGAGTTGATAATTTACCATATTTATTGTACTTGTTTGTATTAAAATAAACAGATCCTATAAAATATGATTTGTGAATAAACAGAAGTCAGACAATTTTTTCATAGTGACAAGATTCGAACGTTAATAAATATCATACCGTTTTTTGTAACGTAACCATCATCCTTGGCTACAAGCCTCTCGACAAACTGAATGATTTGTGGTACATAATCTGTTACTCTACAGCGCAAGTATGGTTCGCGGATATTTAACTTCTTCAAGTCGGCAAAAAATTCAGTCTCAAAATGCCTTGACAAATCTTGGAAATCCTTTCCACTTTCAATGGAACGTCTTATTATTTTGTCATCAATATCAGTTATGCCCATAACCAATAACACATCTATATTAAAATAATCCGACAGAATTCGGCGAATAATATCAGATTTTATGTAGGTGCTACAAAAAATAATATAAAAAAGTAGATTAGTTTTTATGTCGCAAATATATAATATACCTAAAACTATTAGCTGATTGACTAAACATCTTTGAGCTAAGTTCATTTGTTACAATCAAAATAAATAATAAATTTGCAGGCAGAATCATAAATTATAAAATCTTGATCGCAAAGCATCGCATTACTACGCACGTAAAATAATTGTTGTTCAATTAAATACTAATCGTTTAATTAATAACAGGTTAAATGTAACAGCAATAAACAGTACACGCGAAAGTTTTTGTAACATTTTTATTACGTTGCGTGTCCAATGTGCGCCGAGTCGTATACTGTAGGTCCGCAGATATACCACTTCAAAATATTTTCTGTCTTCAGGATCAGTGGCATCTTGCATCTCGTTATTGGATTATATACAGACACTTCGGTTTGGTGCCCCACCGGTTTTGTCCATTGCGGTCGATTTCGACATTTCGCCTCGGTATTTACGAAACGTTTGCAAACTCGGATCAACTTGTGCGTTACACGAGTCGTATTCATCCTTTCTTATTTTATTTTTTCCAGCTATCCTCTGATAATCGTCTGATAATTCTAATAATCCTTTTTTTTTCTTCAGAAGAAACCAGATTGGATCTGCCTGTCTTCATCACCTATTAAGTTGATTATTTTGCACAAGATTTCTTAAACTTGTATTATAACTTTCTTTTTAATTAAAATCTTTTAAATAATTTTAAATAATTTATTAAATTTCTAATAAAAACCGATATTCTAACCTATATTAACTGCACAGTATCGAATCGAGATGCCACAAAATCCCCTCACCAGAGGGATGAAGGGAATCCCCACCTCACACATCATTTTCAGCGCCACCTACCTTAAAATCAGGACATAGCGAACTAAAATCGAACACATGACGACGAAGAGAGAAGTCGCGCTAAATTCAAATTTATTTCGCACGACGGCCTGCCCATGTATACGATTTATTTGCAGAGATGAGAATTTATAGCTTACTTGTCATATAATTTGTTAAAATAGCAAACACAGCAGTCTATGAGTAGATAATTGATCATAATATAATATATAATAATTATATTATAATTGTATTATAAGAAATAATAACGCTGTTCCGAAAGCAGAGAGTTCAAGAATCAAAACTAGACATGTTTCATATCTGTGAACAAGTAAAACAAAGATTAGGAAATTGTTTAAGGATTTGTAGACATACGTAGAGAATAGTATGTATTTATATAAAAGCGCTCATATATTTCCTGCGTTGCGAATATTTTTATTAGATCACCGAGATCGCCGATATCTGCAAAGTAATAAAAGAAGTTGCTGAAACTAAATAGTTTCTATTTTGTAATTATAGTACACCTTTTGATTCCATTTATTATAAAATAACAGTTATTTAGTTTTAGCAACTTCCCGATTATCACTCTGTAATACCCTTGTAATCTCTTTGTAATACTCTTGCAATACATTCTACACAAAAATAACTGCAGTAATGATAATTATTGGCATAGGCAAAATCGTTATTTATTGAAATTTATTGAGCACAATTAGTTCTCCTTATATTTTACACAAGTAAATCTATATTAAAAGTTGTTTTTGAAATTGTGTTTATATAGTGTCTTAAGTTTATCCTTTACACACACAAACACACGTGTACATATGCGTATGCTCGTATATTTGATGTATGTTTTATATTTAAATTTATTCTCTGTAATACCCACACGATGCATACTAACAATACATATCAAAGTCTTATGTTACACTGGCGCAATAATAATTATAGTTATCTGACAAAATACGGAATCTCTGATTTTGGCGCACAGCTACCGCCACTCTGTCGTTTATTCCCTCTCTTTCTTTTTATTATTATTATTATTTATTATTATTTATTATTCACGTACGCGAGAATCGCGAAATTTCCCTCACTATTATTATTTTACGAAGTATTTTAAAATTTAGATTACAAATAGAGCGCTCCGACTCTCGTCGAGCCGTTCGAACATATTTAATCGTTGATTTTTATCAAAGGGACAATACTCTCATCGTTTAAGGTGAACCAGAAAGCTCGCATACGTCAGAACACATCGATATTCCATATTTCCGTCGCTTATTCGTGGCCATAGTTTCTTCTGTCGCATCCTAAAAAATCCTTTTGCTTTTATGCAACGTATATGGATCACTTTCTTCGTACAACTTAAAACTAGATGGCTATGTCTGACGCTAAACGTACGATCGAAAGAGTACGAAAAAGATCATAAATAAATATACAATATTATAAAAAATACCTCTACACTTTACGCACTCTCGTTCTTTAATAATTGTGACACCAAGTATCGGCTTATCGCTAACGGGGAGGCAAGAATCTCTCTTTTTTATGCACGCGCGTCTTTTTCGTTTAAATGCCGCATTCTGGTGAATGTGAGGTCTCTGATTCCTCTAACATCTACATCGTTTATAGCTTGAGACATTGAGCGAATACAGCGGAGTCTGTTAATCGATAGTGCGTTACATTACTTACTATTTCGGAGGAAGTGATTCAAAGATTAAAGCTTAAATGCAAACAGAGTCTCTGCGTATTTCCCGCGCGTATAATTGAAAAAAAAAGAGAAATAACTTAAAACTGTATAAAAGTCGTTTGCGGATCAGTGCTGTCCGGATTTGTAGGACAACAACCCACACAGCACAAAAATGTTTCAGAAACGTTTTAAAGTTTCAGAAATGTTTCAGAAACGTTTCTGAAACTTTGAAACATTTCTGAAACATTTCTGTTAAGTTTTGTGCTGTGTGGGAAATAACGAACGTCAGGATACTTGCAAACGACGTTCGAAAGATTAACGTTTTTTACACGCTTTCGCAACGCTTTCTTTTACGTTTCCATTGTTCGGCACTCTTTTCTTTTTACGGAGGTAAATATTAATCAGCTCGTACTAAATTTGCGAACATTGCTAAATATAACATCTTTAACACAAAAGAAGAAGGATTTGAGTAGTTAATTAACGCGAACGCGCGTTGCTCTTTATTACAATCGACGTCGGCTTTTAGCCACGTTTCGCCTTCGGTGAGGCGGGTCGTGGTCGTTACACTATACAACAACAATATCGAATTCGTTCGAACAACAGTTGCTTTTCGCGCTACGATCTTATGAGTCAATCAGAATGAGAGCGATGCAAACTGTCCTCAACACTCTCTCGCTAATAAATTAGATGAGAGAAAATAAAGGAATAATTTTATTTTCCCTAAAATATTCTTTTTCTTACATCACTCTCATTATGAATACGTATGTCAGAGACGGGCGCGATTACCTATATCATAAATTAATTTATGCTTCCTTGAGAATTCCATCTAAATACTTAGAGTAATCTAATGAACAGATAAGATACTCACTGTACTCAATAATCGAAGTCGATTACATAGCAAAATTTACTATAAAATCATTTTATCTTCAATTAATAGCAGCAGCACTAGAACGATTATTTTGATCGTTAAATATATTTTAGTTAATTATAAAGCCTAGAGATTTTTATAAACTCTTAATTAATACTAATAAAACATTATTAGAGAAAACTCTACGTTTTTTATTTGTTTAATTCTTCGGAACACAATTTTTACTTTCTCTCATAAACGGGGTGAAACATTAAAATGGAAATGTTTGAATATTTTCGCCACTTGCGCGTGGACATGTAAAAAGACTCGTCAGAGAAAAGTTACATTATTTATTGAGGCAAGTACAGTGTGATACATTCATCGTATCAAATACTATAACTTCTTCCCAAGGTGCTTTCCATGCTTGCTCACGAAAACTCGCTTTCCGTTTAAATGTCTCACCCGACAAGGCATGAAATCATTTCTCTACATAAACGTCGATCCTCAACAACGCTAACGTACGGTACGACGTACAACAATCTTGAACATAAGTTCAGCGGTACAGTTATAATCAGTGTTTTCCGGTTGTCATCTAGATTGTCATCTAGATGCGAAGTTTTCATCTAGATGTTCATCTAGATGAAAATCAAAATGAAAAATTCGCATCAAGATGACAATCTAGATAATCTAGATGTCATCTAGATGCGAATTTTTCATTTCATTTTCATCTACATGGAAATGCTGATGAAAAATTCGCATCTAGATGACAATCTAGATAATTTCATCTAGATACCGGAAAACACTGGTTATAATAAAAAGCGTGGGTTTGATTTGCGATTTATTCGATCGAGTAAACGCGAATAAAAAAACAAGCCCGTCTCTGTCTTATGGCACCTTTACGCATTACAAATCCTGCGCTCCGCTCAGTCTTCTCGAAGTGTCGCGCGTGACGAAGCTATCGCGAGGATTCTTTACGATGATCATCATCATCATTATCATCATCATCGGACATGATCGTCGTAGCGTTTCGTTTGACTTCTTAAACTTTTCATTATTGTGACGAAAAGCTCGCAAGGATTCGTTGCGTCGATGATCGATCGCGATCCTCGGAATCGCGCCTCCTCGTTTCATCTGCCTTCTCGGATTTCTATTCTGCTCTACCGGCAGCTTTATAATGCTCGTTCTGAATAAAACGGCCTACGCTAAGTGGGTACTACACGGGTAACGGGTAACTATAAAACCGAAGAGAAAAAGAAGACGATCCTTCCGTTGCCATAACGTCAAAGCCTGGCGCTTTTTCTTTGAACGTACTTTAAAAATAGCTGGGTTAAAACGTATCAAAAAAAGTTCAAGTCTAGTAATATATCAATCTTTAATTTCCAAAGTTAGACAATTTTAGAATTTGCGAATCTGCTTCAATTTTACTTCGTTTGACTTTATGCAAATAAACGCCGTATGAAACAAAAAAGAGTTGCTTTTAATGTATCTTAATTTTCAATAAAAGATTTATTTTATAATTATATTTCGATTGTATATTTCTCATAGAAATGAAAAAAAATGAATAAGATATAAAAAATGCAACTATTGTAAAGACAATTTTCGATTTCCATATCAGAAATTTATAATCAAAATAAATTCTGATTCTTTTCTAATCTATTTATTTTTTACACGCTCATATATATATATATATATATATATATATATATATATAATAATAACCTGTTTCAGAAATCGTCATAAGTAAATTTCAGGGCAGTGTAATCGTTTGATTTATTTCATAATGCACTTTAATATTTTCAAAAATAAAAAATAGATTCAAGAAAAAAATATTTCTTTTACGTTCATTTAAAAATCTAAAAATTGCTTATTTGGAAATATTACTATAGTTTAATGATAATAAAATGATGATTAGGACATCTAAAACTCTAATAATTAAAATTTTCATAGCATATATAGAATTTAAAAGCAATAAGTGAAGCCACTTGAAAATAATACCGAACGAAAATTCGTAGGACGGTACAGAAGACGCTGGAATATATGACCAAAACAATAGACAATCGCGCGACTAACTTTATCCTACCAATCACACTAAATCGTTGCATTCGCAATCTATTTCCACCGGCGTTGTTTGATTTACACGCAGAGGCGGGCGAAGTGCTATTTCGTTTTTTAACCCGTACCTACTCGTACTCGTCAAAATCAACGTATCAAACATTTCCAACAATCAGAATTCCTCTTTTCATGGAACTTTGGAGAGTGGACATGTTGGCACCGATATCGCATTCAATATCGAAATATTAAAAATTAGGATTGTAACTTTTGGGGATCGATTATAAGGTTTACTACCTAGACTCACATTTGTAAAAAGCTCTGGAAATGAATTCTTGATTATTATTCGTAGAGAAAGGGCGAGAAAGAGAATTAACATAATCTCCTTTTATTGTAGAAAATGCGGAAACCTTCAGTTGTAAATTTTTTAATCGACTTTCAGTCGACTTTCTCCGCACGAAAAATAAAGTAAGAAACATTCAAGAATATTGCAGGTACGAATTAAAAACTGGCAGAGAGACTCACCGTTCTCCGCGCCGGAACAAACGGCGCACTTTTTTTTTACACGTAATTATTGCCAGCTCTCCGATAACATTCATCGAACAACTCGTATTCTCGATCGGCGGACGGTGAACGCTCCGCTTCGGGATCAAAATAGCACGTTCGCCCCGCCTCGAATTTTACGGACGGCTGAAAAACAGTGCAATCCTTTCCCCGGCTTCAACCAACCATTATCACAAATTATTCCGTAAAGCGCATAATCTATATATGTGTGTATATATATTTATATATACTCCGCGCGATTTCTTTAATTACTTTCATCGTCGAACGAATCCTCTATTTATAACGTAGTAAAAGTCTAACAATCTCTACCGGTGGGGGAGGCCGCGGCGCCTCCTTCGAAAAACTCCTCACTTAACACGCACGTGGATCGATGTGTACTTTTATTTTTTTTTCTTTCCGAGGAGAGGGGGAGGGAGGGGGGAGAGAACATTAAGAGACGTTTAGGAGCGAAATGGAAGTGAATTACGACGCAGGTTGCTGGAATCAGTTGTGCCGTAGATTTCAAGATTACGTCTACATGGATTATTTACATGTTATCTACGTCATGTTTACAAGAACTTTTTTTCATGTAGACTATAAACAATGTAAACTATTATAAGTCGGATAGCATAATGCAAAGAAAGAGCAATTAAATTATAAAATAATAAACGTATTTAACTGTGGTATTAATTACGAAGATGTTTAATAGTGATTGCAACTGAGAAATCGAAATTGCAAACAAAATGCAAATCTCCGATGTCTGATAATCCATAAATTATTGTTAGTTTACATGGATGACACGTTAAACATAGTTTACATTGTCTACGTGTAGATGTAGACTGTTATATTTTACGCGTAAACGCCCAACCCTGGCTGGAATCATGTCGTTGGCGCGTTCGAGGAAGGCGGCGGGTCGGTGCGCCAGATTGAGCTGCCCGAGTGGCTGATCGTAGTGATCTAGAAGAGGTAGACAAGATCGCAATTAAAGACTCGCTTATCTCCAGTTAGTACTTATCTCAATTCCAAATTAGTTTACGAGTCCGTAATTTACTGCACAGATCAATGTCGTCAATTTCGCCCTAATTATGCATTAATTATGTCAAGTGTTCTCAATACGATATTCTCTCTCTCGAGAAAGTTTGAAGATGTTCGAAAGCTGAAGCTTTAAAACGTTTATTCGAAAGTCGCTCCACGATTATTCTTCACGAAGTTGTGTAAATTTTTCCTTCGTTATTTTGCCACCGATTCAAAGTGGTCTTTTAATTTTGTAATTGGAAAGCGTATTAGATCTCGGGATTTTAAATTACTTAAATTTTAAATTATTTTACATTTAAATTACTTAGTATTTAAATCGAAATTATTTCCTCAGTTAGCTTTTATCCGTATTGGAAAACCTTGTAGCACAAAGGACTCGATGAACGTGATGACAAACCTCCCGAAGCTGTAATAAAAGGGTTCGTCACTTTTGTGTTGGCTATTACCTTATTGTCGTGTCCGATCAATGGTGTCTCCGCCGTAGTTTCGTCGCTGGAACGATTCATGTACGGGTGTGGCGGTGGCACGTAAATCGGTTTAGAATGACTGGCGACTTGCGCGTAAATCGTCGGCTCCTGGATCGGCTGTCTGCGCGTCAAAGTCGACATGGGCAGCAGCTGGGGCCGTTGGATGCTGGAGATTTGCACAGGCTGGTAGCAATTCGGAGGTATTCGTCGGTTTCCCCTTAGTGCTAATTCGACGTATGTTAGCTCGGATCCCTGCTAAGAACAATATTGTTCCTAGAATTTGTACGATTTGATTTTGTTGATTAATAATCTGATTTGGGCATCCAATATCGGATTGCATGCATTTTCAATAAAATCGATTAGCTGATTTTATGAAAAAAAAGTGAAATCATAATTGTGTGAATCGGTAAATATAATTAATTAGAGAAGTATTTAGGGAAACAAAGATCTTGTATGACAATAAATTTGGCATACAGGTATTATAAAATCGATATAATTTTTCTAAAATAGATAAATATTGTTTATTGAAATTGTTAATTGTTGCTCAATTTTTCATGAATAAAAATGATATTGTGGATCTGATCTAGAAAGTTATTTAAGTACAACTTTTTCTTCAATTAAATAAAAATTTGTTATATTGAACTGTATTTATTTTCAATGAGATTTATCGGCTGCGTTTTTATAAGCAGACACATGCTTACACGTAATTAGAAATTAATTGTGACTTGCAATTACCACCTACATGTTAAGTGTGCTGTTATCTTACAATTAGGTACATAATTACAGACTGCGCTTACGTTGTTTGTTGCTGCGAAGGTATTCGTTTCCGGACGTTGCTGTTGCAGCACGTATCGCGGTGATGCACTTTTGCATAGTTCCGCATATGAATTCTCTACAATACAATAAAATACAGAGATCATTGTTGCTCTTTTTTTGCATTAAACTCATATATTTCATGCATACGTTACAAATGATTTTAAATTGATATTGCAACCTTTTGTTTTAAAACACTTTGATTCGTTTTCATGCAACTTAGCTCATATAAAACAAAATTTTTTTTAGAAGATACGATTTATTGATTATCTTCGCACACACAAATATGTATTGCTGAAAAAAAATAAAGATAGATATCTGTGTGAGATTTTGAAATTATAATTATCATTAAGTCAATTTATCTTCAATTAAAACACATGAAAAAAATATTTTGTAAAAATAATTTTCAATGGCGATTGAATTTTCAAGCATCAATTAAAACTTTTCTTTTGTGATATTTGAATTTAAATAAGTTATGCATAATTATATAAGAGTTATTTAAGTTTGAATAAGTTACGCATAATTATAAGAGTACAAAAAATTAATTAAAGCAAAAAGCTTGTTTTGTTATAAATATTGTTTTATATTTAAATAAAGAATCGCCATCATATAAAATTTTATACGATCGTGCTTGCTAGCTTGTTATATTTTTGTTGATGATATAATCTATTGACGATTGAGCTGATCTCTAGAAAAGCATTCTAGCGGTTAATAACGATGATAACGAGAGCAATTTGTCTTACAACGGGGGCGCGTGTACGTTTATCATGCAATCACCGGATAAACCAGATCGAGGAGCATGCTGCGAAGCAGAGTGACAGGTACTCTCGCCTACCGTTCGCGTGCGGTATTATATCGGGATTCTTCTCGAAGCTCTCGATGCTATCGGCACTGAGGGGCAAGGTCGACGATTTGTCACGCGGAGACGAGGCGCCGGTTCCCGACGCCGCTAGGTTCGCCATGCCGCCGTCGTCATGAGAGTCCTCCTGAGATCGGGGTCGATAGCGAAGCTTGACAGCCAGCACGATCACGAAGATCACCAGGAGCAACCCCGCTGTGGCTCCCACTACGGCGCCCAATAGTGGACCCGACAGCGACAGCATAACTGGCGTGAGGGCTGCAAATTGTGTCCAATTGTTTCGGGGCGAATACGAAGAAAGGGGGAGGACAATAGCGGAGAGTGGTCGAATTTCGCGAAGGAAAGTAAAGTAGCTGCAATAACACTCCCTTAAATTTTACAATAACTAGAAATGTCTCCATTGTCGTTCGACCGAGAAGCGCAGGAAACATTATAATAATCAGTACGTTAGATATACCTTTCTCCTTGGAAGAAAGTTCTCATAGAAAATAGAGTTCTTACAGAAAATATTCAATTTAAATCTAATTTAAATATTTAAGGATTAAAGATACTTTCATATTTTTTGCCAAAAGCTGCAAGTGATCTGTCCGTTCTTTAAATACAAGAAACGAACGTCGTTTCGCGTCTTATCGGATATCGAAAACGAGGTTTCTTATCTTGCATATTTTTAAGAGAAATGTGTTAACAAAGATCGAAAATGCATAAAACGCGATAAAGGTTCTGCTTCGCTACGTCGCGATTTCCTCGATGAATGTCGATTCGATTACGGATAAAGCATTTTCGATACAAAAGCGGCTTTACCGTCTCTTTTGTACGATTACTGTACGTAATCCTTATGGACACAGCTCCGAGTTTTGTTTATAATTTGACTACTTTTATCACGACTGACCGAATCAAGACAATCGCGTTGCGAGATCAGATTTGAGAGGAATCAAATGCACATGTTTGATCTTTCCGCAGAGAATTCGCCATGTCTTTCTCACGCAATTTTTTCGTTTCCTGCTACCGTTAATCATTGATAATCTTGACAATAGCTAATAATATTCATCGATTCGCTACGCAAATAATTTTTTTTCATTCACGTTCGTTACGAAAAATACGTTGCGATATGAAGCTCGTAAAAAAGAGAGGAAGAAAAATATGTGCGTCTCGCGTGTCGGAAATATTTATAAACGAGTGTCGCGCATAAATTTATAAATGCAAATTATGACAAATTACGACGATCGCGTGAGGTAATGCACGTGCTCGCTTTACAGCGCGAGGGGTCGTTGCTCGATGGACGCGAGGGAAGCTCGAGGGTTGCTCGAGAGGAAGACAACATTCTCTAATGAAGAAACGAGCGACGACGGGGTGAATGCATCCACGCTTTCCCACCGCAAGGATCTTACGGATATCCTATCTTTTTATTCGCGTGCGATTAAAGTCCGTGGAAAGTGTAGCTCGCAACATAAATCTAACTCGAAAGCGGGAACGCCATGCCGCAAGCGTAGCATCCTAGAAGCATCCTGTACGCTTCTGATACGTTGTACGGGAGTACGCGCGATAGGTACGTGTGTGTGTGTGTGTGTGTGTGTGTGTGTGTGTGTGTGTGTGTGTGTGTGTGTGTGTGTGCGCGTGTGCGTATGTGCGGTACGGACCGTAAAAAATGTGGTCGTAAAAAATACGCACGTATAAGACTTCTTTTAGCTGCGACGATCGTAAAGGCAGCTTCGCGTTGGAATCTACGTACGCGATAGCATTCCTGGGGTTTATCACGACCTGGTCAATTTACGAAATGTAATGAGAATTTATAACGCCCCCTCCCCTCCCTCCCTCGCCCCTTGCCGGTATCTTAGAAATAATCTAATTATATTGCGCCGACGTTGTTGCTTCCCGGTCGTTAATATCCGTCCGAGTAAAAATCGCTAAAAATCTGTATAATTTACTCGTACAACAAAATAAAACGGCAAATTAAAATTCTCTGCATTCTATTCCAGTTTTTTATCCGGAGTGCAGCTTCTGTTAAAGCTTCATTCTCCCGTTTGCAAATATTTTCAGTTATTTTCGCTTAAAACGTGGGCAAAGTTAAGCTCGACACACGTTTTCGCGATTAACAGATGGATATTTAGCTCGTAGAAATTCAATTTTGAGTGATAGCTTCGCGACTCTTTCAGCGAAAATTCGCGCCAAATCCGCGCATGCCATTTTTGTAAGACGCAGAGCCGAGGTTCATGGAAAAATAATCCCTCTCAAATACGCGGTCGTCAAGTGTTTGCGCAGATCATAGATCATACAATCGCATTAGCAATGAATTTGGGATTCAAATGCACTCCATTCTGAACTCCTGCGGTATACTCAAGTTCGAGGCTAATCAAAACCCACTTATATCCGTGAACTCTGTTAAATGAATGCCTCTCCTCTCTCGTCCTTGTTCCGGCCCCGTGCCTTTCCCCATCCCTTTCTCCTAAGGTAATATTAAAGTCAAGGATGCGTCAAAATTCGCGGCCATCAAACTAAGCTAATGACGATTTGAATTCATGCCTCCGTACGTGCGCGGAAAATGTATTTTGTCAGATTTGCGAATCTTCAGATATATGTATCTTTTTATTTGAATGTAGTTTCGAAGAACAGTAGTGAGTGATCATGAACGGAAGTTCTTTGCGAGTTTATATATGTATTGAAATAATACGAGAGAAGATACTTCAATAAACTAAAAAAGACGCAAAGAAGACAACAGACTAAGAATTTTATTATTTGTGGAGTAACTGTATCGGGTTTTTTAATTAAACTTGAAGGATATCATCTTTCGTAATAGCGGATACAATAAAAGATAACGGAAATAATAAAAAAATTAATTATTATACACTTTAATCATGCTGAGAATCAAATATACTTTTTGATTTTTTATTAATTCGCATTTTCGTAATATCATTTTGCACCAGATTTTTCAATTAAAGATTTTCTCAAACAAGCCTTCACCGAAAAAACGATAAGGTTGCCACAACCACAATAATAGTAATATTTGGTACAGCCACGTCCTGTGGTTGTC
>NJRQ01000256.1:211591-222909 GCA_003063805.1 Aphaenogaster ashmeadi | reverse complement strand
ACATTCACTATGTTTGCTGTACCAAATGCATAGTTGCCTTCACATCAATGTGAATGTGACAACCACAGGACGTGGCTGTACCAAATATTACTATTATTGTGGTTGTGGCAACCTTATTGTTTTTTCGGTGTTGCGTAATGTTTTGTACGAATGAATGAAATTTCTAGAAAACAGATATAAATAAAGAGACACGCAATCTGTGTAATATTCAGTGAATATCCGTGAAATTTTCATAGTGATAAATGAGACAAAATAAATAACGTAGCCGTCTCTTTGAACTCCAGGTTAATTTAAATTATACCTTCCGGATTTATCCTTGTCTTACGAAACGGCTCATGATACAATAGATGGATGTGAACAAATCTCTGATGCATGACTCGAGCTCTTCGTGCAATAACGCCGCGTTCCGTTGTGCGCGTCACTTGTGCGTGCAGCTTCATTGTCTTCGAACTTAAGCCGCTTTCGGTGACCTTATCTATTAATTTACGAAAGATTAATTGAAAGCGCTGTTCCTGAAACTCCCTCGTGCTACACGTTAACGTTGCCTCGCAGAATCTACTTCATTCGGGAAGCTTAAGATTGTTTGATCGTAGCAATCTGCTGTCTCGCCACCGTAGCAGAAACATTGCAGGCAAATAAAACATTAACAATTGACGTAAATGCGCTTAAAATGACGATGAAGCCCAGATAGCGAAATGCACTTTGTAGAATACGTTGCCGAGTTGAAATTTTATTAAATGAAATGGTATCAATGTATACAAGCAACCGACTGACTGCACCTTCAAATTTTAAATTTTTTACACGGTTCCGTTTAAGGATCTCGTTAACATTTCTCATGATATTTGAGGGACGTTCACGTACATCACCGCTAATGATCAGGCTGGATGATCAGGCTTCGCCACAGAGCAATTTTGGATGAATGCTTCTCGGCAGGATTTACACGTACAAGCGGTCGCTTTAGCGGTATCCCTTGGAAACAAAGTTCTTCCGACTTTGCTCTCTCGTGTTAATTGTTCGCAAGATGCGTCAGGGTAAACCGACTTCCGCCAAGAATGCGGTGAAACCCTTAATACAGCATACTTGTGCCGGTTATCTTTACGGTGTCGTTCGTAATATCGCTGTATGTATCCATGACTGGTAATGAAAGTGTAATGCAATAGCATAATCGCATTTAAGATCGAGTACACGCGCCACGTTACCGGGTACGAGATACACCGGTTGTTAGCGTAGTCGGGACAAACTGTTTACGTAAACGATTTGCCGTGCGCGTTTCATCGCGAAAACTAACAAACGCGGAAGAAGATAATGGATTATTATATCCATTTATGATACGCTTGTCACTCTTGTCACGTAGAGGCACCTCTTCGAACCCATTCTCATAAGAACGTTTCGCAGAATAGGACATGAAAATATCCGTGTATGCCACCTAATAAATCATTTGAAATTTATATTGATTTCCTGTACTTTTTAAAATGATTTTATAGAGACAGTAACCGTGTTGATTTAACCGTATATTTTATATTTATGCAAATTTAATAAAGTTAATGCATATTTCTCATTTATTCCAGTTTTCACTTACACATGGATATGAAATAGATATGGAAACGATAAAACATTTTTAAATGCAAAGAAAGGCATTTATAATGCGGCAGCCGATTATAAATTATAATTACTTTTGAAATAACTAATTGGTATTGTATAATATTTTTGTAGTACACAGTGCATTATGTCACATATTAAATGTGATTAATATGCAGCGAGAAATGAAGAGAAAATGATCATATATCTGTCAAAACGCACACACGAACACATCAACACATATTTTATTAAATAAAATAAAATTTTATATATTAATTATTTCTTTGATGTTCTAAATATTGCAGCATAAGTATTTGTTGCATTTAAATATGAATGAAAAGTCACCCTTTGAACATTTTTAATTAAATGTACGACGGTGACATTATACCAACAGACTGGAACTTTTTTTTCTGCTCGCTAAACCTTACATAAAAAAACGAAGAGTTCACAATTAATTAACATGCAAAAGCATTAGCAGTGCTTTTTAACTCATATAACATAGACGTACGCTTTCTTTCTGCATTTTAAGTTATGCGTAATATAGGAAAACTAATAAAATATACGTTCGCGAAATGCGTGCAATAAAAATTTGCAAGCGAAAGTTTGAGTATAAGGAAACACGAAATGTAATCGCAATTAACATAGGCGGTAAACAAGACACATCTACTAGCCTAATCGGGAAACAGGCAGAATCCTCCTACAACGATGACGATGTATATAGCGTAATGCGTTTTTATGTTAACACGATCTGGTGCATGCAAGATCTGACCGTATCGTACAAACAGTGTAACAATATTTCACAAGTCAATCGCGGGATCCCCTGGTGATTGCCTTTAACTCGATGGTCCAAGCTCCTCGATGAACGATGGAAAAAAAAATTGTAGTACGTGCGCAAAACAAATATGCAAATTTCCAACTACTTCGTGATGAATTTGTCGAAGTGTTGTCGAGTGGTTTCCACTGACTGAGCATTTTCATCGCGTGTAGAAGTAATAGTAGCGTGTAGTGCGTCTGTTTCAACACGCGTTGCACGATCCAGATGAAATATTTTTCTACGAATTGTTCGTCGCAACAGCTTCCACCGACTGTATAGACGTATGAGACTTAATATTGATTAATAGGAAGAAAATTTATAATCAATTCAAAAATAAAGACACAGAAAGATAGAGCCAGTAAAAGCGATTTCGAGTCTTTTGCTCAAAACACCTGCTACCGGATGTTGCAGCATATTATTAAAAAAATGAATCCAAGAGAATTAATGGCTACTTTAAATCATTATTTTACAAATTTCACGCGAGGATACTATTTTCTGATTCCCCGAAAGTGCCATCCCCGTTCAGTTAAAGCTGAGAGAACGGGGACGTGATGAAGTATGTAAGGGATTATCACTATTGTATGTACAACATGAAATCACAAGAAGCAATCGCACACAAGCGGATGTGATCAAAAGATAAAACAAACGAATGGACTACTTGGGCTTTCAAATAGACTAGAAACGAAATATAAAAATCGCAGACAACCTAATATCTGCTTATTCCTGCTTTGTTATGTACATAATTCTTATATTTTACAGCATCACGATTTGTATATCTTTAGGCACAATTCGTAACGTACAGCGTAAGAATTCGGGAACAGTATTCGAGCAATTTAAATGGATAGTAGAAGTAGAGTATATACTCGGAACACGGATGAACATACCACTCGCGAGCGCGAGTCGTTTGTTCCGGGATCTTGCGATCGCGACAGTACTCTTCTCCAGGACCGTCACCGGCCGTGAGAAGAACAATTTGAATTGTACAAGCGGTAAGGAATCGACGTAATTGATTTTCGTAGCTCGCTCGATCTCCACGACGACGTCGCTCATCGCTGCTTCGATGAGCCCTGGCACAAAAAGCATCATCGCGGGGATAATAACGGGGGCGAGGGCATGGGCGGTGAGGGTGCGGGCGGATTGGTAGGACGATCCATTGTGTATCTGGGCCCTACCTGGGTAACGCTGGTGCTCCTTATTGGTATTACCCTCCTGAACAAAGTGCGGACTGTGGAGGACCGTGGCTTCGCTCATGGCGTGCGCCGTCATGATCCTGAGGGACAGCACGAGGCCGGACTGGCTCCTCTCGGCCGGCAGATTCGTCACCTCGAGCATGCTCGGCGTCAGGCTCGTTGCGGACGCCAGCAGCCGCCTGGTGTCGGCGTCGAAGACCTGCAGTACGTAGCTGGCCGTGTTCGCGTCGAAGTACTCGCTCTCGGCACAGCTCACCCGCACGGTCGTCCGGCTCTCCTCCCGGATCGTGCAATTCTCCGGCGAGGGTGGTTGCGCCAGCCTCTCACCTGCTACCGGAAGTGGCACAACACACCAGCCTCAGCCTTCGTCTAACTGACTCGAGAGCGCGCGGAATGGTTTCGAGGGGGGTGGGAGGCTGTCTCTTATACACATCTAGATGTGTATAAGAGACAGGTTTTAGCCAATTTAACCGAAAGCCATTTTTCATAAGGTTTGTGCGGGGTCCTTTCAACCACAGGCGACATGTCTTCTTTTTTTACGAATTTCACGAATTTGTGATGAAAGATACGCATCAAGATTATCCGTATTTAAAGATTTCGAAATCGAAGGATATGATGCTTTTATATAAAACCGCAAAGAACAGAGTTTCTCTTAGCATATAATCATTCCTTTCTTTCAAAAGATGTTATGAACAATTACTGTTGTTAATTTAGTCCATTACATTTAGTCCACTACTTTACACGGTTACACTTTTTGAATATAATTTGATGAAAATCAAATTTTCTTAATCAAATTCTTAATCAATTTTCTTAATCAAAGCAATAGCAATAAATGAAGTAGTGTGAAGATCGACGTACTTTTTGTTAGAATATACAAAATCGTCTATTATAGAAATAATCGACATAACAATTAGACGGAGCAACTCGTACTCAAAAATATCTACGTGTTCGTTAATGTCTCTATCAGTTGGGATTGTCAAAACATTTGTCCAAACACTTGTCCACATACACTACCGCTCAAAAATATTTGCCCACTCTAATTTCTACATAAATTTTTTTATGTTTAATTTCTATTCTAATTCTGTTATATTCTTTTTATATAGGTATGTAGAATGAAAAAATCTGATCTATTAAACATTATTATTACATTCAATGTCTACTCTTAAAATTGTTCATTAATTCTTTTGAATTTCTATCATTTAATTAAGGAAGACAAAGTGGACAAATACTTTTGAGCGGTAGTGTATATGACGCATTTCTTTTAAATTTTGCAGACGGGTCCTAAATTGGATTTATTTTTGAGAAGATTGATTGATCGCGAAAATAATCCGCATTTTTCATTCGTAATTTATGGCAATCCATCGAGGAATCGTCAAGACATGTATACCTGAACGAGCGAAGCTTAATCAGTCGTAGTATTGCCCGCCATAATGCGTCCTCGCGTTTCCGCGAGCTTGATGGCGCGCGATCTCTTCGAGAGAGCTCGATCACGCCGATGGATTTCCATGAAATGTGCCAATCGTTCGTCACGGTGCGCACCGACGTATTTTAATGCAAAACGTCAAAATGCAATCGATACCTGCCAGTCATCGGACGAGACGAACCGATCCGTGCGCGTATTTTTGTCATTTTTATCGCCTCGAAAGCTGCCATTCGATGGCGTGCAGTCGTTTAACGCAGTCTATAGCTTTTATATTGCACGAGCAAAGTGTATCTTTTCCGGATGTCCAAGCCGAATTCAGATTTCGACAATACAACAAATACACGTTGGCTTTTCATTAATATTCATTAATAACAACTTTCAGTCTTCGTAACATAAGAAAAATTCCGAACTCGCGTTTGCGTGACATCTCTTTCTTTGTCGGTACGATTAATGGAACGGAGTTTGATGAAACATTTTAGGAATACATATACCTGGCACAGAATCAAAAACGGAACTTGTGGAGCTTTCGCGCTCGGATTTTTTTTCTTTCGCAAGAGCAGCACGTATCGTCAAGTCTTGTTAGTTCAGGCGGCGGCGGGGTCGGATATAAATCGGGCGAGAGTAGCGTAAGGAACGGCGATTTGTAACGAAGGAGGGCCAGCTGACGCGAAATACGAAAGCCTTTTATAGTCTGGTTTACCCCTATCTCGGATCCGCTGCAGCCCAGGCCGCGGTGGAGCGGATAAACGACGAAGCCGACGGGTTCCGCAGCCGCCTATTAGCCGCGCATTATTAACGCGCGTAACACCGCTTAACGTCTGTCTACGTGCCACCCATGGGTTAATCGTGAGCAATTAGTTAGAAGAATGCGGCAGAGCGGGGTCGCCGGCGCTTAAATTAGGCCGAGAAATTTGTTTAATGGGGTTACAGCGTGAAGCTACTACCGAAAATGCAGTTCCCGCGACGCGGATGAATTTAGAGAAGCACAGGCTTAAAGTACATCCTGATGGCGAAATACTTGCGCCTTCCTTTGAGCGTCGTCCCGGTTAAATGGGTGTAATTTGCGCTTCGATTTTATTTAAACCAAGATACTTAGCATTGAAGAAGAATCGGACGCATTAAATACTGGAAATACACACGTGCTTGAGAAGAATACTTATCTTTTCATTAATTTATGTCGGATTTCCGTTAAATAGATATTTGTGCCGATAAATAATAATCAAGTCTAATAAACAAGAGATTTATAATAAGGTTTTCTTCAGGAGAAAGAAACAGCAAGGTAAGACGCATTTACCTCTTCGAGACAGCCTGTGTATAATACTGATGCGTGCAGTTATTACTAATTGTCTTGCTTATTTCGCCTTTGAATCACTGAGATTAATTAATTATAATTGATAATGATGGAAATAAGAAGGTACGAAACGGTCATTGACGTCGAGCGATCATGCGCCGGTGTCAGTATACATCTAATTACGTACATTTCATAAATATTGTACGTCTGCTACGATCTCGATGCAGTTCTCTACACGTAACTCTAACACGCTTACAGCTTCACATGACATACGTGTGCTTTGATTGAAGTAAAGAGATAATACCGCCATAATGCCGAATAGACGCGAGTTTCGGACGGACGGATCCAATATCATCGTAACTCGTAAAAAATGTATTTTTTTCGGAGCGCGCGTTGTACGCGAAAAAAAATTTCATACACATGCATGTACATTCTGCGAATGCACCGTATTACCAAAACATGGTATCATTCGCTCCTATATAACGTTCGTGTCCGGAAAGCTAATTAACGTCATTGTCGAGATATTTTGTATCAGTATTTGCGATAGCGAACAAATGAAATAAAATAAAATAATTGTTCAGTACTATCGAGTACTGAAGTACGCAAAACGGCGGATCGTTACATGATTTAGAAAGAATAATGTTTTCTTCAAACAGCTTCCGTTAAAATTTTTTATGATATTCTTTCTACTTAAAGTATAATTTCGTAATTTAACCGTAGCTTATTCGATTCTCATTGTATCTTATATAAACAGAAGAATTATTTAAATTCTTTTTCATCTGAGGAAGATAATAAAATGATATCAAAGTAGATTAAATATCACGCTTTCTTTGGAATATATATATTAGGGTAATTCAAAAAAAAATTTTTTATTATTTTCGCCCGCATTCCAGCTAAAAAGTTAGCTAGTGGGGAGATAATAATTATCCTAAAATGCCAAACTCCAATAGATTTCATTTAGTGGTTCCACATTCGCCTTGAAATTTTCCCATTTAACTAACATGGGGAATGCGGTTTTTTCTCAATAAATTCGACTTATCTTCATCAAAATCAATTAAAACAATTCAAAATTCAGTCTCAGTAGTTATTGTAGACCGTGTTGATAACTGCTAAAACAAAGTAAACTAAGAACGTAGTGGAAAAATAAAAAATAAAAAAGGACGGTTTTTGCATATTTTCAATTTTTATCTTTTTTTTTAACATAAATAATACAATTATTATTCGAACGGCTATTTTTCATCTTTTAGCTTAGGAAAAGAGCAAAAAAATATTTTGAATTGTTTTAATTGATTTTGATGAAGATAAGTCGAATTTATTGAGAAAAAACCGTATACCCCGTGTTATTTAAATGGGAAAATTTCAAGGCAAATGTGGAACCACTAAATGAAATCTATTGGAGTTGGCATTTTAGGGTAATTATTATCTCCCCACTAGCTAACTTTTTAGCTGGAATGGAAAAAAATTTTTTTTTTGAAACACCCTAATATATAGAATATATTTGTTATTGTATCGAATTATTTACGAGTGCTTTTGGTTAAAACTTACTATTTAGCTGTCTTCAAATAGATCTTGAATGTATTGAATCGCTCTGTGAGGAAGTTACAAGATACGTTGGCAGTAGAGAAAGATCAAATAAAATAGTCGTACTTTATAATTTACCGTAAACATGCATTCGCCCTCAGAGTTAGTGAATATTCTACATTCTCCTTTTTATCACATAGCCTTGCTTAATTGGTCTCTAATTAAATTATGAGTTTACATTCCCGTGATGCGGGGGAGGGAGAAATCGAATTCCATTATAAACTTATTACTGATTTAAACTTTTCCCTATATATCCTATAGCTGTTTGTCTAACTCCGGGCGGTAATGAGGAATATCTAGTGCAAACTGTCTGGATGATCTCGCGCGAATCAACACAAATGCACGATATTATGGGCCGTGTGCGCGTAATGTACTCATGAACTTTCATGCGGCCACTCAAAAAGCCGCTGAAATCGAGTTACGATGTTATTGCACGAGAGAGGATCAACATGTTCACACGAGCTCTACGATGCAAGGCCGTGCAGCGTAGCGAACAGTGCTCAAAATATTAGATCGATTCATAAGCAATATCCGTCTATGACGCTTCCTTTATATTCCACTTTCCGTTTATATATTCCCGGTGCATTTACGACGCATTCCGTCGTTTTACGCCGCGGTGGCAAGGTATATGGGCGATATTGTTACGGCATTGGCACGATATCGGGAGACTACGAGCGTCTACTCGATAAACTATCGCGTCTATTACGTCGAGATTGAGAAAATCTCTCACCAAGAGAGAACAATGTAATTACGAAACTACGGCAACAAATTACTTAGGCGATGTTTAAAATCGCTTTGACGTGAATAAAAAGCTAAATAAAATCTGTATGAAGTTAAATATCTACAAGATACTTCACACAGATTTTATGTTGAGAAACATCTTTGAGTCAGTGAACGATACGTAAAAATATATTTGAATTTTTAAATAACTTATTACTGTTAATTCTTTTATGATCGTTAGTATTGCTATCGCTATTAGCGTTATTATTATTATTATTGCAGTTCTATTATAGTCAGAACTCCACTCGAAACACAAAGCTCCTTAAAACCGCAGAACACATCCCTTCCAATCTCCTACCTGACGATATCGCACCAATTTGGAATGCTTCGCGTCGCTCGAAACTTACTTATGAATCGTCTGGTAAGTACATCGTGGACGACTTAATCGCGACTCGTGATCGATCATTCTCTCAGTTCGGTTGTTCGCGGCCGGACGACTCACCTGTTCGCCTCTCAGGGAGATTCAGGGTGGTGGCGCGAAAATGCACGGTCTCGCTGCGACCTTTGGCGTTAGTGGAGTAAATGGAAACCTCGTAGTTGCTGCCGGGATCCAGATTGCTGACGGAGAAGACGGGCACCTTGCTGGTCTGGTTGTAGACGGTCGTGGGGCCGCCGCCCTTGCCGGACCCGGCCTCGCGGTCCACCTGCATGGTGAACTTTTGCGGCAGGCCGCCGTCAAAGCCCTCTATGCATTCCACGTAGATCGAGTCGGTGGTTTGATTTAACAAGGAGCAGTTGTGCGGCGTGTCCGGGCGGCCTGTTGGATTCGCGCGCGATCAGCGTCAATATCGGACACGATTCTGCGTGTCGATTAGCGACGTAATTAGCGAACATGAATGAATGCTTAATTGGCGAGTTTGGAAGGTACTCTATGATATTCACAGAGAATACCTGGCCCCGAGATGGAATTGAGCCCGCAAACGATCATGGTGGAAATCGTTTGTGGTGGGAACCGTTAATTAAATTAAACACGTAATTAGATCTGGTTTAAAGACGTAATTTGTTTAAATCGGAATTGTTTAATTGAGAGTCAATGTCTCTGTTTACCTTTAGATTATTTATATACTGTTGTACATTTGTAGGGAAATTTGATATGGCAGAATTGATTTCCAAATTGATTTCAAATGCCCGAAAGAGTAATACATCCGCTTACTATTGTTCAGTCTTTTATCTATACGTACAGAGGGTTACATACGTTCAAAGATCATTTTCAAAGTTGATTTCAAATGCCCGAAAGAATAATACATCCGCTTACTATTGTCTAGTCTTTTATCTATACGTACAGAGGGTTATATGCGTTTAAAGATCATTTTCAAACCTCTTCACAAAATAAAACAATCACCTATTTTAGACGAAAATGAAGCTTCTGAAAAAGCTGCTGACAGAGCAACCGTCTCATGCGCGTTTCGAGATTTGATTGCCTATCATCGGCCGATACGAGTTTAGTTCGAATTTTCGTTTTTGTTCGAGCGACTACGGTACTCAAATTGACATGTCCCTTTTACGCAACGTTCACTTTAATGACGGTTTTTATTGCATGCTCCAGCAGTTTAGTGCCAAGCTGAGTACTAAAATGCGTTTGTCACGTATTGATGCGTCCGTCTACGACCTGCGCTGACCTTTTATGAACCAGAGAGATCTCCCACGGTGGAAAACGGATTCTTCCGCGATGTGGGTAAAAATGCTTGCATCCCTTTGCACACGAATCTTTATGCTTACCGCGGCGATAAAAATGTAGCGATATCTCTTTTCAATGTTTTGCACGAACATATTTCGAGCACAGTTTTCCTGGTAAATTGTATATCACACTATATTAAATTGATCTTTCGAACGCAAAAACCGTACATTAATATACACTGCCGGCTGAAAGTTCGAGACCATTAATTGAAAATGTCTACTACGTGAAATGAAATCAAACTTATAAAGTATAATTTAACATATTTTTTACTCTTTATTTTACTTATTGTTTTATTTTACTCATTATTTTACTCATTGTTTTATAAAAATGAAAAATAATATAAAATGAAAGTTTTACAAAAAATATTTTTACAAGATAAACAAATATAAAAAAAGTATTAGACACTTTTTTCGTCAAAGTAGCCATCTTTACATTTAATCACTTTTTAAATCTAAGTAAGTTAGTTTATTATAACTAGAAAATTTATTATAAGTTAAATTCATTAGTTTATTGTTTAATTTATAATTTAAATCATATTTGTAGAAAAAAGACTTTATGATCCTAGTCCATTGTCTTGAAATTAAACAATGCTATGTTAACCGTAACCGTGCTAAATATAATGCTTTTTAAATTAAGAAAAAATATTAAATAAAGTATAAATCGGATTTTTATAAGTAGTGTTTCACTGGAATATTCTTAAATTTTATATATGGCCTCAAACTTTTGGCCGGCAATATATATGCCGACATTTTGAGATGCATAATTGAAATCGTAGTCGTGGAAATTGAACATCCATACAAAATGTTTATACAAAAAATTGTTGCAATGACTTGCTACTTTTTCAATATTTCACAAACGTATCTGAAGGTAGTTCTTTTGTTAAATGCAAAGTTACATTAAAGATGTAATAAATAACATTTAATTTGAATTGCTTAAACTTTTGTAAATTTACTAAATTTCAATAAATGTTTTCTCCAATAGTA
>NJRQ01000256.1:184870-200174 GCA_003063805.1 Aphaenogaster ashmeadi | reverse complement strand
TTTACTTGAAACATTTTTTCAAATAACGAATATTTCAAGAGATAATCGCGTGGATCTTTTAAAATGGGACACCCTGTGTATATATATATATATATATATACATGTGTGTACGTATATATAATCCGTTAAAGTCTTTCCGAATGCCTGACAGCGAGTACGTCTGTAGAACACGCGGGAGAGGGACCGAAGAGTTATCGGATATCCTGCCGTTGACAGATTCCTTAGGAGATTTAACGGTACATTAGCTCCGGGACATCCTATACAGGCCGATAGGGTACCAGGCTCGGCATATTATTCTATGTTTGCGGTATTTGCGTCATGAATCTTCGTCGATCGCACGGGCCAGGCGGCGTCGCGCCGCGTCGCGCCGCGCCGCGGCCGTCGGCGTTGGGCGTACATCATCGCCGCCGCTGTGAAATTCGTAAGAACGTCGCCGGGGCACGTACGTCACAGGAATTTATAATAATAATAATGTACGGCGTGCGTGTACGTGCGTGCGAGCGAGTCCGCGCGAGTGGCCATTACGTCAAATAACGAAGATTTATGCCCGCGCCGTGGCGGCGATGTACGCTCGCATAGCTTATGCGGGGCGGGCGCGACGCAACTATATCGAGATACCAGATATTATATGGATCGAGCGTGGCCGGGACTTGAGATGATACATGTGCGTCGATGCCTTGCTTAATCAGATACATTAATTAGCTGGCGTTAATGGACCCAGTTAGATGCGCGGCCACGTGGTACCGCTCCGCCGACCGATCGATGGATCTTCGACGAGCGTTATCGAGCGTCGTATCTCAGCACATCGCGCACACGGATGGCTATCGACGCGACACGCCGATACATCGTGCGATAAGGCGTACTCTAGGCATTCCCGAAATATTCGACACCGAAGAATTTCAGTGGAGAATTTTATCTTAATTGAATACCTCGATTAATTGGCGTTAATGAAGCCGGTTGCGCGCGCGAGATCGCGCCGCGCGGCGCAGCTATCGAGCGACGGATCTTCGACGGGGGTAATTATCGGTCGACGTGCAGTGCCGGCTGCATCCAACACAATGGCTTTCCCCCTGAGATATTAATACAGTGAGTAATTAATTCGTTCCGCATTCCGCCGAGAGAATAACCTCCCGGGTACTCCCAGAAAACTGAAGAATCGCCCAAGGAATTTCGCCGCAAACCACCCCTAAGCGCCGGCGGGGAGGGGCGGCGTATTGTTAAGGATTACAGATGGGTGACGTTACGTATCGATCGATCGCCATCCGGGCGACGTCTTGGCTCGGCTTTTTTCGCGCGACTACATAATCTATCCAATCTATCACGGCGAATAAATCAAAACGCCCGGCGAGAAATCGAATTCACTTTTGCAGCGCGAATAAATGTCCGGCCCCGGCGGCTGCGATAAATTCATTGACATATTTCATCCGGGGCAGCGACGGCGGCGGCGTCGGCGGCGGCGGCATTCTAGTTTGCGCCGTCCGTCGTGTAATTAAATTACAGCGAGCGGAATCTAAAGTTAGCGAAACGAATTCCGCGAGAGCGCACGTATTGTGCCGATAACACGCCGGCTGACCGATGACGTACGTATCTACTTCCGCCGGGGATAGAGAGACGGGGGACGGTCGCGCCGGATCGAGCCGGTTATAAATCGGCACGATTTTGTTGCCGCGCGAAATAAAGCGCCAATCTTTTGCCATATCACGATGGTATTCGCCAGGTTAATTCGTCGCGTGTGCGGCGTACTACGCGAAAGTTTCAATCCTGGCGCACTTATACACAAATACGATCGAAACATCGTAATCACGTTCGACGTACGCCAATACACGCCCGATGGCAGGCCTTCATCATTGGATAAAAGACTTTTCATGAAAATTTTAGATGGCAATTTTACAAAATATGTTGAGAATATCTCAAGTAGAACACGAAAGTCATGTTGACGTCAAAATGGTGCTAAAATGACGCCTTTGACATCATTTGGAGGTCATTTAGACGTCATCATGACTTCAAAATGATGTCAAAGGCGTCATTTTAGTATCATTTTGACGTCATCATGACTTTCTGTTCTACTTGGGTACACAGAAAAATAGAGTTCTTTACATTTAGCATACCTATTTGTTTGATTAAAATTTATTTCATTGAAATAACATATGTTTAAACGAAATAATAATTTTTTTGAATAAAACATTTTTGTTTTTATTCAAGAAAACCCTATTATTTAACAGAAAAGACACTATTATTTCAAGTAATATCTTTCAATGAAATAATATATTATTTGGTTATAATAAATATGTACAATGAAACAAATAATTTCTTTATATAAAAATAGCAAAATACGTTGAAAAGCGTTGTTACATGCAAATATTTGCTTACTTAGAAGAACTATTACAATTTTTGGCTGAAGTTCCGGAAATGGCTACGTCTAACAAGGTGAAATGAGCAGTGTCTGCCTATATTCAGTACATTTAATTGGATGTGTGTTGTACATACACATTGAAGTATAATATTATGTAAGAATACAGGGCCGTGAGGCCGATTATTGATAGGAGATCGGGATAATTACGAAAGTAGTGGAGCGGCCGTGGATTAGCATGTAGCATGTTAGGTGCTAGGCGTGGAAAGCGAGGGATCCCGAGTTCGAGATGCAGTCGGCTCCGTAATTTTTTCTGTCTCCTACAGTTTCAGAAGTGGAATACGAACCCCCACGCCCTCAGAGAATAGTGGATTTAGATCGATGTGAGAAATTGACATTAAAATTCGAATCAACGAGATACGTGTGGATCGGGAAAGCGTTAGTCGCGGAAGATTCTAGAACAGGTTCTAGAAATAAGTTAATTATTTGTGTAAAGCAATAGACATATTTTATGAAACATTGATATTGTTTGAGTAAAACAATAATATTATTGAAGCCAAAGAGAATATGCCTTCTGTTTCAAACAATTTTTTTTATCTAAGACGAAGATATATATTCTTTGAAAAATCGAACAATTGTACCTATTGATTCTTTGGACCATTCCAAAGATAAAATTTGTTTGGATGCAATAAAATTTATTAAATCCAAAGAACTCTTTTTCTCTGTGTAATAGACTGCGAAATATGATAGAGATTACTCTTGTTTCTCTCAAAAAACGACACTTCGGAGAATTTCAATTCCATTTTGGACCTACCCTAATTCTTTTGCAAGAGAGACGTTATCTTTTTCTGGCTCGTATTATAATTTCTGACGCCTTCTGTATATCATGTCCGAATAATAAATCACCTAAAACAAAGAGATTCTGAGAAAGCAGACCCAGGCCGAGAGAAAAATCGCCTAATAAGGACGAAATCTCGTCGCCACTTCCCTCTTATCGTTCGATTCATATTCGCGCTAAATAAAAGAGTTTAATATTTCATTCGCATTAGGGTCTCGCGTGGAGTTCACGTGACAAAACTTCGGTCGGTCTTATAAAACGCGCGAAATTGCCGCGACGTGTAATTAAGTATTAATCGCGCAATTTCTATTTGAGCGACCTGGATTATTTTGCGCGCGGCTGCGTGTTTATGCCACGTTCGTCTCGCGAAGCCGCATTGTACGACGCGAGAAAATGAGATCGCTTGAAGGAACTTCGCGTGCCCGTCTCGCAAGAAGTATCATGAGACTCCAATACGAGAAGTGTTTTGATGATCCAATACTAAGTTATTACAGAAATTCGCTTTTTTCTGCGGTGGACAGTCAACCGGCGGAAAAAGAGAAAGACAATGTGGCTTTGTGTGTGCATGGCGAATTCTATTCTCTTAGTGTATTTTATTCATACGACATTGATCAATATACACTTTTGACAGTACAGTATAAAATAATAATTCATATCTTTTTATTAACAGAGATAAGTTATCTGACATGGGTCGGCGTGTCTTCCCGACTGAAACGACACGTTGTGTCATCTATTATTGGATAAACAATACCATTGCCCTCATGTCTTCTAAATATTTAAGAGTTCCCTTCAAAGTTTGCGGAGAAAGGAGCGGCGCGTTTCTCGTCGAATTATTCTCGCGTTATGCAAAATTTTATTAATACTGCGTATCACGTCTCACTGCGTAATGCTGCGCAATGCGCACATATATAATTTTCTTTCTTTTTTATCTTAATATCTAGAGCAATATTAAACTTACATATGTAAGCCAGTTGTCGACCAGTCGCCCCTGGCTAATTACTGTTATCGCTTTTAATCGCTGCGTTCCAGTTTAAAACCTTCCGATTAAGTGCGGTGTTAAATTCAACGAGCGACAGAACGGCAGAATTTTTAGGCTCGTACATTAATTACAGGTTGTTACGTCGTGATGCTTGCCTTGTAATTTGCACGGCACTGACGGAAGCTCGAATTCTTCGCGCAGAACGCAATTATATAAAAAAAGAGCAAAGATTCAGTCGTCGGCAATCTTCGCTTTGTAAGTTGGTATCGATTCGTCTAAGGCAACGTACTTCGAGAAGGTTACACGTGATCGCGTTAGAGAGACGCATTGCGGGTCGGTGAATTTTTAAACACGTGTCGTGTCCAGAAAACGCAGTTGGAACACTTCTAAAGAACCTCGAATATTTCGTATTATCAAACTTCGCCGTTAATATTATCTAACAATTTACAATTACGTCCTTTCCTTCGCGTTCCTTTTCCTATGCATTGCTTCGACAACAATTAGAATCATAAATTCATCTCCTCAACGGTTATCTTGTAACAATATTTCTAATCCACCTGATCTTTGGATTTATATAGTGATATTTTTGGAAAATAAACTCATTTTTCTTTGAGTAAAAAATTCTATTCTTTTAAAATTTCCGTTTTCTTCAAAGGTAGAGAATATTCTAAAATGATGTATAAAACGTATTACTCTCTTGTATACGTACAAAAAGAATACAACACTTTTCGCACATATGCATAATTTTGGATTGAGCTTTAGTTTGAGTTTTAACGTAGGTGCAAACGCAGTTTGTCCGAGAAAATCTGTGAATTCGTGTGTGCGAACGAGTAACGTAGCTTAAGATTTTAATTCAGTTTCAGCACGTATAATTATGCGCGCGGCAAGAAGCTCCTCCTTCGGGCTCTGCCGTATCCGGGATCTTAAGCCGCTTAGTTAGCTGTAAAATAGCGAGGCTGCAGCCCGGGGGAACAAAGAAAATACGGATTATACGGGAACATTCGACGTTCACGAGACTCGTCCGTTTACCCTGCCAAAAGGGTTATTAAAACCAATATAATCGTGAGTATAATTACGTGAAATTTTGCGCAGTTTTTGCCGGAGCCTCGACACGAAGATGCGCGTACACGAGTCCACAGTAAAATTTTCATGAAATACATTTTGATGATATCTTTACTGACATATATACTTTTCGAAACAAATAAAATCTATTTTAATATAATGCTGTTTCAACAGAAAGGAATAGGGAAGATTAGCATAACGGCATGGCAATTTCAGTTAAAGCTTTAGCCAGAGACATGCTGCAACGGCAGTTAAATGATAAAGGCGGATTTCGTTGATATTGCATTCATAAAGCGACGAAATGATAAAAAATGCCGTTAATCGTGCTTTAACTTTTCACTGTAATTCAAATCGGTACGCAATCCAATGGAATTCTTTAATATATTTCTCTTAGATTCAAAATTCTATAAAGTTAATAATATAATTTCTAATAAATAAATATAATTTCTAATAAATTTAAAAACAAATTTTTATCATTGTTCTTACTGTTACAGTAGACAAGATGTTTAGATACCTCTCGGCATATATTTATTTCATCAGTGTAATTTTTCCATTTTTTTCTTTCTTTCGATTTCTTAAAATAATCTTTTGTCTTTGTTAGAATTTAATTAAGCTCATGTGTATTTAGACTAGTTTTATTAAAATTGTCTTGTTTAATTATTTATCAAATAAGCCCCCTATTAGTATAGACGACCTGTACATATATTATGATTAAGAGAGAGAGAGAAGGATGAAGTACTGATCAACTATTAATCCGTGCACGGATTAGCCGTGGATAATTTATGTGCATTAAAGCCACTAAATACTGATGAGCGCACCTGCTATATAAACGGTGGCGTATGTCAGTCAGTCGTAAGTTACACACAGACTTAAGGCAGGGCTGCTCGGTTATGCGCGTACGTGCATATGTTCCTACGTATGTAAAGCATTTCGAGTGATTTAGTGTTCGCTGAACTCTACACGGCGAAAGGCATTTTACTTAGAAAATGCAAAAACAGACCAAGGCATATATATCACCGTAATAAATTCCTAGCAAATCGTGCAGCGAAGGTAGCAACATTTCTCGTTAAAATCTAGCAAGAATTTTGAATTATATTTCGTTATCGAATAAAATATACCGTGTAATATATAAATATATATAAATGTAATATATAAATGATCGACGAATTCAAGTGATTTACAAAACTTTTTACATCGATGACCTATAACTTTTAGATAAGATAGATGAGAGCAAGATAGAAAGTCTTTAACTTAAGATCCCACGTGATTAAAATATTATTTTCGCCCAATCTGCATTTATTCGTTTCTTATAAAATTTATCAATTAATTACGCAACAGATTTTGCTGTTACATTCAAAGCATCTCGAGTTTTATAACTCGTAACGTTTGAAACTAATATCAGATCTGTAATCCTTTTTATAACACGTTGAAAAAGCTGTCGAAACTTACTTATGGTGTTGAAGTTAACGGGCGCATACGAAATCGCCTTACAGTCGCCCGGTTCTCCGCCTCCGGCACCTTTATAAAGCCTTGTTTTCTTTTATAGTGCACGTTGCCGAGATATTAAACGTCGATATGAAGAGTTGAGATCTCGCCGCGCCCGCTCCGAATGCACGGACGTTTCCTCCTACGCGCTAGATTTATGTCCCCTCGTAAACAAAGCGCGCCCCTAAGCTGATTTAACGTCGATCCGCGCATACCGGTGTGTCAGTATCAGTGCCAGAGTGCGGTGGATGCAGTGACACAGAAATTAACTCTAGCGTCTGGTCCGGAGAGACTCTAGATTCGGAGGACAACGTAGCGCATTTCCCTCATTCCTATTTCGGCTAAAACCGTCGTTTCTCAACCGATAGATGTAGGACACGGAGAAATTTCGTATACAAGCTCTGAAATCTATGCTGAAGATTCAAAGAGAACGAAGAATCGTTCTCTAAACGTGAATTTAGAAAAGCTTTCATTATGGTTCATAAGTAATTGTATACTGAAAAAAAATTCTTGGTAAACTTGTAAGATGCACTTAGTAATACTTTTTTTGAAGTATTTGATTATTATTACCGATTATAATAATAACAAAACATTTTGTAATAATTATAAACATTTGTAATAATTATAAAAGAGCAAATTTTGTTTAGTTTAACCAACTAAATTATGTAATACTTATTATACGTTTAGTTGAAACTATTTCACCAAGGTGCTTGGTAGCATTAACCATGAAGCCTGGACTTTTATAACCAAGCCTTTCTTTCAATGTACGAATTGGTCTTTTGCAAATGTATATTAAAATTTTGAGCATACATTCCGAAACGTTTACGAAATATGCCAAAAAGATTTTAGCTCCTATATACTTTGAGTAAAAGTAATCATCGATTAAAAAAATACATATTTTATGAATCTAGATATGAGCACTGATGGTGGACTGTCATGAATAATAATCCGAGAATAGTTTAAGCTTAATTAGAGCGTCAATGTAGATTATGGCGAGTGACGGGAAATGCGGGAGATATGTGTGTATATGTGTAACAGATACTCACACTTTATGTCCAAGTTCAGTGGATTGCTCTCGCCGTCGCCCTCTTGATTATTGCCGATGCACGTGTAAATCCCAGCTCGACTGCGAGTGACACTTTGCAGCACCAGGCTCTGATTACTTATTATCGTTCCGGTCGCCCTGTTGTGATACAGCGGATTGCCCTGCGAATGCGAAATCAAACGAGGCCACGTTGCGCTTACTCGAATACTGTGAACAAACCCGCGAACGCAGCTCAGAGTGCAAGTAATAGACTACTTAAGCTTGCAAGAGATATTTGGCAAACCGGAAATCGAAGGAAGAGAAAAAATACATTTGAAAGAAGAGAAAAACAGATTAGAACAATTTTCCTTTCCTGATAAAAAATTCAGCCGGCAACACAATGTAAAATAATAAATAACTAAGTACTACAAAGTGTGTATAGCTAAATTATACACTTGCTACGCGCAATATTAACGTTGCAAAAAAATGCGAGTGGAGTTTTTCGCATCGGCTAAGCTATAATAAATCCCGCATGAGAAATTCGCGACGAGGAACGCTGACAGTTTTTCGATCTCTCGCGTTCCCTCGTCGCATGTGCGACTTTCGAGACTGCGAAAGCGGCTTTGAGTTTTCGCGAAACAAATTTCGAGTCTTTGAATCGAGGGAATTGATTGGGATTTGCGTTTTGCGGTGTTTCCGCTTATACGACATTCGTTCGCGATAAGAGCCATCGAAATTGGCTCGGACGGATATCAAAAGTCCGAAAAGCCCCGCAATAACTTTAACGTTATAACAACATATATATGCCCCTTCGAAATATTACCCTTTTATCTTTGATTCAGCTTGGAGACACGTTCGTCAGCGATAAATCAAAACTTGTAATTATTACAAATATTTCTAGATTTGTTGTTTTATTTCTTTTTAGGCTAATTTTTTTCTTGATAAATAATGTCTTAATAAGTAATGTCAATTAATGACTTTTAAATTATAATCATTTTATATAAATAAACATATCTAATATATTCGTCACTGCAATCATGCTAATTGCTCGTTATTTATCTATTATTTATTTATGTTAAGTAAATTTTCTACTTACTAAGATATAGATCTGTTTAGTTACTAAGATACATAATGTTAATAATTAAGGAATCTTGAAAAATAATAACGTTTAAATAAATTCGCTTAAAAAAGGATTAAAAAATTCGTTTGAAAAAAATTTTCCCATTTTTAAATTTAATAACATTAAATACCGCGAATGTGTATTTCAATGGCAGTAAAAGCTAGATTTTGTATCCTAGGATTAAAAATAAATTTTGGATGATTGAATGCAATTGCTTCCCGGCCGTTTAATTGCGACAGGAGATATCTTGATTTATACCTATGAGTCATGCTGTGCCATCAGTTCCAAATCAATCGCGCCTATGACTTTATCGTGGATAAAGACAAAACGTTCAAAACGAATGAAGGGATTAAAACACATTCGGGCATTGACGGATGGCATTCTTATTAATCGCTGATAAAATGCTCCGATTTATATCTGCAGTTCGATCCACGCTGTTATATCCGTCCCATATCAATCATGCGAATCATCCTAATAGCGAAGAAAAACATTGCGTACTCAAGCGGCTTAGAATAAATTCGGACAAAGCGACGTGATCCCCATGAATTACCACTCGTCTGGATATTCCGATATTCGCGTCGCGCGATTCGTGTTGGGAATCTCGTATCAAACACGCGGATTATTCCGATATTAGTAAAGGAAAATCGTGTTTTTATGCGCGCAGTATTTGCCTGTTAATTAATTTTTGGAGAATCGATACTACAACATCTCTAATATTATTTTTTGTCTCCTAATTTAGAATAGAACAAAAAATATTAATAAAAAATGATTCCAGAAAAAACTTTACACATTAGAAATCACGGCTAAATTTTGTTAAAAATATGATACAGAAAATATTTTATAATAAGTCGCATTTGGTTACGTCTCTGATTTGCTTGATAATATTTTTTTTTAATTTCAAAACTTGAGACTTCAGCGTTTCTTAATCAGAAACATAAAAATCATTGACAATCAATTCGTATTAGAACATTAAAAGTTGTGCACGGAAAGAACGCTTTTGCTGAAATATTAAAAAATTTGGCCAGATACAGATCTGAAAAATAATTTTGTTGGATCATCAAAATAATTATGTAGGACGCCTAAAATAGTTGCTAGAATATCAAAACTTTTTGCAGCATTATCATTATGTTGGAGTGTCCTACATAATTATTTTGATGATCCAACAAAATTATTTTTCAGATCTGTATCTGGCCAAATTTTTTAATATTTCAGCAAAACCGTTTTTGCCGTGTGTTGTCTCGATAATGGTCTAATTTGAGACAAGGGAAATCACACGTCTTTCCTTAAAATGCAAAGTGGTTGCGAGAAGGTTTCGGTTGTGAGAAAATTTCTGAAGCCCGACTGCTCTCCGAAGATTAATTACTGTACGAGGAAAGTCCGCTTTATATGCGTCCTGCGCAGTGTCTCGGTGATACGAATCCGAGATCAAACGCGCGAGTTTTCGGACGGAAGTTCGTGTGACACAGGTGCGCGGCCGTCGTTCCCTTATCTCGACGCGATTAAGCTTCGTCGGCTTATATTATCGATTTGTGAACGGGATTCGTTATCTGCGCCCGGTGCGGTGCGCGCGGTGTGTGGACTCACGTTATGGCGCCAGGAAACCTTGTAAACCCAGGGATTGGACTTGATGTTGCACTCGAAGTAAACGTCGATACCCTCCCGAATAGCGCTCGAATTCAAATTGCTGCCAAGCTCGAGGGTAACCACAGGCTCGTCTGAAAACAGAATCGACATCAAAGCTGAAGCGCGCGAAATGTGCCAATATGAGAGACGCCGCTTTAATTACAGTAATCAACGTTATTAGTACTTAGATATTGGTCTAGAGAAGAATAAGATATACAAAAATGCGAAAAGTGAACGTCTGGATAAGAAAGGGTCTGGATAAGAAATTAAAACCTTTTTAGGCGCATTTTGATGCTAAACATCGACTCGCCAATCGATAAAATATTATCTTTTTGATTTATCTTATATGTAAATTATACCGAGTTTACAGCACACACGATTTGACGTTTGCTTCTCTCTTTAGTTTTGCCTCAAATTCAGAGCTAAATATTTCTGAATCTTTGCATGTATGATTTAAGTAATAGATAGAAAATTGTAAAAAAGAATCGTTAAAAGATTGGTTTATCGCTTAACAATGACTATTTCTTGTCAAAATATTCGAAACGGTTTCGTTAATAATACAATTTCGCGGCGCGGATACACTTTTCGACATCCTCGTAAATAAATGGTCCACCGCATCGAGTGCTGGCGCATTTTCCCATTGAGAGACCGTCGTCCGGTATCCGTTTCGCGGTATTATCTTCATGAAAGAAAAAAAAAGATCACAGCCGTATTGAACGTTACTTATGATTTCTTTCGCAGCAACGCTGCCGCGAATCCGATAATACCGATTCGCCGATTCGCGCTCACAATAAACGCAGTAAGAGTAAATTTCCTCGCCGTTTCCCAGCATCGCCCGCCCTGTGGAATTATTGGCGGACGCGACTAATGGAAAAAACCGTGGAAAGACGAGGAAATGGGGCTGCCAAGGTAGTCGAAGTGGTGGAATACGCGGCGCGTAATCGGACTGAATCTTCAGCGCGGCGGATCGGCATGTGCCGTTAATTTCCACGTGGAGCCTCTCCCTCTCGCTCCCAAATGCTCCCCGTATCTCGTTCTCTCTCTTTCTCTCTCGCTCGGACCGGTTAGGAGAAAACTTTTATATTGGACAGTGAAATCACGGCGTTAATCCTGGCCGGCTGCAACGTCGGACTGCGACGCTTCGCGGCGATTCGTCCTGCAACTTTGCGTATTAATGGCGTTGAAAAGTTGCACCGGGGGTGCAATTTGGACTACGGCGCGGACGGCATCGACATTCGCCGACGACACGACCTTAGGGCCCACGCCGATCTCCCCCACGAGTCGATAAATTTAAGAGAATGCATTCAACAGAAAACTGTCGAACGTGTAAACGTTCCGGTTGTCGATAACGATGACGATCGCGAAATTAACAACAAGGACGTTGATTGAAAATATTCTTCTTTTTATTTATTTATTAAAGATGCTTTGATATTAGCGCCCCGCACGTACCTACTCTCTCCTCTTTCTTTCTAATACTTTCACTCTAAATGTAAAAAAGTTATATGGAATTATTTAACATTTAAGAAAGTAATTTATGTACTTTAATTTTAGTACGTAATTTCCCCGAACAATTTATCGTTTCTAATTACTTTCCTAGAAAGTAAATATTTGTAAAAATATTTTTTAATAAAGTGCAAGTTTATTCTCTTATTAAAACGAACCTAATCTTGTATAATGGTATGCTTATCCATTATATTGTGTTAATAACCACAAATTCTTTCGTCGAATTCGGATTCTTGGCATTTAAATCCTAAATCAATGCTAACGTTAAATTGAAGCAAAATTACTTATTTATACTTTTGAATCTTAAACTATAAATTTCCTTCAATTCTTGATATTAAAATATTTTAATAATTTTTCATGGACGAAAAAGCAGCTCAACCAAGAAATCTATTGCTATCCGGGCTTCAGCGTTACGATGTTTAAAATGAAGTAACGTAACCGCCACGATGGTAGCTAGACTTGATCCCAACGGTAAATGTTGTTGCGTTTTACGCAAACAATCCGCTGATAGCAACGAAGATCGAAAGTACAAAGAACGGTTTAGAGAAGTAAATTCTCGATTGAAATTTTAATGTTGACTTTATAGAGCGTATGTACGACGGCATGCATGCGCAGTGTGCTTGTAAAAATATTACATTGATGGAAGTTTCTACTGTGCGGTCGCATACGCGACGTGAAATTGCGGGGACACCCCGGTGCGTTTCTGTGAAAACACTCACGGTGTATATTGAGCTTCCATCCTTCCTCCATCTCCGAGTCCGGAATATCTGGCACGCTGGCGCGACAGTAGAGGAACTTTCCGGCGTCTTCGATACTCGGCATGAATGTGAGGACGCTGGTTGTTACGTTGCCGTCGGGACTCGTCTGCCGGCGAGATTTCATGAATTTAAAACAGTTTACCGAATAATTTAATAATCGCGGTACGCGTACACACTACGAATCACCGTCGTGATCGGATTAGAGCCGCTAGATGACAATGATTACGCCGATATTGGACCTATAGTCAATTATGGCGCCAATATTCGCATCTCTAAGTTTTCAATTGTTACAACGGACAAATATATAAATGGTGTGATGTTTTTGAAGCATCTATTTTAGAAAATACCGAAATAAATTAAAACAAATACATTAATTTTAATGACACAATTGAATAAAAATAAATTGCGTAACAAATTTTGACTTCTAACAATAGATAATAATACAAAATTTCTTTTATTTTTTGCAGTTTTGTATTCTGTTTTGTTAGTAATTATTAATAAATAGTTGGGCTTATGCAGTTTATAACGGGCAATGTATCGCAAAATTGCGATATTTTTGTAAACATTTCATTCGTTGCTTGAGGTAGCTTTTCGCGTACATAATGGGTTAATTCACAAATAAGTTCCGTCTAACAAACTGTATTTTTATTATATTTGTTTTATTATATTTAATAAAAATTTTATTATATTTAATAAAAATGTTACAATAAATTTTAATTTGTTCTGTATATTCTCCATTATATTAAATACAATTTGTTCCCATTTAGACAGTAATTTGTTAATTCTTTCCTCATAGAATTTGGGGGGTTTTGATACAAAAAAGTTTTTCACAAATTCATCGATCTCAGCATTATTATAACTTTTTTTCCATTTAATAAATTTTGGAATGACCTAAACAGATGGAAATCTGATGGGGCAAAGTTCGAAGAATAAGGAGAGTGAGGTAGAACTGAACCACAAAAACTCCAAGTTCCAGAATTTTTTTAGATTCTTCTAGCCGTATATGGTCGGGCGTTATCGTGTAGTAAAATCACATTGTTACGATTGATGAGGGCTCGTCGCCTTTCTTGCAATTTTTCTTGTATTTCGCAAATGATAAATGACTCTTAACTACTTGCAATAGATAAAATAATTACATATTGTGGATAATACTGTTTCTCAGAAGAAGTGATTTAGTAATTATCTATAGCGGAACTTATTTATGAATCAACCCAATATTAACTCAATCGTATCAATTTTCGAAAAATGAGAGAATAAATTAAAAAAATAAGAAACGTTAGGAGGGTTCTCGTGACAAATGTGTCACGTGTGATTTATGGGAGTGCATTAAATCGCCGACAGACTATTTTAAATCGTACCGTCTCCCGTGCAAATCGCAGTATCATGTTCCCTTTGGACCATGTGATCGTCGGGCTCGGTCTAGCTCCGACAACCTCGCAACCTATCTCGTAGGTCTTGCCGGCGCTAAGTGGACGGTTCTCTCCTTGAATCCGGACCCAGAGCGGTTTCACTGTAAAAGAGTGTGTCACACTCGGATTTAAGCACCCATCGATCCGCGCACGGGTCGAAGCTAATAGAAATTTCTTCGGTAAAGACTAAATCCACTGACGCGCTTCCTAAGTAAATTGTAACAATCGACACGCGACGATTTTCAAGCAGCGATTTAACATGGTGATTGTACTAAATTAATAATTATAAGAGCGCACTTTTTCGGAAGTCTATCTTCATTACATCATTTTATGACGTAATAAATTAATTATGTATATCTCTTTCTTCCTTTTTAATACTAATTTGCTCTAATATTTATTACAATAGATAATAATAATGTATTAATAATATTATCATATTATCGCGATTTACAATTATTCAATTATTAATAGAAATAATAATATATTATGCTGTTTGTATTCTTTTCCAAAAATAAAATGTAATAGAATTTATTAAATCAAATAGTTATTTCTTTTCACTTGTTTTTTAGATCGCAACCGCAAGATCCCTCTTTGATACTCACAATTCATATCAAGTGACACCGAACTTGATATCGGTGTCACCATGTTGTTATTCGTGGCTTGGCACGTCAGAAATGCACGCAAATGTTCACGGCCTAACTTTTCCAATTGTAGCACGTTCCGGACCCTTTTAGCATCCATGGTCTCGTAGCTGTTGTCCAGTAGAGAAGTCCCCTGCCACCATGTCACTCGTGGTTGCGGTCGCCCTGAAGAAACATAAGGGTCCAGAGTGGCGAATACACGTCGGCGCTACGTTGCGCTAATGGCACCCACTCGGCGTGTAATCACATCTCGACTTAACGCAACATTATGGACAGAAATATAAATTGAAATCTTTATAGTGACGTGAAAATCACTGTGAAATTTCTAGAAGAGGTAATTGAAATTTTTTAAAATAGTGTAGTAAACAACGTAGTTGCACATTAATCTTTTTGAAAATAATCATCTTTTAAACATACATTTTTTTACGCTATTGTCGAAAAAATTTGGTTGCTATTCATTTTGGTAACAAAAAATTATGGTAAATGTGCATAAAGAGGGCAACCTCACGGAT
>NJRQ01000256.1:153602-183906 GCA_003063805.1 Aphaenogaster ashmeadi | reverse complement strand
AAGGTCAAGATCATCCGTGAGGTTGCCCTCTTTATGCACATTTACCATATTTTATTTTTATTTGATAACATGTAAAACTATATGCTTCCTTCTTCGTAAAATCGTTGCAAAAAATCCACTCTTTATTTATTTCATAAAATTTTAAATTTATTGTAAAAAGTTAAATTCTTCAATAATAAAAAAGGTAATTCGATAAACGTGAGTAATCAAATAAAAGTAAATAGTCAAATAAATTTTGTATAGATTAATCTGTTTTATCAGAACAAAATAAGTTTAAACAAATCTATTTTTCTGAGAAAATATTTCGCTAACAAATAATGCTAAAATTATACTTTTAAATGCGAAGAAAATATCCCTTCAAAAAATACGTGAAAAAAACGCATACAATATTACTACAATAGAAAAGAGCTTACTCTCAGATTATATAAATAGTAAATTACATAATAGTAAAAACTTAACAGATTACATAAATAGTAAATTTTATAAATTTTTTTAAAGCAGTAAAATTCTATTGATATTCGCTGAGCAACGATTAAAGACGATTCACAAAATTTCCTACATCACTAAGGTACTGTGCCTTTTATTTTTACACTTCCACTATTCGATATTTATACTTTGTTTTACATTACTCCGAAGGCGTTACCGCTATTGTTCGAAATTCAAAACGCGGGGCCACATAATACATTCGCATGTCAAAGAAATCGAGCCGCATTTATTTTCCGTAACTCAAGTAGTGCAAGTCGAGGCAATGACATGGCGCCTGAGCGTTATAGAAGGCGAATGCACCGGAAGTGCATCGACGCGTCATGCACTTACCACCGGCGGCGACACACGTGATATTGAGAGACGCTCCTTCGCTGTACGGGCCAAGGATGTAATGGGGAATATGAGACCTTCCGTCTTCGTCTAATATGCTAAGCTGCTCCGGCGGTACTGTAATAATTTTCGCATGCAAGAAGCTCTTCATTTTTCCTCTTATTTGGAATGTCTGCGAGAACGCGAACAAGGGGATTGGGGACGAATCAATTTGCGCAACGATGTATCAATTCTATAATGTCACTTAAGAAGATGAAACGCTACTACAGCTGTAATTACGGCGATGTTAACAAATCTCCATTTGACGCGAATAAGAAGATGAATGACGAGGATTAGAGCGAGACATCTTTGGAAACATTAAATTTAAAATGTTAGAAAGTTAATATGTTAAAGAAAATACGCGCTTTATACAGGGTGTATTTGAAATAAGTGCAGATTTTTTGTGGGATGATAGAGGGGATATAGACGAACATTTTTTGTTAATAAATACATGGTCTGCGATGCGTCGCTACCCCGCTATGTGATGCCAAAGTTACGCGTTGGAAGTAGGCAGCTTGCCATACACAGGAGCACAGTGAGCTGCTTACCTCCCAGGCGCGTTCAATATTTCAAATGCAGTTCATTGGGCTGGCAAAAAATTATGTTTAGAAGAAAAAAAACATTCTTTAATTAGATCACATCTTACCGGAATTGCTGGAATTGGCCTCCGTTCATTTCATTACATAACATTGCCGTACAGGACCGTACAGGAAAAACCACGCAACATGTTTACAAAGCTACATGTTTACAAATGCGCCTGGGAGGTAAGCAGCTCACTGTGCTCCTGTGTGTGGCAAGCTGCCTACTTCCAACGCGTAACTTTGGCATCACATAGCGGAGTCGCGACGCATCGCAGACCATGTATTTGTTAACAAAAAATGTTCGTCTATATCCCCTCTATCGTCCCACAAAAAATCTGCACTTATTTCAAATACACCCTGTATACCACAGATGCTTTTAAAGATATCATTAAACTGACACGAAAGCTGCTCTATAGCGTGTTTTTAAATTTGTTAAATTTGAATCCAGAATCTCTGAAAAATCTCTGAATTTAAAATGGCAATTTTAATCTGATGGAATTAAATAAAGAACGCGAAAAATCCTAATATAAATGTACGTCAGGCGCAAAAATTGCAAGTATGCGGACGGCGTACAGATATTCTTGCTAGCACGCAAAGTGTTAATGAAGTCGAGAGAATGGCGGTAATTATTGTTATCAATTTCATTCTGATCTCATCTTCGTAATAGCGCCATGTTTTCCACAGAAAAGAATTTAGATAAAACTGTGCTTTAGACACGCTTATCCCTTTATAATATAAAACAATTTTATATATAAAAGGACAAGGAAAAAACCTGAACAATAAAACAGACTTGCAACCGTCATAGATATTAGTTACTTTTTTAAAGATTGACTTGAGAAATGAATTGTTTGTGCACGGAATATTTTCATAAAATATATCTATCTTTCCCGATCGAAGTCCCAAGCTGGGCTCTCGCAAGTGTATATTATAATCGGCATTAATCTCACGCAGGAAAAAAAATTCGCCATACCACTAATAACGTTAATACTTGGCGTCGGCGTGCGAGTGCCGGCGCGAAGCACAAGGTGAATCAATTTGCGCGATGATGTATCAGTCTGCGCCGTCACGTACCGCCTTTACCATTAACGGGGGTGTTATTTTCTAAGATAAAAAATAAATTTTAATGTACCGGTATGGCGGAAGGGCTCGGTGTCTATCCACTCGGTATTATCGGCCACGGTCACGTAACCGTTCTTCCATTAGGGGAAACGTTACTCCAACGCGGTGCAAAAGAAAAAGTCAAATGCAGCCGGTGCACTGTTTTGAGAGCGGGCGCGCGAAGCGGTCGGATACTTTGGCTATTCGACGATAACGGTGTCGATTACATTAGATACGACAGTGAGAACAAATATCAAATTGATCAACGTAACTTTGGGATGTGCCGTAAGATCTTTCTCTTTAGAATTCAATTATCATAAATTTTCAACGATTATCGCGGTGAATTATGCTCGAAAGGTTTCGTTGATTATAAGTCATAAAAGGAAAGTCTCTATGGTTTGATGTCTGACTAAATTTGCTTCATGTTCGGTCACAATCCGGAATTTCCTGACATTGAATTTTTGAATTATTAATTTCTGAATTATCAAGCGATTTGAAAATGGTAATTTGTTTTATTGTCGTTGTGCGATTTAAGCCTTTCAAGACGGACGCATATTGTGATACAAATCACAAATCTATGATGCCAAAAATATAATAATTCAAAAATTGTCATATATATATATATGTATATTTAATTATATAAATATAATATATTATATTTATTATATAAATATATAAATATAATGAATATAATATAAATAATTTCTTTTTCGACTGACGGACCTTAAATGTTAGAGCAAATATCTGCTGTTTTACAGGATTGCCGATATGCTTTTAGTGTTGCTTTTAGTGTTGCTTTTAGTGTTAAGACTAGAATTATCCGTGCAATTTGTGTAGACTGATTCATTAATAATAAATTACAATGAATAAAAATATATATTATTAATATCGAAAAAATTATATTTTTGGATTAGTGAAAAAATGTATATGGGACGTCCAAAATTTAGTTTAGTCGGCGTGTGCAATATACAGTTACTGTTTATAAGAAAAATCAAGATTGCGTTTCTCACGTGTAGCGAAAGCGTTTCCTAATGTTTTTAAATTGCTTATTTAGACTGCTCGTTACCAGAATTATCAGATACATTTGGAAATAAGGAGTATAGGAGTAATACGTATTCAAAGGAACACGCGCCGCGGCCCTGAGAAAGTTACAAAGGAACGTGCCTCGCTTCCCTTTATCGTCGAGCGCATCTTATATTCAGGTCAATGCGGAATATCGTTTAGGAACTCACTGATGACCGTTAGATTGACTTTGCTGTTGCGCGTCGGCGACTGCTTGAAGTCGACTCTGCATCTGTAAACAGCTGCGTCGCTCTCGCGGACCTTTTCCAGAGTGAGTTTCGCCGGGGTTTCGGAATGCTGAAAGAACGCGCGTCCTTCTAGGCTGTGATCTTGCCAGTGATTCCCTTGATCTGGGCTGTCCCTCCCTCTCGTGTCGAAGCTGCAACAAAAATTAAATTAAATTTTATCAGACGATGCGTTTATTTCGGAATATACTTTGTAAATTACTTAAAAAGTCAATAGTACCTATATAATTTGTTTTAATATTTTAAGATATTGATGGAGAATAGGACGATTGGGTTTTATGAAGATTGTTGGAACTATCGCGACAATATAATATATATTACAGAGATACGCGATAAAATGCAGAATTATCACACAGCAATAGCGATTAGCTCAAATACAATATATTGTATTTACAATTTCGCGTTAAAGAACAATCTAGGAAGTTTGTCTATAAAAAGCTGTAAATAAGAAAAGCTCCCGCGCCTCTTATTTTCTCTTCTTTTTCCTTCAATACTCACTAATGCGCGTCATCGTGTTTCTCGGACAGGCGGACGTATAGAGAGAAACTTTTATATTACCCCTATTAAACTCTCACGAGACGGTCAATCGAGAAAAATGCCCCGACGTGGCGCAGTTACCGAAGAAAAGTACAGAGTCACGCAGGATTCTCGTAGCACTTTGCCCTCTAATATCGGCCCTTTTACGCCAGCGCGCTGCCCTCGCAGAATTTCTATCGGCGAGAGGCGAACAGAAACGAAGCTAACTGAATTTATGCGGCGTCGTTGCTACAAAGAAATTTCCCAAAGAAATTTGCGACGGATCGGGGCCATAATGAAATTCCTCGGTAACTTTTCAGAACTCATTATTGTGCTTGAGCGAAATTTTCGACGAAGCTTGGACCCGGCATATTTAACATTAAAAAAGTAATTTTTCTTCGAATAACGTTTACGCATCGTTACTACCTGTACATTGCGCGTACATACCGCATGTAGGATATCCCGGATCTCAATTTCAATTTAAAGGTTTTTCAATTTCTTCTTTATTAAAATATTATGAATAACTTTTTAGTTTCAATGAATGTTGAATAAACGATCGGTTCATAACTCGAGAACTAAATTTTCAGAGCTTAATCAAATAACAAAATCTTAATGTCTACTTAAAATGAAATTCTTACATTTAAGAATTTTAATTCGAGATATAATTGTGCCAACATATTTAATTGTTAAAATATCATGATGTGTGATAGTCTTCTGATATCTTCTTTAAGAAAAACCATCAAATCATCTACCGTTAAAATCAGACTTGGTGTTCCAAAAATATTATACATGAAAGTCTTGAAAGCAATTGGAACAATTTTAATTTAAAATAGTTAAGCTAATTGTTGCTAATTTATTCCTTTAATTCTCCTGAATTAGATTCGCACCGCAAGGAGATCTAAAGCGAATGCGATATGTACTCGAGGTAATAATTAACCGCCATAATTTCCTTATCTCCTCGAACGTATACGCTTCTAATGCGCAGTACAGTCCTGGGTGCATCTCCAGCAGTTTCTGCGATTCTGTCAGCGTTATTATACCATGGCGTCAGTTGTATGCCATGGCATTCCGTTATCACGGAACTTTTAAGCGTGCTGTGGCAGACATTGTCTGCATATCGGCGGTCATATTTTCCTTGGGATTTTGAACCGTCTACGTTCATGCTGCGAATGTGCATGAGTTTTGTGCAGTATCTAATTAGTTCTCTACTAAATCGAAAAAATTGGACCTATTTATAAGCCAATTAATAGAATATTGCAAATAAAATATTTTTTAAATTGTATAATATCGCAATAGAGAATATTTTCTGTATTGATAATATTTCACAGATTAACGATATTATAATAATAATAAACAAATTATTATTATCACAGAATATATTGAAAAAAAAGATAAAGTCGACAGTTTTGAATTTTGATAGATTTTGTTTATCATATCTTACGCGTTAAATTTAATAAATTTAAAAAAGATTATTATAAAGCTATTTTTGGGAGACATCAACTTTCATTGAAATTTTAAGAAATTCTAATTGCGTTTTCCTGAGAGAATAAAACGATACCTGTAAATGCTACTGCATACATCATCCTGAAAAGAAGAATCGATGTAACCAAAATAGTTACGGATCTCAGCTTGTATCGAAAGTATTGAATTGATTTCACTTGAGGTGTGACGAATGTTGCTCGCTCGCGTTGCACCTGCTCAGGTGCGGGTGCATCTTGAAGCCGGAGAAAGGTTTGCGCGCGGAACGATATATGTGCGAAGCAGTTTTCTGAAACCGGTCCTTGGAGGACGTTCGTACTTTTATATGACTCGCGTCGGTCCGCCAAGGCGAGTTACATCGTCAGTCGAGCGTGTGAACGCTCTCGCTTGTCCGAACGATTTTCTGCGTCTTCGATTTTCTGAAGCGCCTTGCCCAGGCTTTTGCTAAACGGTCGAGCGATAAATTACGTTAATCAAAAGGGACACCGGGCGTCGCGATGAAACGACATAGGGGATATATACAGGGTATATTCGCTAATGAAGTGTCATTATCATCGCTTTTATTTTCAACTTGAGCCGCGTCAATTTCATTCCAATTTCATATATGTTATTTCTGGAATTATTGCTGCTTCAAAGAAGTGCCTTTATCGAATTTTGAAGACTAATTACGGCGCGATAAAAGAAAGATATGGAAGAAAAAGGATAAAACATATATTTAAAAGGAGCCGCAGATATTTTCAGTTTTATTGCTTATTTAGAGTATTGGATTTATCGCATGTCATATAGATATCGTTTTATTTAAGTAGACATTAAATGCAAATTACTTAATATAAAATATAATTTATAACTACAATCTAACACAAATGCAATTAATCATGAATATTATTATTCGACATCGTTTACAAACGCGTTTATCTCTCACGTAGACGTTTCAACAGCAACGAATAGAGTAATCGTATGTCGGACATGCAAGTACAAAGGATTACCACATTGCAAGCAGATGAGAGATGCGCATCACGTGCAGAACGTGTCACGCTTTTGCATTTCCTTTGTCAATGTTGTAGCATCGCTTTGACTGGCCTCCGAACTATTATCGGTAATCTTTCTTAATTACTTGCCAGAAGGAAGTCGACCACACTTTGAGAATAGAAACTCGTTACGAAACGCGACTTTTCACGATTACATCATTCTATTACAGAGCGTCTTAAAATTGTCGGAACTTCTCTTATTAGCAGATTCTTCGATTAATTTAGACTTGCTTTCTTTGATTCCAAGAAACGTTGCGCAAAACATTTTTCAGATGAATACAATCGGTCTAATATTACGTGCAATTTTAAGATTTGGTTCTTAGTTTAATATTAAACTTGGAAAAGATCATTGAAAGAGATAAAACCCAATCAAATTTTCATAGTTCGGACATTCATGAAAGGAGTAGATAATCCCAAAATTTTGGGATATATACTCGTTAGTATGGTATGTACCAGATTTGGCAAAATTCCACATTTTTTAGATAAAGTTCATGCTAATGGTAAACCGGTATTTTCACTGGAAAAAACGGCAAAAACGGGTCTTTTCTATTAAGAACAATAAAATAAATAGAAAAACTTTTTATCAATATTCTAATTCATAGGTGGTTCGAGGCCTATATAGCTCTAATTTTGTCGTGCATTTACATAGCTGTCCGGCGAGTCCAGCGTCAATTAAGATATTTTCCACAATTTTTATCCAAAATAAAATCTGTAATAGATTAGGAATCGATGTAGGAAATAAATTAGTTTTTTGTTACAAGATGTTAATTGATAAACGCGAACCAGATCTATATTGGTAAAAATTTTTAATTCTGTTACTTCTATGTTTTTCTCATTAAATTACAAATTAATATAAAATTTAGTAACATTTAAAGTTTATTTCAAAGTTTTCGTTTTAAAAATATATTTCACATATTAATTTTGTTGAATATTGTCAGTAAATTATACTACGTATATAAGGTTTGATGATCCGAGTTAATTTGCTGATTGGTCGCTTTCCGCATTGCATATTCGTTCGCGTTGTAGCCACAGTTTCTGGTGAAACACTTAATCTTAAGTCGAATATCAATTAAAGGAAAAGTTGAGGTCATTTATATTCTAACGACCGATCACCTAAATCGGCACCTTACGATTAACCCCTTCCGGTTTTTTTCCTTGTATTACGTACTTGTTTTCTTCACCTATCTCAAACAAATTTGAATTTTAAAAACTTTATTATTATATTGGATTCGTTTCTTTAACCACAGTGAATTATAGTATGAGTTACTAATTAAAGCAAAAATATCTTTTTGCATAAAGTTATATAAATATATTTTAGTATTACATTTCTTTTAGTATTACATTTTTATAGTTTTTATCCGTTTATTTCATTGGATAAAGTCTGGAACAGTAAAAACCGGAATTTACCATGGTTTTTCCACCCACTGGATTTTTCCGACCAACCTGGTATATACATACACACGACTTATATCCATTCTATTCGTCGTAATTTAATTCGCTCGCCGATGACGAGCTTCGAGTCGTGACAGCCCGAAGAAGAAGAAACAGACGAAGATAGATCAATTCGCGCGAGGATCGGGGTGCGGACGTATCAAAAAACAAGGCCGCCGCGGCGCGACGGGACACTTCGTCACGGGTCGGGGAAGACTTTCAACTTAATAAAACCGCGAAAGTGCCGGCGGGATAACGCGATAGATACGCGGTTCCGCACCAGAAGAAATAATATCGTATCCATAATTTCACCCCGGGATACCTTTAAGCCGGCGCGGCGCTACAATTCATATATCAGAGTCGCTGGGAGAGGCGGCGTGCCCGCGAGAGGAGAGGAGAATGAAGCGGCAGAGGGAGAGGGACGTGGAGGAAAACGGGGAAGAAATAAAGGGTGGCGGCCAATTCGCTATATGGACGACCCTGGGGGAAAGACTCCGGCGCGGGGTAGACGTACACTAATGTAAGTGTGTCATGGGGTTGGGTTGCCACCGATCCTCTATGCGAGCGCGGGAAAATATGGGATTCCTGGCTTCGCCTCGTTTCTATGCATAAACCGCGATATCAACTCGCGGAATAAGAGAATCGGGCGGGACCACCGCTCGAAGGAAAGAAGAAGCGGAGGATGCCTGCGTACCGTAATCCGGCGGTTTTTCCCCGCGATCGAGAAGCCGCCCCGAGATCCGAACAACGAGATTAAGAGCTATGGCACACAAAAAAACGTACTCAATAAGACTTAAACTTAAGCGAATCGACCAATCACAATCGAGACTTAAGAACGCCATCTTAAAATTCTAAAGTTATGATTGGTCGATTCGCTTAAGTTTAAGTTTAAGTTTTACTGCGTACGTTTTTTTGTGTGCCATGGCTCTTAGGGCACAAAAAACGTACTCACTAAGACTTAAACTTAAGCGAATCGACCAATCACAATCGAGACTTGAGAACGCCATCTTAAAACTCAAAACTTATGATTGGTCGATTCGCTTAAGGTAGTTGTTTCCCAACTATGCTAGTCAAAATTAGACTTGATCAATAAAGTTCAATAGACGATGAATTCTTTTATATGAAATTCAAGAAGAGATTTTTAAACACTATTGCTTCTCTTAAAATATTAAAAACCGACAAAATAAAAAAGAGTTACAGAAAATAAAATAGTATTCTGAATTGCGTAGTGCTCGCAGAGCGTAAATATTATCGCAGCGCGACACCAAATTTCTCTAACTAAGTATGACGTTGCCACATCCGCAAAGCATGATCGCGCACGAAAAAGCCAACCTAACCAAATTTTTCTGGATTTATCATACACTGATACTGTACGGTCAGTGTCGTTGAAATTTAAACATGCACTTCTTTAAAAATTCAATTACTTTCGCTCTATTTTTTGTTTTAATCCTTATTTTAGATTTTTTGCTACTACATGGTGGCCACTAAAATGAGCGAAAAAAATTCCCTGACTCTTCCCTCTCTGATTTTTCTGACGAAATTACAATTTTTCCCTAACTAAAATTCAAATTAATAGTCAAGTGCCAATACGAATAACTAATTAATGAAGCTCCGAATTAATCGGTATTCAAAAACATGTTCACGATTTGCTTAATGGTGATAGAAAATTGTATTTATACAACTAAGCCACAGAGATTAACAGGATTGATTTTTTTTTAAATTTTGTTGCATAAACATTTACAGCGAACATTACTCACATTTGGTGAATAGTTTTATTAAAATTTTCTTGTATTTAGATCCATCTACAAACGTACATATTGACTAGATAGAATATCTTTTATAGGAACTAAAAAACTTAAACAACAGCAAGGAACTTTGGAACTTTGGAATAAGCACTAGCGCATAAGCGCTGCGCAGTGCACAGCACTCATTAAAGAAATGTACCCGGGAAGTGATTTTTCTTTTACCGAATTTATAAAAATGCCGCTTTTTGCATATACGAAATATTTCGACGTAAATGTACTTCAATTTTCAACATTTTATTTTGATTAATTAAGAATTCCCACCAAGTGAGAAAAAATTATTTTTTGAACTTTGGTTCTTTAATTATAGAAGAAGCTTTGTTTCTTTTCGTTTCCCTGACCAATTTTTTAAAAAATCCCTGACTTTTCCCTGACATCCCTGACCATTTTTTAAATTCCCTGACATTTCCTTGATTTCCAGGTTTTCCCTGACCAGTGGCCACCATGTACTAACGAATACATGTTCAAGTATTAGTTTTTCTACCTCAGCGGCCATAAGCGCAATGTTAAATATCGAGAAAAACAATCAATTTTAAGCGATCATATCTCGGAAACTATACGGTAAATCGAACCCAAATTTAACACACATACGTATTAATATCTAAATTAATTTTGCTGCAAGTTTAAAGAAAATCTGTATCTTCATTATTTTTAACCTAACTACCTTAAGTTTTACCGCGTACGGTTTTTTTGTGTGCCATGGCCCTAACTCTTTTCCCGTTCTCTCTTTCTCTCTCTCTCTCTCTCTGTGTTTCAATTCTAACCAGAGTACACATTAAATCGCAGTTCAAACGACGTTTCTTGATACGCTTGTTAAACTTAAATTAGTTTATTTATTACCGTTTGACTCCCTCTCGGTTTTATTACTTTGCACAAGCAAACGCAGCGATTTAATCAAATTACGTAATAATTGCATTCCCTTCTTCGCTGCGTATTAATTCTCGTGCGCGTGATTTTGTGCAGACGCATCGATTGTGCGCATCGGTTGCCAAGCAACGAATACATTATCAAGATCGAGCATTGTATGCGTGCTGCAACGGGATAATTTCGGCTATCTAGCATGCTTAATGCATTACTCTGCCATTTAGTTAATAACTGAACTAAAGCAACGCAACGTGGTGAACGAGCCGCGCGCAATTTTCCTCCGAAAACGCGCGGGCACATCCGGTTCGTAAACTTCAAACGCGATGCGTAAATCCGCTGGCAAATATAATAAGCCGACAATCCGCCGGTGAAGTTAGCAGTGCCGGCTGATTACGTTCCGTGCCGTGTAATTTACAAATTAATTGTGTCAGTCATCGCAAAACACGCATGCGACAAGCAATTTGCCCAGTTTGTGCTCGCGGGAAGAACTCGTGTACGCGAGTATGGATGTTAAGCGGTGTCTACAATGAGATTTTAAGTCGCAGGACTTAAGAAATCGACCAATCACAATCAAAATTGCGATTTTACTTTTAGAATGCTCGACTGTGATTGGTCGGTATGCTTAAGTCTTACGACTTAAATCTCATTGTAGACACCGCTTTAGGCTGGGTCTACAATAGGGTGTAGTAAGCTTTAAGCGCTAAGAAATTGACCAATCACAGTAGAATTTGAGGAGAATAATCAACTGTGATTGGTCAATTTCTTAGGGCTTAAAGCTTACTACACTGAAAAAAAAATTTTGCTAACTTGACTAAAATTTTCAACTAAATTAAATTTCTTCAGTTCAAGTATTATATTTATTTTAGGTAAATAACTAAATATTTGAACTTATATATTTCACTTTTCAAATATTTAGTTATTTAACTAAAATAAATATAATACTTGAACTGAAGAAATTTAATTTAGTTGAAAATTTTAGTCAAGTTAGCAAAATTTTTTTTTCAGTGTACACCCTATTGTAGACCCAGCCTTATGCGAGAGCTCTCTTTTTTTCTACCCTCCCTTCTCTCTCTCTCTCTCTGCTCTAATCGCAATGCGTGCATTCACCGGGCGAATTTCTGCGTAAGTTAATCGCGCGGTTAAGCCGGCTCGAAAAATTCAGACGCGAGAATCCGCAGTCGTCGTATTTCCTACGGCAATTGTGCTTCGTTACGAGGATATAATACGCGGCGGCACTTAAAATCTCCGATGTTGGAATCGCAGTCGAAATTGCAGCCGCGACGGCGTCGCGGATTAATTAATCCTCCGAGTACAATTGGCATACGTTAATTTTTTCCTTTGACGTACCTCGGCAAACTAATATCGAGCTGTCGGGAGAGAACTCTTCAGCGAATTACAGACGTAAGACGCTTAACGGGAAAGTTTTTTCATTTCAATGAAAACAATCTCCTGTAATGCGCCAGTAGTTCTCGGAAAAGAGGTTCAACACGGTAGAAGTGGATTAAACATCTATAGGATATCCATTTTCATCGCGTTATCGTTGCCGTTTTTACCTGCTATTTTGCCTATTTGATAAATTTATAATAAATTAATTTTTACGTGTTTTCCAATAACAAGCGTATTATGGGAAAAAAATCTTTTAAAACGTTAAAAAGATTTGGAAATATTTAAGTCAACAGAACAATGCGCTACATAAAATTTAATATAAATATTGTCATAAAACAGAACTGACCTAGAAATGATGGCATGCTTTTGTTATTAAAAATATATCATAAAACGCATTTTAAAGAGAGAGAATTTTTGACTTTTTAAAAATTATACGAAACGTCAAAATTCGTATAATAAATCGCTTCGGAGAGCCGATATGCAAAATTTAATAAAAATATTATACGGCGGGAATATTTTTATACAAACATGAAAATAAATTCTGCATGCATATCGAATGATTTAAAACGCTGTCGAATTACTGTAATCGGAAGGCGTTATTTACATATGAAAAACATAATAATGGAAAGAGTAACAATACAGTTGAAATCAAACGCAACAATTACAGAATTCGTAGTAATATCGTAGCGGTTTCAAATTTTCTTTACATGAAATTCGTACGATATGCAACCAAATCTAATTAGACTAACTGTAAATACAACTTGATAGCGGTACCATTAACAATGATCAAATTGCCAGGATCGTTTACGTCGGTCGTTTGATCGACGACCACATTACCGGCCAATTAACATATCTCTCAGATGCAATTCACTTTGATTTAATGAACGTCGAAGGGTACTAACTAGAACATCGAGCGATTTTCCTGCAGTTCTCTGATATGTCACTTTCGCGGCGCGGAATGTAAATTATGCCTGTCTTTCTGTTTGAGAGGCATTTCCATTTGCGCGAATTAAGTCCAACGCGGAACAAACGGAAGAAGTTCGTTTTCTCAGCTGACTCGAGTATATCCCGCGCATAATCAGGGCCCCGGCTCAAGAAATTGATAAATCTCATTCCAAAATAATTACCGTTGCAATTATCTCGCCAGAAATATTATTTATGCCATTCTTCGGGCACCATACACTAAATTGTTTTATTATAAAATTATTTCGTCGTTATAACTTCATAGTTCAAACAGCAAAAAGCGTTTAAACGTTTCGTTAAATAAATTAATCTATACATCATATATTTACATAATATACATTTACAAATTTGAGAGCAATATATAGCTAATTTTATGAATCGGAAGTAAGTTTCGAGAAAATTTCCATTTATGATTTCCATTTTTAATTATTTGTTATACAAATGAATAAAGCTGCTATGAGAAAATAGCATTACGCGTAAAACCGTATACTTACAATTTGTACGTATCATTTGCATATGTTGATAAATGAAAAGAAATAGAATTTTGTGATTCATAATTACTATTCTACGTGTGTCGTAATGCATCTCATATTACTATGTATAATTTGTCTTTCATATATATATCATACGTGACGTTATCATTCCACATACCATAAGCGCTGCATTACAATGTTAAATATGTGCGAGAGAATTATTATGTTAGATACCTAAGTCAGTATGAAGCATATTATACATATGTATGCGGGCTGTAAAAATTGACAAAAGGTGGACGCAGCTTTTATTTACAGTAAAAATTTGAGATCGACTTTTGTCAACGAAAACATCGAGATGATATTTTTCGTTATAAATCAGTCAAAATAACGGAAATTCTTCCATTTGTTTATAGAAGATAAAAAATTTAAATTAGATAGTAAAATTTTTCGCAACAAATTCTTTACATTATAATTAATTCTACTCTCTTTAGAAAAGACCGAAACCCATGGTCGAAAAAGCGTCGCGATTCGCGATATATTAATTTAAATTAAGAACTGGCCAGTTGAGTCGAAATAAAAATCTCTTCTGTGGTTTGATATTTACTGGCGAATAATATCCTACCTCTTGTTTATAAAAAATTTAGTTTAATCCAGTGTGATATATTAAACTTTTGAAATAACCGATACAGCAAAAGTATTTAGAAATGGGAAACTTAAATCCTTTATGCTAATTTCACCCGAAGTTAGATATCAAAATACAAAATCTGCAAATAACTCACAGCGTCACAAACGCTGTTGTAATAATAATGAGCACGCGGCTATGCGGTTTTGTATTCGGAAAGCGGGAACGATATTGCACGCGATCAACATAAGACGGGACGGGAGAAAGAGAGAGAGAGACAGAGCGAAAGAGAGAAAGGTGGAGAAATGGAAGAAGAAGAATTTACCTGTATATCGGTGCGTCCGCCTCCTCCTTGTACCAAATAACTAGGTGCAGCTTGTCCCCCAGGAGCGGCGGTTTCACGTCGCATGGTAGCTGAGCAATTCCGCCTGCCACTGCTTCCGCATCTGTCATTGTCACTGTAATGACAAAGTCGGGTCGAGAGTCAGGCCAAGATCATATAACCGGAAAAACGTGGTCGGAATACACGCGGACTGCGGAGCGCGACTAATCTGCCCCGTATTAATGGCTCGATTCGCGCCCGGTGATTTCACTCCCGTACGGCGGAGTTTAATCCGCGACGACGACAACGTCGCGTCCTCGAGTTCACGAGATCGCTCGTGCGCGATTTCCTTCTAAGCCGCGGATCTTCTCGAAGGGTATCTCCGATATTTTTCCAGGCTGTACTCTCTGCTCGCGATTCACGAGGGAGCGTCCCGGGAGTGAACATTTCTTTTCACTTCAAATCGGCATATATCTGTAGTAGAGTATGCGGAAATATGAGAGACGTATTTCCTTGTTTCGCTGATAAACGGTTTAAAAGGACGAAACATCCCTTCGAAGTTTACTGACTAAAGAATTCTTTATTTCACAATAGAATCTAAACTTTGATATTTGTTACGTTGAAACATATCTTCGAGAAAAGTTATTTCATTTTTAGCGTAGGAATTATTATAGCAATAAAAAATTATTTTTAATTATTATCAAAACAATTTTTGGATGTTTGAACAGCGTGTAGAAAGTAGAACAAATTTTTAGGTTGCTATCGCATAATTGTACATTGGAAGTTTTAAATAATTTTGGTCTAAAATATTTTCTGATACAAGAAATAATATTTAGTTTCTTTTAATTCTAGCTTTTAAATCTTAAAGAAATATTACATGAAGTTGTTTATCAATAAAGGACTATTCCATACTCTTTATAGATACCGATTAAAAATAAAACGTTTGCTTTCTTGTTGTTGTGAAATCTCAACCAATTCCGTTAATAAGCAAAATTATGTTTATAACTAGGTTTATAACAATTTTTAGGAATAAAAAAATAGATCGCATGGAATTTTATACGAATATTATATGATTGTTTACTTAAACTTGAACAAAAAATTTATATAAAATTGTTTGAACTGTAATGCATGAAACATGACAAAAGAACCCTCCTCAAATCCAAGCAAATTAAAAATTTTTGTTATTTATGATAATTGTCTGCTTAAGATTCTACTTTAATCTTAAAGAGATAATTCGATAGTCAGAAGATGAAGATTTGATGGTCAACGTCTTTCCATTTAATAATCATAACATTGACGATCATACCGTGTAATAGAACAAAAGACTGTATAACTTCCGGCATATAATAACGTCAATTACAATAACAATGGGACAATAATTTCTACGGGAACGCAGAGCGCGTTCGAGGGCTGAGAAAGATAATGTAATTAAGCTCATTAATCAAATGTAATGTAACCAATTAATCATGATATTTTAAGCGAAGTTGGCTCAAGACGTGATCTGAATGTATAATTTTAACCAATAATTAAATTCAAACAGAAAACAGATACCATGCGCGACATAGCAACAGATTCGCTTTTGACAACCTTGTAAAATATCTCGTAACAATTCGTTTCAATTATCAGCGCATTATTATATCATTGTACGATATGTTATAAATTTTAGTGTTTTGTTTTGTGTAACATATGTTTTGTGTAACATATTGTATGTAAATCTTTTTAAATCTTAAAGAGAGATGGCTGTCTGCCTTATGTGAGATATAAGCATGATATAAGAGAGGAAAGGCTAATTTAGATGAATATTAAATCACCATTTTACGCTTCGATTAAACAATCTTCTTTGATTTTCAAAAATGTGCGCGCGCATCTCCCGCGTTATGTATAATTTTAATTTTTAAGCGAATCGAATTCAAAATATTTATATCCTCGTCTTTTGCGATTATAGCACGATTACCGCTGAAATTCTGCCGAAAATGCTTAATGATCTGGATGTTCAGTAGAGCGAGCGCTCAGTACCTTTTGAATAGTGACCATGGCATCTGGTTATAATTAATGCACGATCAATTAATTTCGTCCCTTGTTTTACGCCGTCAACGACAAATTTACCGGATCATCGTCGCGTGGCCAGCGAATTTACGCGTTTTATCGTACGCCCGTAAAGCCGAATGCACGCGAATCTATTTGGAGCTTCCGTAATTGGTGGCCGATATGACGCGGACGAAATCGCACCGATAATTGGCGCTCACGAGTCCCGTTGGATGGGTATAATCACGTGTTCGAATATATTACGGTCATGGCAGAGTTTCTTCCTAAAATTGAACGCGCGTGTGCGAAGTTCAATATCCATGTTTTCGTTACGTATTCAGCGCTAAATGCTGCCACCCTTTCTGTTTTTGAGCTTTATTTATCGAACATGGAGAACGCATTAAACGCACATATTGGAATGAGTATAAAATGAGCGCCACATCGGGTCGCTAATGTGCAGTGCATTCGGGTCGCGCTTTTAATTCTTTTTTTTTCTAACTTGACATCAAACGTTGTTTACGTTATGCTTTATTATATCGAGAGTATAAAAGAAAAACATCTGATAAGTTCATCCTTTTGTTATTGGATTTTTTAATGTGTCCGGTCATGATGTATTATAATATATAGTATAATATAGATTACAAATTAAAAGCAGATACACTCTATATCTCTAAAGGGAAAAAGAATTTGACAAATCTATAATTTATGAAATTAAAAAATAATCAACTATTCCAGCTTGCTTTTAAAATATTCAGTCAGCGTGCCAAGCAAACTCTTTCCTTCTTTCTCTCTCTTTTTCTCTCTCATTCTCTGTGTTGTTGTTATTCAAAACTTGATTTTTAAATGTAATGTCCAGGACGACATTTCGAGACAACGGCAGGCTATTTATTGCAAATGCTGGGCCAAGCGCGGTTGCAGGATCACGATCTCCATTTTAAATGTAATCCCGCAAAAGTACACGGTTGCGGCCGCGTGGTATCGATAATGGTAACTGTAATCAAGCGGGAAGATGAAATTTGACCGATCAATTTTGAGGACGGCTGTATTAATAAAATCGATGCTGCGGCCGCGGCTGCGGTGCGCCTGCGACATTTCCGACGCCGGAGATACTCTTTTAATTGAATTTTTATCCTTTTTTCCTGCGGATCCGATAGCGGGACGCGGTCACATTTGAATACATAATTGGCAGCTTTTTTCCCCCGCTTGCCTGTTTGATCTGACCATCTCTTCGCTTTGTCTTATATTTGTGTATTTCCTTCCGAGCCGTCGACGAATAAAATGCGATTTAATTCCGGTTTAAAATGAGAAAAGCGACACGCGAATATAAAACCGCTGTGGAACATTAATGAAAATGTCGATATTGATATGCACTCGTAGCAACTCGTCGCATCTTTTATTTATTTACGTTTCTCTTTGTGAGTATTGATCACTGGGCATATATAGAATGAACATATATCAATCTCTGTACCTTTGAAATATAAAGCATATATATAGCTTTTCCAAATAATTTTCTTTATGCTCTATAGAGAATTGTTTTTGGGAAACTAAAATTAATATATATGATATGAAATTATTCCATAAAATAATTTTGCTAACATAAAATGATTCGACAAAAACCGTCAGAGGACAAACAATTTTTGAACAATATAATATAAATATATTAAACGTTGGAAATTAAAATAGCTTAATAATAAACGTAAGAAATGTATTTACTGTACACTATTGTGTTTTGATATTTACTATTACTAATGTATATTATTATGATAATTATTACTCAGATATTAATTTTATTTGAAAATATTATTCAAAATTTGCAGTTGTTAGCAAATTTTTAGTTATTGAAATTCTTGATATACTATTGTAAATATAATATTATAATATAAAACAAGAATTTAAATACAACATGAATACGATTTAGTACGATTTAATACGATATAAATATAACATAAATACAATATGAATTTCATGTAAAATATATGTATATGACTATTATTATAATTAAAATACACGATATCGCAGAATATGAAAATCGCAAAATTAATATCTCTCTCTCTTACAAAAATCGCTAATTGGCGGAATACTGAGAATTATTACAAAACGTTCTGCCTCGTCGCGAATTTTCCGCAACACACCGGTTTCAAATTGGAGTACAGTCCTTTTCTACACATTCGGCGAGTAGGAATGTTCCATTCTGTGAGTACGGGGAACGCGACGCGATGACGCAACTTTCGCACAGAGGCTTTTACCGCGCCGCAAACAACCGTTTTCATTTAGCTTTCCCGCGACGCTAAGTGAATTTTGCCGGACGCCTTTCTTCCGTGCTCTTCATACATACGTTCGAGCTTGTGAGTCTCGTTATAAAGTCCGGTTGAATTGAATCCCTGCTTTTCATGAAACCCGCCGGCCGATTCGAAGCGTTTGCAAAAAGGAAAAGGTCAAATAAAAAAAAGAGCATGTATCGTGTATCGTCGTGGTTGCGTAATTCCGAAGGAAAAACTGGACGTTAATTATTGCCATCGGCGGCAAAATATTTTCCCGCGGTTATTCCCGTCGCAATAATAGAGTGCTTTCGCTCGCGTGTTATTGGAGTCGCAGCGCGCAAGGGGCGAGGGGTAGGACGTGTATTTGGTGAAGAGTTTGTTGCAAGTACACGTGTAGATAGATGCGATATAAATGCCGAGTGTACTCGATGATTTTGCGTGCCGTGGTAAAGCAAGTTTAACATCGCCGCAAGCGATGTTTGACCGAAAATATAATGCGCGTTTCGGATTTTCGTGAAATTCCACGCAGAAATTTAAACGTAGAAATATTCGTTCTTAAATACAGGATGCACCATACACGGAAAGAACGGTTTTGCTAAAGTATCTAAAAATTTAGTCAGATACAGATCAGAAAATAATTATATTGGATTATCCAAAATAATTATGTAGGACGTTCAAGCATAATGACAATGCTGCAAAAAGTTTTGACATCCTAGCAAACAGCTTGAGCGTCCTACATAATTATTTTGGATGGTCCAATATAATTATTTTCTGATCTGTATCTAAATTTTTAGATACTTTAGCAAAACCATTCTTTCCGTGTACGTTTTGCGCTATCGATTCGTGCGTAAGATCTTCCAAATTAAGATGTCCGAACATGGGCGCCCATGAGGGGAGGGGGACAAGGAGGGGCATATGCCCCCCCTGGATTTTAATTTTTTCAATTTAGAATGATTTTATGATTGACAACCAGATAATTGTTATTTGAAATTTATACACTTAAAAATAAAAATCTGCATAAATATTTCTATAAAAAATGTTATTTATTAAATAACGTTCGCTTGGCAGAGCCTTACAAAAATGGTACCCCTAAGTGTATTTAAACTCTGCCCCTCCTTGCAAAAAGTTGTAAGGGCGCCCATGTGTCCAAACCAACTCTTCCCCAAGATTAAAAATTATTTGAGATTAGTAATAATGAATGATAATTATGGATAATCCGTTCTGAGTAGAAGAGCGAGGATTCTGAGATCTGCCGCGGATTGATGTATAAAAAAAAGCACCGAAAATTTGTATTATAATAAATATTCAATGCTCCTTCACGATAAGCTCTTTGTCCGCGTACAGCTATTACTGGCGCACTGCCGCACTCCCGATTCCAGCCATTCTTTTATCACGGATTCCGCCATTTTTATTTGCCGCTTCGCCTCAGCTGAAAAGAATCCTCTCCTGCGTGCAGAGCGTGCCGTTACACAACTCGATATGCACTCCAATTACAACGCGGCGCATCTCGCAACTCGGGTTGCGGCGCGATAAAGAGAGCAAGGGGTGATTGCTGATACAACACCGGGCACCCTTCCGTACTCCGCCAGTCCCCGTTCCATCTCGCGCAAAATAGTCTCATTGTCTCTCGCGTCCGATTGTCCCGACATTCTCCTTTCCGGGCGCGTGCATATGGTTGCGTCGGAAAATGAAAAAGAAAAGAAGCTCGTCGGACCTAACTCCCCGCTGTTCAACCCTTTTCACCCGCGGTTTGCCCCCTCTGAAAGTTTCTTCGGGCGATGCAACACAACGTGCCATATGCCATTAACCGACTGCATTCATCGTCGTCATCCCAGGTGTGTCCGTTCGGTGATGCATCGCACTCCGTGGATCCACCTCGTGACTTCATTATCCACTTAACACCACGTTCGTTTTTCCTTTCCCTCTGTCCGGAGCGTCCTTCTCAGTGTATTTTTACACCAGGCGCTTGGCTCGTCTCGTTCGGTGCCATATAATTACGTAACACGGGATGACCCGCGTAATGCGACGTGAGAACGAGGCGGCTACGTTTACAGATGAGGAATGTGCGATGAGATTGCGCGTCGGGAAACATTGAGATCTACGATAAATCCGCATTAGTTGTGTCATTAGAAGCGGATTGGACTCCTTCTCTTCAAGAGATCAATTTGCATCTATCTTCGCTTCCCGGACGTTGTGCTATCGATCGACAAATACGGATGATTTCGAAAGCAACACATTCAAAATTAAACATCTTTAAAAATAAATATCTTTAGAAATAAAATAGTTTTATAATGCAAGTATCTTAATCAAATATCAAAGATGGCAAAGTTGGTATGCTAATACGATATGATTATTAGTTCTACGATAACATAGAGCTATCTGCACTGCACTATCTCGGATGTAATTGAATAAAATTGAGAATCGCAGTCTCATTTTGACATGACGGAATTCATGAGCTGTAATAGAATATAACGAACGGTATATACGTGTCGCCTAAGACCTCGCGAGCGTGCCTACACCACCGAAAGGGTTAAGCCGGTCTCAGGAAGCGCTCTGTATACCAAGAGTCACTGATGGTTAACGTAATACGAACATGGCATCCTTCTCTGTACACACACGTATATGTTATCCGTGGAAACTACGCGCTGATTACAGCAGGCGCGCAAGCACATGCGTGCGTGCGTGCATATGTGCGTGCGTGCATGCGTGTGTGCGTGCGTACGCACCCTCAGTCGCTGTCGGGCACTCCAGGCGCAGACGGAGAAACAGGCGGTGCCGTCGAGAGATACGTGAAACCCGGCAGTGTGAGGAGAAATGAATTCATATTTACGGAAGCTGCATACATATGCGGAGCTTTAAGGTAGCTTCGCGCGATGCGGGGAGATACGAGAGGTTCCCATTCAGCCTGCGACTCCGCCGTGAATTACGTCGGCGAATAAAGAACGAGATATCCGCGATCGCGAATCGACCTGTTTCCGTCGCGTCGTTGCGATCAACGCTACGATGCACCGATCTCGATTGCACACCGCGTATATTCGTGGTTCTCGAAAAATAACGGGCCACGTTCGCATTGTCTCCGACTTTTTTTTTGGAATTGCTGTCAGTTAAATTCGGAATACGGAATGCCTCAGAAAAATATACATAGCGATAACGCGGAACTCTGCATCGAACTTCAGTTGTACATCTTCTGAAGTTCGACTGAACGCTATCTTTGTCACAACATTTGAATTTTAACAACGAAGATCTTAATAACATCTTGGTATAGGATTGAAATTTCTATCACGAACATCGTAGCTCTTTTGAGAAAGCTTAATATGCGGCAAAAGATGGCAGTTGAAATGGCAGCTGATGTTTATGTTGATAAAAGCTAAGTTAGAAAGTAATGTGTACAATCGTAGCTGGCAGTTCTAGAAAGATAAACTCGAGATACGATGTAAAAACTAGCTCGGGGTAATTTAATTAATTCTCTTGGTAGTAGGTAAGATTAAAGTAATTAAAATTTACAAATTGAAAAGATTAATTAAGCGAAGGAACTAAGTGATTATTACTTCCAGGCTTCCTTTCGAACTTCCATGTCGGGCGGAAGAAATATCTATTATATTTCGTCGTGGGCGCGTATGTGCATAATTAATGCAAACGAGGATCCTCCCTTATCAGGATACCACGCACGACTCGGTCCTAATTAATATCAAGGCCGCTTCTGGAGAGGCAACGACGAAGGGCTTTTAATCCGTAGTCTATATCAGAGGCGATGCCGTGCACCGGCCGTGCAAGACAACTGAAGATTACTCGTTGCATTATTACGGCTGCTCTTTTTAAGGGCTGCCTCTTTTAAAAGCTGCGAATTCTGGAGAAACTATTCATCGCCGAGCGAAAAATAATGCGCGAATTTTTTCCTAAGGGCGCTCCAAAGAAAATTATAAAGCGTGATTCAATGCGTCACGAATAATTAATTGCAAACAATATTCGTATTATTTCCTTATGCACAGGTTTCAAGAATAAGCTTTGCATGTTGGCTTCCGATATCGCAGATGTTTTTTATGATGAAATTATTATAGACAGTGTTTACAACATGCCCAGTTGATGGTTTTGCCTCTTTAAACAAGCTGCTATAGTCGATATTATATTGCACAAGATATAAATTTCGCTCGAATAAAAGAAAAATGTTAATAGATTGAGAAAGAAGGGAAAGACTTTTCATTATATAAAATTAAATGTAAACATATCACGGAATATTGCAGAATAATGAAACAACGGATTTCACTTATCAGTAACTGAGAAGAGGGCAATTCTGTATTAAACTCTCAAGATATATATCGCAGATCGTTTACGAAACAAATAAAAAAAGAAACAACATGCATTACAAAAGATATAGATTTTGTACGAAGTATATTGTGACCTCGTGAGTTGTTTGCAACTGTTTTATACATTGCTAATAATAAATTTTAATAACTGCATTTTTCACGATAATAAACCGATATCCAATATGACCTACTCCTTAGTCCCTCCACATTCTTCCCTATTGAACAGAATCTACAATAATATTGATACGAAATAAACTGTAATGAATTCACGCGTTATGCATAATTAATCTGAAATAATTTATGAATGTTTTTGTGCGTTTATGTATGCGTAAAAAGCAACTTCTTTCAAGTTAATTTTGACAAGCAAATGATGTATAATCATACACCGTGATGTATAATCCGTTAATTACGCATATGATCAAGTAACTCCGTTCGCTACTACATCCTTCTTACACATGCAGATTTAATCTTGACTTAGCGGCGAGATTACAAGATTTGTCGTCGTGATAAACCAGTTACTCTCGATGAAGAGCCGAAACGTTGAGTCAGCATCGTGTGCGGTGCCTCCCGCAACTACGAACGGGGCAGCAGAGTAGAGTGGAGGCTTTAGAAATCTCTCGTAGCTACGTGTGTGAATGCCGCATAACTGCTTCTCTCTTGTGCGAAAACGCGCGCGTGAAACAGAAAGACGACTGACGTCCTGCTGAAATATTATCCTCGTAAAAGAGACAACGCGCCGCCCCACCGCTCCAAGGGTAATCCGGGAATGTCTTGTGTATTTCAGCGCGACGACGACATCGGCGACTAGATAAACGGCGTTACCTAACAGGGTCGGTTCGAGATACTCCGGAGCCCCTTGCGAAACGAGATTTGGCGTCGCCGCATATAAATCTACGTAGATTATGAATTTAACACGAGCAAGTCTATACCGCGTAACGTTTTGCGTTTCCTGTTAGAGTATCGTTGTAACCCGAACTATCGTAATCAATTTTGAGAGAAAAAAAATTGTCTTTATACACGGAAAAAAACGATAAGGTTGCCACAACCACAATAATAGTAATATTTGGTACAGCCACGTCCTGTGGTTGTGACAACCACATTGATGTGAAGGCAACTATATGCATTTCGTACAGCAAACATAGTGAATGTTGAGACAAACATATATAGATGCACTACACAAAACAATGTGAATGTGACAACCACAGGACGTGGCTGTACCAAATATTACTATTATTGTGGTTGTGGCAACCTTATCGTTTTTTCGGTGTACTCTTATGTTACTAAAAGTTTTTGAAAATGCCGAGATCAATTGTTACAATACATCAACTATTTAAAGTAATATTTATCTCAGATTATTTATCTTTCGCGAAGAGAGCATTCTAAAAATGTATCAGATTCGTTGCAAAAAGATTCATATATCGGAATAATAGTGCAGGTCGTCCGCGGCTTTTGTTTAAAGTAACATGAGAAAGTAATCAGTATGAAAACCAGATACCGCGAAATCTGAGAATGATGCTGGTGCCGTGATAAAAAAATTATTAAAAAGAACATAGGATCTCCTAAAGTTTTGGATTTCATTCCATGGTTATAACGCATTGATTCATTGGTAAAAATCTATTAAAAATGGAGTCAAGTATCGATTTGTTATTATAAATAATAAATAGTCAATCAAGTAAAATAAAGCGAAAAACTCTCTCGAAATTTTTTTAAATGTCGGCTCTGTCACGATATAGAACGATATAGATGTAAAATGATATAGATATAAAAATATGTATACTGTGCAATGCACATATATTTGAATATATTAACCTACAGTTAAGTATAGTCTAAATATAGTCTTTCTACGCTGAAAATTAACTCGCAAGTCGGAAAGAAAGAGATATCAAGAGATTATGACATATATATTATTAACAATATATTTTTACAAAGTATTTTTAGGAGTGTATGGACCTAGAGATCTCGGATGTTTTGGGCCCGACAGAATGCCGGACGTGTTCGCATTCGTGTACCGGGCCCGTTATTCAATATGCAAAAGAATGGGTAGCCGGCACAACAATTATGTGGGCTCCTTTTTTGTGAGACGGCCACGTGCACGTTTTACAACGAGGGGAGCAAAATCACACTTACAGTGTATGTTTACGGCCCCCATGAAATCCGCTGCACAGATCTTTTTGCTCGGTTTAATGCTCCTGAACAGCATCGCAATTGGTGTTGTTAATTTGCGGTCGCTCGTTTCGTTCGTTTCTCCGTTTCGTGTTTTTGAGTTTGCGCTGAGTTTGCACAATTTATCTCAAGGTTCGACAAGCAACGAACTGGGTATTAATAGATTCGCGCTCTTGGTACATTTCATTTCTTTTTCCTTTTTGAACGTGTTTTACACACGTTGCAATATTACAGGAAAAAGTATAAATATATAATTTACAATTTCTTTCATTAAGGGAGTATTCTTTGAAGGGCCGTTTTTTAAAGGGGAACATACACCTAGAAGGATCAAAATGATGCCTATTTTTACGAATTTTTTTTTGCGAAAATTATTAACTTTACTCAAACAGGGTTTTAACCAATATTTTACACGTATATTAGTGAGTGTTACATAAAATTTTTGTTTAAAAATATTAAAAAATGGCGCCGGCACAACTGTTGGCCAAGCTTGTCCGTAGCTCACGGTTAGGGTTGCCACCTTGAGAATCACTTTGACCCGGAGACCAAAGAAAAAAAGGAAAGCAGTCAATGTGTATGAAGTCTTTTATTATTAAAATTGTCAAAACAAAACGAGTCACATTTCATATCATTTAAATAATCAAGAAATAAAATAATTCTGACAATTAACAAATACAAATAATATACATATGTATAAATTACATAAAATAATTATATAATGACTATAGAATACATAATAAAAATGACATTTGTGATAGTGTGTTGAATTCGTCTTAAAGTCCCCTACAATATTATGAAAAAAACAGCATGGTGCCATTTAAAAAATTCAAGGTGACATTGATTTTTTATGAAAAAAATTTTTTCCAATTTAATATTATTGGAAGTTGTAGCTTGCATGAAATAAATAAATTTTTCACCTTACAACCTTTTTTTAAACTGTCGGAAGTGTCTCAAAAATCGTGTGGACCGTTATGTTGAACACCCTGTATAAATATTTGAATTAACATTTTCCTTGCTTGCCCTTCCAGGAATATTTACGGTTCGATATTGCACTTCTAATAAGCTGTACGTTTTCAGGTTTTTTGATATATTTATAAAACTCTTGACAATTCAAAATTTAGTTTTATACATAATTCCGCTTTTACAAGTTCCACACGCATTCTATTCCGATCATCAGTCCTTGTGAGAGGGCCCTTAGAGTCAGCTGACAAATATACGCGGATCTGTAAGATTATACATTGGCCGCGCTCAGCAAAAAAAAAAACAGTAATTGTCGAAGAAGAAGAAGAAGAAGAAAATGTTTTACAATTTATGCAACCCGGAGAAATAATGACCAAACCCGGAACCCGGAGAAGTGGTAACCCTACTCACGGTACCTATTGTCGCTTTTATACAGTTTATCTGAAGTAAAAAAGCGCAACAAATTCTTAAAATATATAAATAAATCTAGTCTTTATCGTAGCCAATTTTAGAAATTTTCAATTTTGACAAAATGGTGGACTTCTGAATTTGAAAGTGCTTTCACAATTTGATGCTTTGCACAATTTGGTGCTTTGAAAATTGCACCTTCAAATTCAGAAGTCCGCCATTTTGTTAAAATTGAGAATTTCTAAAATCGGCTACGATAGAGACTAGATTTATTTACATATTTTAAGAATGGCTAGAAGTCGATCGGTTCAGCAGTTTCGGAGAAAAGCCTGGGACAAGGTAAAAAAGCATGATTTTGCCACCACACCGCGTTCTTCAAAACGTGCAAACACCAACAAACTGTTCGAATTTCGTCAAATCACTTTGCAGACTTATTCATAAGAGTATAATGATTGAAAAACTGTAAAAAAGAATCGATTGTTTGATCCGTCAAACTAGAATATCCTTTTAAAGTTAAAATCTGCGCGTCACTCAGTCCATGATACGCCGCGTGTTTCAAAGCGTGAAAACAACAACAAACTGTTCGAATTTCGTCAAATCGCTTTGCAAATTTATTCATAAGAGTATAAAGATTGAAAAACTGTTAAAAAATCGATTTTTTAATCTGTCAAACTAGAATACCCCTTTAATTTTTTTCTTCTTAAATTTGATAAATACTAAGAATTAGTAGAGTTGGTTAATCTCTATATCAATGGAATTAGTTTATCTCTATACGTAAGACATTGGAAAAGCTATTAGCGCAAAGATCTTAAATAGAATATTTAGTTAAAGCAAGAGAAGGACAGATAAAATGAAAAGACGTACAAGCTCGCGACGAGAGTAGCAGTTTCGAGCGCAAAGTTCCAGCAATAGATGCAGACGGAAGTCGCGGGAGCGCGCGTTATTGCAAGAAAGGCCGGGACAAGCGAGCGAGCGAGCGCGGAACGAAATAGAAAGGGACGCGGCATCAAAGCGCGTGAGACAGGCCAAACCAGTTGTTATATCCTCGAGGAGCATTCGAACTCCGACATGAAAAGAGAAGCCCGCAGTGTTAACGAGGATCCGCGTGGAAACGCCTCGGGAACGAGAAGCGGAGAGAGGAGAGGAGCCGTACATACGTTCGCTCCGACGACGCGGACGAAAGGGAGAAAGAAAGGGGTAAGCGGGGTGGAAAAGGGGCCAAACAGAGAGCGGGGCGCGAGTTGTTCCTCGTGAGCACTCACGACCCTCCGACTCCACTCGCTCACCTCCCTCGCTCTCCTTCTTTCATCTATCTCGCGTCGAGCGCTTGGGAAGCTGATCCCAATTAAAGCGAGTAGATATGCTACCGCGACGGTTCAAGGAGGCCAGGGTGGAATTCATCGTCTCAGTGGCGACGAAAAGGGAAGAAAGAGAGGAAGAGAGAGAGAGAGAGAGGAAGAGGGAGGAAGAGACAAGGGAGGAGAGAAAGACGTCGTGGTAATACTGCCGCCGGATGCGATCCCTCCGCGGCGGCGGAAACGGAGGCTCGGTTATGGCCGATGAGGGGCTAGATGGGTCCCGCGATAAATTGAGGAGGGACCTCGCCACCACCGGAATTGATCCTCTAAGGGCGGAATCTCGAGTGCTTCCTTCAGAGCCCGGTCGTTTGTTTGTTTACCCGCGCGTAACGGTGGAATCGATCGATAAGACGATTCCAGTGTTCGGAGGAGTCGATCGCGATCTCGCTCGATCGATTCGCTCGCGGAGGTTCCACCCTTTGTGATTTAGCCGATACGTTGGAGTCGGTCGGATGTGATGCGTGTCGGTCGACACGCCGGTCGTTCGTGAGTTATCGTCGCTATTTAATTTATGTGAACGGGCGAGCCTTTTGTACGTTTTGAATGTAATAGCTATGTCGGACAAATGGGATATTTATGCAGGGTACATCAGAGGCTTCAAATACCTTTCCCAGCCACTTCTTCTGCGACTCTGTATGATGAATCTAAAGTTGATATCCTTTTGATAAAGACTTTGATGTGAAGTCATCGCGCGTTGCAAGTTTGTGGTATTCGATATCGAGTATCCTTACAATTAAGCATTGAATTAAATTTCCATTAAAATAAAATCAACATTAAACAAGAAATAAAAATTTCCTATGATAAACTGTAAATGTAAAACAAAGAGTAATTATAATAATAAATTTGAAAATTCGGCTATACATTTTAGCTGCAAAAGGACAAGTTCAACATAAAACAATGTAAGTATTATTTAGCGGTTTAGTTATAACGAAACTGTTATAAATTCTCTATACCTTTTCGACACTGTTTTTTTTATAAAGCACGAGTATATACCTTTGATCGAATCCAGTAACTGCGACTCGCATTCAACCGCCGTTACAATATGCCTGACAACATTGTACGCGGTGCGATTTATCTGCAGCGCCAGCCAGCGCGATGCACGTGGGAATGGCGCGCACGGGCGTATAAAAATTTCCGAACGACTGCTATCGCTGTTATTAACAAAACCGGCAGCGTCGTAACAAAGAGGAGAAACGACGAGGAAAGACAATCGGCGCGGGGGAAGTTCCGCGCCTCAACGGTGACAAAGCGCGGTGTTGCGCGAGAGGCTGAAGGAGAGAAGAGTGATGGGGAAGAGAACGGGGAGGAAACGCGCGGCACGTGGTGGTAGCAGGGAACGATATGCAGGGAGTCATACATTAATTACTCGGATGTTATATGCATGTTGATGAGATACATATGTATGAGCACTCGTAAGTAAGTTGCGCCGGGAGGGAATACACGAGTATCGAGGCACCGGCGATGCGGCGCGACGCTCCGCGCGCGTCCTCCTTCGAACAAGTGCATCGCATTGTCCCGGCGCCGCGTCTGGTTTGGATGCAGTCGGGAAATTGCGCTCACGACGCATTAAATTAAAACCATGAACGGGGCGAGACGGAATTGTCGCAGGCATTCATGCGGATGAACGGGAGTACGTTGGGAAAAATCGGGAATGCACGTCCATAGAACGTTTCGAAATAACCGCCCTCTCGCTTCTAAATACGTACGTGATTAAACCGAAACGTCCGTCGTAAAGCGTGAAGTTGATGTTATTTCGTCGAGTAAAAAAGATCTAGACTTTTATGTTAACTCCGAGGTGATGTAATGATACAAGAGAAGAAAAAAGAATGAATATAATAATATAAAGAAAGAGGAATGCAAAATTATCTTAGAGATCACCCTTGATGCAATCTTAGGAATTGGAAAATACATTTTAACAGCACGAGAAATTAAAAATATAAGTGGCGAAAAGTATATACAGGATCCGCCAACGAAAAATTTCCACCCCGTTAATTCTGTAACCAATTGATTTTTGTCAAAAATACCGATACACGTCAATATTGTTTTCAAGGAGGCTGTATGATTATGATAAATGTAACCATATTACTTCATCCCCTTAATT
>NJRQ01000256.1:142363-153132 GCA_003063805.1 Aphaenogaster ashmeadi | reverse complement strand
CTTTGAAATGATAATTATTTGACCCCTATTGCTATTTAATTTTTGGGGGGGTAGCTACCCCAATTAAGGGGATGAAGTAATATGGTTACATTTATCTTAATCATACAGCTCCCTTAAAAACAATATTGACGTGTATCGGCATTTTTGACAAAAATCAATTGTAAAACGACCTAATTGGCAAGAGATGGTATTCTATTTATCACTACGTATCAACCATACGGATTGTGGTCCTCTACGAGTAATACATTTAATATTAATAATCCTAAAGCATCTATAAGATTTTCACATTTACTTCGTAGGTTTCAATAGTTAGTTTTCGATAATTATTTTAGCTACCGGATGAAAAATGGTGAAACCAAGACCAAGAAAAACCGAAAGGGGAATAATCCCCCAAACAATTTATGACGAGGCAGTAAAAAAAGTTATCGATACCAAAATGTCAATCAGAAAAGTTGCAAAGAAATACGGAATGTGCCACGTTACGCTTAACCGTTTCGTAAACGCATTACGTGAGAAAAAAGTATTCCAAGCAGGGTACAATCCTCACAATCGAGTATTTAATGAAGAACAGGAAAAACAACTTGCCCAGTACTGCAAAACTTCAGTCGACCTATATTTTGGACTAAGCACGAAAGATCTGCGAAAACTGTCTTTTCAGTTTGCCAGCCAAAATAAATTGAAATATCCCGAAAAATGGAATGAAACCGAGCTTGGTAGTGTAGACTGGCTTACAGCCTTTTTAAAGCGGAATCCAGAACTCTCTTTACGCACACCACAGCCTACAAGTCTTTCCCGAGCTATGAATTTCAATAAAATAAATGTAAATGAATTTTTCGATAACTTATCTACAGTCATGGACCGATTTCACTTCGAACCTCAGAATATATACAATATTGATGAGACTGGAATAACGACCGTTATTTATAATATATGTTGTTTGTTACAATTGACACCAGCTCTGTTACAAATGACACCAAAGAGGTGTCAATAGTAACACGTGTCGCGCCACGTTAAATATGGCGTGTACTCCGAGACGGTCCCAGATAAGCAAATTATAAAAATGAGATAACTGGCACCAAACTTCACGTGTTCTCCCAAAAAATTGCTAAACACAAATTGCTAACGGTTTACTGAGAAAAAATGCTATTGAATTTTCGTTACAATCGACACCGGTCTCCCCTACTTTCAAACCAAGAAAATTCATATTATAAAGATAATACAGTTTAATCTTATTATTGTATTCTTTATGTAACAATTACAATATATATATATTAAAATTAATTTATAATATTCTTGAAATACAAGAATATAAAATTCTTCTAAGAAAATAATATTTTCTTGCTTATATATGAAACAATGATAGTGTTAATTTAAATATATTCGTCTTCATTGAAGACTTTTTTTCTGTGTGTACCTTACGGCGGACATTATTAAATGTAATGTTAACGCATGTTTGCGCGTCGTTCGTTTTTAAACTATATCTGCAGAACGATAGTCGTATATATTGCAGAGAAGATTTATGACGAGAATCACCCACAAACTTCTTCGCGGAAAGACTCAATTTTTACGCAGTTGCCGCGCGCGAAATCAAAATCGGCCTTTCCGTGGAAAAAGTAAATGCCCTGAATTTTTCATCGACCGTACTGTTTACCGGCGGGCTTACCGGATGAAATTTATAAATTTTCATGCGTCGATTATCTTGGAATTAAACTTGGCTGCCGCCGCAGCGCGGTCCCAACGTACCCTGAATTTTTCATCGGCCCTGTGCGAAGCGTTGCCCTTTCCGTCCGACCTCATTGTTTGAGGATTAACGAGTCGATCGAGCTCGTCTCGCGATAAATCGCTGCCGCTAACGCGACTCGAAATATAGCCGGTCGTAATTGAACTGACAATCTTGCTCATGAGAGAACGACGTTTCATTGTAATGAAACATTCACGAGACGTCCACGTTCAATTTAACGTTTCCATTGTATGATTCTCGAACTCTGAATAAAATATATTGATTGACGTTGACAATGGGAAAGTATTATAAAAAGCGTTCAACTAGCAAACTGTGGAGAAATAATTTCGAAATCAAATAAATCATTGGTCAATTGTGAGCAGAAGCGAGTAAAGAAATTAACGTTAAAGCGTATCTATTCAATGAGAACACACGACGAATGCGACTTCAAAGCCGGTTCCGACGAGACTTGTTAGTGCAATCTCCATAATGTTACCGTAACTTATACACATTCCGAATGAGTCCGTGCACGATTGGATTCTCCGATTTGCCTTTACTTACAGTGATACGTGACTGTATTCTTGATTACGGTAAATGCGCGAAAAGTGCTTTTGTGATCGATACATTTTGTGGGACCTTGTTTTGTTACGAATAATAGCGTAACTCGAGAGAATCGAAGATACATATCCCAATGTATGATTCTTACTAGATTATATAATCACTCTCTTGTAATGTATTAACTACAGCAAATACGCGGACAATCATATAATTGTTGAAAAAGTTAATTAATATATTACTTACATTAATATTAAATAATTATAAACAATTGTCGATTCATTTCAAACAAACCACTCTAAACTCTGAAATTTTACATTGTTTCGTACTTCTAAATCGCGTATATAGATTCCAAGCCATACATTAAATTGACAAACGTTGTCAATATGCTCCTCCAAATTGAACATGGAAATGCACAGCGCTGTAATAACTATAATAGTTAATTAATTCATAGCTTGGCTTTTGTAATCAGTTCAAAGTGAATTGAATCTAAATATTCCAGTAATTAGCATTCGCGCATATAATGCATAGATTCGCGGATTACAGTGGATAACTCCAGTTTTTATCTGACATTTCGCTTTGCCGTTCTTCCTCCTGCAAAGTTGCGCAAACGTTTCTCGTAATTATCTGCGAATTTTTCTTCTGCTCGCGGACGCGGAATTCTCGTATCCCGGCAGCTAGATCGTACTTATTATAAGTTAACCGGATATAACGACGAGAAAGTATATTTAATTCATTAAACTCCTGAGGAAGTCGGATCTCCGGTGGATAATTTATCAAACTCCATTCGCATCGGCGTTACTTTTTTTCTAAGGACATTGAAGCAGCCTGAATTGGAAGTTAAGTACATTCCATGCAATCCCTAATAATGAAATAACCTTATCAACCGGATTCAATCGTACAGTACGATATTCTTAATCGCGATGCATTTAATTTTGAAAAGAAGAAAAAAGGTGCAGAGTAAGATACGCAATCAGAATATTTAAATTAAATGAGAGTAAAATATACATCTCTAAAAGAATGAATATGAAACAAATGCAAATGTAAAATGATACGACAATCTTTTAGTGAATATCGGATTATTACGAAAAATATAAAGAGGAACTGTAGAGAGGAAGAGAGAGAGAGAGAGAGAGAGAGAGAGAGAGAGAGAGAGAGAGAGAGAGAGAGAGAGAGAGAGAGAGAAAGAGAGAATTCTATCACTAAATTAGGTTTATCGTAATTACGAATAGCAAGGATTCTACTCAAATAATTCTACCATGTCTTATTCGAGTTTTTGGTATTTAAAATATATTGTACGTATCCTTTTTTATCTAAACATCGAAAACATTTCACAGGCCACGTTTAACTATGCAAGCTCGTTTAGAATGTTGGCAAACTCATGTAAACGAAGCTTGCGGGTCTCCACTTCCCAAGCATTAATTGATTTGAATTTTTACAGTGTAACGTGGGAGCTCATCTAATTTAATTGGAGCAATTAGGAAATGGTAGTCAAAGTTGTCCACTTGATGGTGCGATTCTCTCTCTCTCTCTCTCTCTCTCTCTCTCTCTCTCTCTCTCTCTCTTTCCCCCTTTCTTCCGTTTCTTTTCTCGCGAGAGCATGAGAAAAGAAGAAGGCGCAGTCCTCCGCTTGTTCTTTCCTTCTGTGCGCACCAGTTGATGGAATGCATAATTAATTTTTCAAGCCGGGTGTCAAGCACGGTCCTTTTCACGAAATCACTGCGATAAGAGTAAGTGGATTACCACGGGCGTTGAGAGGGTGTTATACCTTGTCCAATTTTACGTGAATTTACAAGAACCCCGAGGGCTCCTTGTTCGTGTCTACATAACGGAACTTTTGATTACTTGTAAATTAAGACGGTCGAAACTGTTATTGTCTTATAATTCGCGAAAGAGTGAAACAATCTCAAAAAAACTTGATTATGAAAAATCTAAGCCAAAGGTGAAATATGTTTTCATTACGCAAGAGCGGAAAGATAAAATCAATGAAACAGATTTATTGTCCGTATTATCTGTACTTGGGAGCGGAGACTCTATTGGCTGGAAAATTATTCGAAGCTTAATTGCCTCATTTCAAGCAGCACTACGCAACTTTGGTAATTTCGCGTTGCCTCCTCTTTGCATCTGTTCGCACTTCATTTTGCGAAGTTACATGCTGGCGCTTCGCACATTTTCGGAAGTAAATGAGAACTTGACGTTGTGGCGTCGACTTGGTTGCCCACGAAGCGTTGTACCTTATTTCTTAATTTTCCAAGTTCCCGGAATATATAGAAAAGTTCTTTTTTACCTCGTGTTAGTTTTACGTAATATTTTAACCAATTTGCTAATTATTGAGCATTTGCAACTTTTTAATTAAATGATAAAATTTTTGTTTATAAAGTGCAACGCATTTTTCAGAATTTACCAACAGTAAGGAAATTATTTAATTATTCAGATTCATGCAACTATATCCAAGTAATATTTTGATATTTTAATTTTTAGATCTGTACATTGTACACCGTCGCTTGTGAATATTCTGGAAAAGATGCATTCAGAACCTTCTTTCCAACAAAGACACGAAATTCTTCTGCATGGAACATTGGTCCTCGAATGAAAAATTCCATAATAGCCGTCTACAAAAGAGCGAGTGCACCAAAAAGCAGGAAAACAATTGTGGCCTCTTGACGACCGCAATTAACGCGCGCTTCTTAGAGCCGCGCGGTAAGAATCACTGCAACTGCAGCAACGTCGATGCGCGTCCCAATTGCAGAGAGAGCAGGAAGTAGCAATTAAGTGTGGTCGCAGCGAAATAAGCTGCGGCATCGATTATTGGTCATCATTTGAATTGAGACGGAGCATTAAAAACTAAAAAAGAAGAAAAGAAAAACAGGAAAAATTCATTATGCATTCGGAGCAGTGAGAACATCGCAAAAACGCAGGAGAAAGGGAAAAGGGGGAGAGAAAGGGAAAAAGGAGAGCGAGAATGCGTCGAAAGAGAAAGAGAGTCCCTAAGATCCACTTGTGCTCGTTGCTCGATGAAAAGTGCTATTCGCTAAGAAAGAATGAAAGGAGGAGATGAGAATGGAAAAAAATCAAAGAACGGGATGAGAAAAAGGACGACCGCGATGGGGGATGAGGAAGACTCTGAGAGTCTTTTCCACGCGGCTATCTACAGGGTGACCGCGAATAAAGCTTGAAAGATTTTCGGGGATTATGAGATAGACGTTGACTCTAAGCTAAACTTAACCCGCGAGATAAGACGAGATAAATTGTGGTTAATTGTCGACATTCCCGAGAAATTGTACGCGATAACATAATTGATAATAAAACGATACCTAAAACTCTAAACCGATACAAATGAGCGCAAATGACCGTTGAACGAAATTTGCGTACTTATCTGTATTCGCATTGTAACATCAGCTTAAAATCGAAGATAAACTGTACTGGTAATAAATTATGGATATAATATATATGGATAATATGAAATGCTATTCGATTATAAAAGTAATTAAGTTAATTATATTCACGCATTTATTACAAAAATAAAATAAATATAATAAGTATATAATTTTATATTCAATAGGATAAATAAATTATACAATTCTTTTATAATCAACACGATTATATATAATTACGAGATTAATTAAAATTCAAACAATTTGATTTCAACCTAAAATTTATATTAATCACGTAAAAGTGCAGCTGTCCTAAATGATATTAATTCACGCGAAATAAATTTTGGTGTCCACTCTACCCAGATGAGTGCGATAATTTTTGAATGTCATTTAAATTGTTAGTAGAACATTGTTTAAGCGTTCCCTTCGACCATGCGGCCACGCGCTGATTAAATCTTTTAATTAAACACTGTAGATTTTGCATAGCCTACTTAACGAGAGCGCGATTAAAATTGGGGAAGATTGAATCGAGCGCCGATTAATTAACCGATAACTTCATCGCTTAACGTATCAAACGGATAATAGAGTTTTACAATTATAATAAATAATTTAACCGGCAAATAAATTATGCATTCCGTACCTCTTGATGGTGAATGGTCAAATTAATTCCGTCAATTAATTAATCGAGTTCAGGCCAAACCACCGTATTATTTGGCATAGTAATTTCTTACGAGCTTAAACCACCCCGTAGACACCACGAGTGAATGAGACGCAGGAAACCGTAAGAGCGACCGAATGTCGGCGGGAAGGGTGAAGGGCGACGCGGAGCGGGAGTTGGAGGAGGGTTAGAAGATCAGTTGGAGCGCGTAAACAAGGGCTCATCAATCATCAAAGTGCAAGGAAACGAGAGCCCATTATGGATGAGGTTCCATAAGGAGAAATCTCGGATATTTTCTGTCTTGCTCACTATATTTCTCTCACTCTCTCTCTCTCTCTCTCTCTCTCTCTCTCTCTCTCTCTCTCTCTCTCTCTCTCTCTCTCTCTCTCTCTGTCTGTCTGTCTCACCCTTCTCTCCTCTTTCTCCTCCCGCGTCTAGTCTATATATATCTATCCATGCATAAATCTCAACGTTTCGGCACGTGACAGCCGAACTCGTGCAAATATGTCGCGCCCTCGTCGGAAAGGGGAAAAGGAAGATGCACGATCTTCTCGCGAGGATGTATTATAGATCCGCGCGAGGGATTAAGAACTGCTCGAATCGATCCCTCGCCTGTCGGCGGGACGGCGATGAAGATGGACACGCGAGCATCGGCGGGATAAGCGACGATAAGATGGTGGATGGTAAATATGGAAAGATAAATCTATCTGGTATTCGCGGAGAAGCGGGAAGATAAATTTAAGAAGGCGGTTCTCGGCCTTAGAGCGGCGAAAATGGCTACATTATGGAAATTTCCGTTAAACCAAGATAAAGGCAATTGAATTCTATATTAGAAACATCTGTTTGAAGGTAATCAGTGAATCTCTGCCATTAAAATCTTTTCCGACGTTCCATACAGTTGGTTGCGAAATAATGAAGGCAAATCTTAGATTATTTGATAACTTTTGAATTTAATTTTTCCTGAAAATGTCGTTTATTATAATCTTTATGATACCCTGTTGTAAAAAGTCCATTTTACATGACATTTGAAATAAAGTAAAGAATATTTTATTGTATATTTTTTCGCTCTTTGAAACATGGCTCGTGAAAAGTCCCTTTGCCATTGACAGTGGCTACACAAAGACAATTCGTACTTTGACATTTTTGTTTCGAAAAACTTACTCCAAATTGATCAAAGGAGCTGTTACAATTCAATGTTTCCTTCAGGACACAAAGCGTGTAGTAAAAAATTGTAAAATACTGGACATAAATATCTATAAAAATATGTGTAAAGTATCTTTACAGTATGTTATATATATATACGGGATGTGTGTACGATAGTGCAATATAATACAATTAATAAAATCGAGTTAATAGCTAAGCAAAATATATGCTAGGGACCGTTCGGAAATATAATTAAAATTCAGTACTGCACGCGCAATGCAACGAATTCGCATAAAAATCTTAAGCGAGACAGGTTATTAATAAACAATCGCGATTTTTCGTTACACGACTCGGTCCATCCTGTGATTTGTGTATCACCCTTCGCTCTCGAAATCCGAAGATAGGGCAATTCACATCTAAATTGGCGAAAGAGGTAAAAGCGAGAAGTCAAAACCGAACACGTTTAAAAATATAATTATTATTGACAAATATAAACAATAATGTATAATTCTTATTTCCTATTGCTTCGATGTTTCTCAAATAAATAAGTCGCGAAATATCTGCTTAAATAATCATCGTCTCAATACACTCATATTAATTATCACACTTATCACTAAAATCAATTAAATGGCACCAGTAATCATGTTACATAACAATAGCATGTTATATCTCGTAAAAAAACGGGCATTCTATATCATCCATTTCGTCGCAGCCACGAAATATAACACACCATTAAATAAATGCCAAATATTTTGTTTGATTGCATTTCTGTTTTTCTATTTCATATCAACTTCAACAAATGGGCTATTTACCGTATTTTAAATCAAACGTTTATTTCAAGAATAAAATTTACCTTCTTTTGACCGAAAAAGTACGATTACGTAAATGAACTCACTGCTATTAATAATTTCTTGTTACATTTTTACATTCCGAGAAGTATAAAATTATGCGATTTTAATAAATCAAGAATTTTTCTCGCAACTTTTATGAATAAAAAAAAACAAAATAAAATCGCCACAAAAATCCTAGTAACTTTTTGTATTTATTTTTAAAAATCACCGAATTTCATCGTCAGGACATAAAAATGTGAAAAGGAATACTATATTATAATTTACACTTTTCGATCAAAATAAAAATTAATATTACTATTAAAAAATTCACACTTTATATTGAGTTTAATAATTCCTTTTAAGTAAACTGGTTAATTAATCATCAATATTCTTATTTTTAAAAAATATTAATAATATGCATATAATGTTGAAAATATGACGTTTAATCAATTTGTCAATATCAGCTAATCAGATGCGTATCTACGGAAAATAGCTCCTATGGCAAGCTCCCCTGTCCAAACATATGACACATCTTTTAACTTACCATAATATCAACTCAAAAATACAAGTCAAGCTTTTTAATCTTTTTAAATTTAGGTAGCAACTTGTTAGGCTGCTGTTTTAGCTTTTATATGCATTAATGTCTACCGTGCTTGAGGAAGGACGTTGGGTCATACCAGGTTAATAAACATTGCGCCCCCTTTCAAGTGGCGCCCAGGGCATGTGCCATACTTGCCATACTCTAGATACGCCTCTGCAGCTAATTGCTACAATATACGTAATGTCTACAGATATAAGAAACCAAAAGACAAAATCAACACTAAGCAGTAAAAATCAATATTATCTAACAATAAGTTATGGAAATTGATAATAGACGCGCGCGCGACAAATCGGACAATATATACAGAATCTCCACAAACTAAATGCAAATATGGACGAATTTAAGCGAAAGATGTTGACATTATTTACAAAATGTGATCCACTGTCCTTATTTATCTTTTTGGCATCTCATGTCATTTCAAATCAATATGACACGCAATGTATCGCTACAATATCGGGAAAACGCGCATTCCTAGCCCCGGGAGATTCCCGACCCTCCCCTATGTAGAAACATGAGGAATTTTATTTAGTGTCTAACACTAAACTCCCAAAGAGGAAGTACCTTTGTGCCGGACTACAGTTGCCGGACTACGCTGGCTTTAACCCCGGATTTCCAAAGTACGATGCTCCAGTAAGCGTTTCTCGTCTGTCGACAATTCGAGGACACAGCTCCGCCCCGTCGAATTAAGCCTTTGCTCACCTACCGGATGGCGTGATCGAGAGAAGGCCCGCTTGCACGGTGCTTTAAGAACGGGGTATCCAATTTCGTACGCGCCCCACATATTTATAATCTTTGTGATCGTCACTCAAATTTTTTAAATTTAATATTACCCTTAAATTCATTTATATATACGAATGCAACAGAAGAAAGATTAAATGAATACATGTATCGATTGTAATTAACGATTTATAAATTTAAAACTAAAATATAATTTCTGAGTACAATTTATTATTTTATTAACCTTTCAATACTGAAATAATAATACCACAATTTAGTTCCCATCCATTCCATCTCTGTTACAGGATACACTCTCGTATTGTGTATTGCCATACGCATTGCCACAAAACGTTGATATATAGTATACATTGAATTTATAGCGTTATTAAGATCTGTCATATCATGTTACGAAGATATGAAAATAGATTAAATGTCGATTTAGTTGGGATGAGCTAAACGTCGTGTGACAAAATGAAGGAAAATTTCATATTTACGGGAATTAAATGCCCAATTTGATAATATTGTACATTTGCATGCGTGGGAAGCAAGCCACAGTTACAAATAACGCTAACAATCCATTGAAAAATAGATTGAGTAACAATTTATTCATACATTCGCTGTGTGAATCGTTACGCGTGGTAAAATGTGCTCGTTCGATTGATTGGCTCTAGATTATGGCTTCCTCATTCTCTTCACTGCAAAAATTGATGCCAATCAATATTTAACGATGTACACGTGCACATATACCACAAGTAGACGAAATCCGAAATGACGGTTGTTATTTTTTTACCATTTCGCAGAGCAATCGGCGCGTAAAGTACTTTTGTACTAGTAATCTACTCGGTAACTTTAGACGTCATCTAAAATCTAGAAGTCTTCTTCGCCCGATTGGCATGATTGTTTCGGGGATATGTCAGTATATGCGCATGCTATGCGATCGATAAAATAAGAGAGGCGATTAGATTATAACGATTAATGAACGGAAGGTATGCTTTGATATTAATCTATAATGATTGCATTTTTTAATGAAAATCTTTAAGAGATTTTTCACAACTATCGTTTGCTATCCATTATTGAATTCTTCCTTTAGAAAAATTAATTATGTATCGTTCGATAATATACACTGAGAAAAAATGCTGTTGCTTCAATTAAACGTCTACGTCACGGGCTG
>NJRQ01000256.1:121652-136187 GCA_003063805.1 Aphaenogaster ashmeadi | reverse complement strand
ATGTATGTATTGTAAATCGGTCGGTAAAGTCGGCTCTAGCATCGGAGTTCGGTCTTCACTCCAGGATCTTCTTAAGTTATAGTATTTGAAAGATTTCTTATCATAACTGCACAAATATAAACGTAGAAGAAAAATAAAATAGCATTTGACCAAGAATCATTAAGAAAATTTTTTAATAAATAATTGAGAAAATAGTTGGAAGAAAGACGACTGAACAAATGTCTACTAGTGTGCACAATAATTAGTATAATAAATAATAAATATATTAAAATATTTTAATAATATGGACGTGAAATTCGTTCATACTATTTATCTACGAATCCAACTTTGTTAATGTTAACATGTGATATTGCGAAATAATATTTCCATTTGCATCAGTCTACTCTATCGACTGATCAAATATACAGAAACAAAGTGACTTGGAAAGTATATTGAGCGGGACGTAACTGAAATTTAGAGCCGAAATTCTAAAGCTGCGACGGTGTGGCATATTTCTTCGTCGATTAACTGGTCGGCGGCGCAATTAATTGCCCGGCCGCCAAATAATTTCATTGCACCCGCCTCTGCGGTCTCGTGGAAACCTATCGAGAGGACCATCGACTGGTGCGTGCAACACGGCAGAACGGACCTCTGCATTATGTCCTGCCTTGGTTGCGGTATCTGCCGTCGATCGTCGGCGGATCGCTGGAAGCGGTAACAAGCTCACGGCAGTAAGGCACATCAAAGTTGTCGCTTTTCGCCATCGAAACGTGATCGATTTGAAATTCCACCGTACCGGCGACTCGACATGGCGATATTCAGGGTTGGGAAGTAACGCCGTTACCGTTACAGTTATTTTTTTTTAGTAACGAATTGGTAACGACGTTATATTTTTTCATTAGTAACGGTAACGGTAACGCAGTTACATTTTGTGGGTAATGGTAACGAATATAATCGTTACTTTTATCGTTACTTTGTACATGTACAATACATATGTTCGGAAAGGGCATAAGCGAGTTTTAAAAGAATGGAACGTTATGTTTGATCATGTTGCGATTAATCATGACCACTATAGATCTCGCGTTAAACTAATCAATTAGCAATATAGACAGTCGGATGTCATTATAAAAAAAAAGATCATTAAAATTTAGCGAAAAAGTAACGGAAATTGTAACGACTCGTTATATTTTTAGTAACGATAACTGTAACGAGTTACTTTTTCCAATAGATAACGACTAACGGTAACGAGTTACTTTTTTGAATGAGTAGCGAGTAACGGTAACGAGTTACTTTGTAAAAGTAATTTTCCCAACCCTGGCGATATTTACGTCCATCCAAACGCTCTGAACTTTTATTTCGATACAATTCCTATTTGCAAAAATACGTAAAATTTTATAATTTTTTGTGACTTCAAACGCGATAAACATTAAAATACTATAAAACGCTTGACGTTAAATATCCAGTAATGTGTAACACAACACAACGATACGTTTTAATGCACTGTCAATAGTTAAAGGAAAATTTAATCGTTCGCTTTAAGCGGAGATAACATACGCTGCATAATTTATTATGACATTTAGGAAATTATTCTCATATATTATATGTGTGTTGAAGCAGTACCGGTCAACTACTGAATATTGTATAATTATCGTACTTTTGTTATAATTTTCAAAATATGTAGAATGTAGCCACCAGAAGAACATTAAATCGCTGAATAATTAATGCCAGGAGGTCTGATTTTAAATTCGCAAATATGAAATATATTCTCATTAATATTTAATTTCTGTAGTTATAAAACGTGCTGTGGTATTGCTTATATGGCAAATATAAAATTTTCGTTACTTTTTATCTCTGTTATTGCTAATATTGCAAATATGAAACTTTTATCTCTTTTACTTGAACGAGCGTACCGCGCCACTGCTACGGTAAATGCTGATCTTATCCTCATGTCGTAGCTGAAAGAAGTGGAGAGAGAAAAGACGGCGCACATGCCTCGGCATTTACTATGGCGGCGGCTTGAAATTGGCACTTTCGGTGAACACTTAACACCCCTTTCGCGCGTGCACAAAGGCGCAACGATTTGGCCGCATGTGCGCGTTTCGGTCCTTCTGGTACGTTTCCAGCCCTTTCGCGACCCCTTTCACTACCCATGGCTTTAAGCGGAATGCAAAAAGTATGACGTACCTTGTCCCATATCCGTTTTAACTAAATCGACAAAAAGTATTATATTAAGAAAAAACAGTTATTAAACTCGTAAGATCCAGGATAGCTATATCTACACAGAGAGAATTTTCTCTTAAAATTTACCCTGAAAATTATGGTAGTCATGGGACAACATGGTATTTCGAAGATTTTTATGCAATTTTCTATGATTAATATCTACCAGAATAAAAAATATTAATATCTACCACAATAAAATATAAAATATATTTGATTAATTTTACTAAAATACATAGTAAAATTTCCATAATTTTAAAATATGTAAAAATCTTATGATTCTTTATTGTTTTAAATTGAATAGATGCCAAGTAGTGCTAAACATGTAAAATATCTTATATAAATTTTACAATACAGCATAATATTTTCAATCTGACTTAGTCGCTCATGATAATTTTACCATGCAGCATGGTAATTTATTGGCTAAGTCCGATGATTCTCGGTTTTTTTCGTGTCGGGTGTTACAATCTGCTTGGTAATTTTTATTATGTTGTTTATAAAATGTTTTCTTCCATATTTCAGAAATTCCTTTCGTTACCAATAATATTTGACAGGTTGCCAAGTTGTTCCAAGCTTATTACCAAACATAGTAAAATTTGTAGTGAATTTTGCGGCAAAATATAACGAAAAATTCTCTCCGTGTAGTAGCTAAAATTTTGAAATGAAACTTTTTTATGTAGATTTGCTACCAAAATCAATTTTTTACATGTAAATAATATAAATATTTACAGTTCTTCGAAAAATTAGCAAAATGTTTAAAGAATTTTCCAGAAAAGTTTCTTTTACGTAGTTCATATCATGATAAAGAATGAATTTGTGCTCTATTTTATATCTTTAAATTAATTGTATTAGTTAGAAAATATTTGTAATATATATATATATATATATATATAGATATTATAAAGCGTGATAAATTTATTGTTATTCCATCATTATCCTCCACTGAACATTTAAAATTTTTTTAAATGCAATTCTAGAAATGTGCAGTTCTGAGATTGAAACATGGTAACATGATATTGATACGACGCTAAGCAGGGCATGTTCTGATATTAATACATCGTTTGCGATATTATTAGCCGTATCTGTAGGCACAGCGTGCTCTGAGAGAAACACTTATAAAATAAAAATAGAAATATATATTGATTATTCAAAGGGGTAATAATAAAGGCGCCATTTGAGAATTAAAAAAAAATCTCCTAAAGCTACTCTTACATATTATTCTTAGAAAAATTTTTCTGTTCCTTTTCTTTCATTCCCATTTTTATGTTAATTATTTTATCGTATGTATAATAATTTTTGTAAAGTAAAAAATCTAGCAATAAATATTATAGCAAAAAAAGATTTCGGAGAAGCTTTCTTTTCATACAATACAAATATTTTCTGTAAGTTTGTTTATATTACACAACACAAATTCGTTCTGTAAGTTGTTCATATTGTTTACAATATTATAATAAAAATAAACAATATATTTTTAACATTAGATCGAATATTTATAAATTGATAATAATCAAAAATTCTTATTATTATCACATCGATACCGCGTGGAGATTTTTTGGTAAAACGGCACTGCCGCCATTCTCTACATTCGAGTGCCGCCAGCTTTCTCCCATACGGCACCCCTCTTCCGGACAACGCGGTCCAAAATGAAAAGCCCTCAGCACGCTTTCCGGCCGGGTCCAGGTGTTGCTTCACCAATCGACAATAGCCTCTCGCGCTCGTGTTATAGATCAAAATGCGCTGCCGGTTGCGCACTCATTCGCGGTAGACAGCCAAAGCCACCCTCGGAACTCGAGAGGGCGGTCACCGGGACTGGGCAAGGGGTGACGGGGCGTAAAACGCTTGTCCCCCGGTTCTGTTACTCTCTGTTGACGTGGACGCCGCTCGTTGACGCGAACGTCAATTGGGGGTCGACGGGTTTTGCAGTGTGACGGTTGTTTGCGAAATGAGGCAGCGGTGCCTCAGTGAAATGTGCGGCAGGGGGGGAGGTGGGGGAGAGAGCGGATTGAAAGAGTAGGAGAGATTCGGCGAAATTCTGGCTGACGTCTGACCGATCGGACTTGGGTACATCGAGAAAAAAATTATATTGGCGATAATTGGATCCCTTTTGGGCAGCACTGTGTCATTTCATATTCGTTGCGTGCTACGCAGACGAAACTCACATTCCCACGTTTTTCGAGATTTGTGGGAGATTGAAACTTTTTTCGCGTACATTTACGAACTCGTATAAAAAAGGAAGTTCTGAGAGGTTTAAAAAAGTCTCGCTTTTCATAATATTGATTCCATTTAGCTGCACTCACGCTGATTGCGTTAATTGTAATCGTTTTTGCATAATCGACTGATTGAATAGCATTAACTGAACGCTACCTCGTACAAGGGTCTTATTTTCCCAAATCGATACATAAGCGGCCCTATTATTAGAATTAAATTTTGTTTATCGCGCGAGAATTGTAGCGTTATAATATCCGGAGAATTAACATCACGTTATAATCCCATCACATCCCCATTAAACCCAATGAACTCCCGTGAGCCTGTTAATGACGAGGGAGCCAATAGCAGTGGCTCACGTTCTAATCATTAAAACGAATTACTCACTTCTGTAATCCCGCATAACCGCCATTAACGATGCCGCACGCCAACGATCTTCGCAACCGTTTGATTCCCATCGATCATCGTTCGCGCAACCGCGAAACACCGTTAGGCTCCAACGCGCGTCGCCTCGTTCTAATTCGCACGTGAAACGTTCAAGGTGGGACGCGTTTCGCGCGTCGCGACGCGACGCCTCGGGGACGGAATTACCACCGAGGCAGCAGTTTTCGCTCCTTAAGCGATTAATTAATCGCCGGTCGAGCGTGATCGAGTCGGAGGTCAGAGGTGGCGGAGCCACCATTCCCCCCCGGGCAACGTTCGTAACACAATGGAAGGCTAACGCTAACGTGGTCGATGTGCACGCGCGCGCGCTGCAGTACCTAGGATAAAATTATTTGGTCAATGCACAATTATTGAGAGGCGCTTTGTAACGTGAGCTGCTTGTAAGCCGCGAACGCCGCCGGCCGCTGCCACCGCTCGCGCGAATTGCCTTGACAAAGACCGGGTCGGGAATATTATGTGCGCGCGATTCCGGCAAATTGCTGAGCGTTGCTGTGCGCCTCGTGACCAGTCGCAATCCGTGACTGCAGACGTAACGTATAATTCGCCGACCCGACGCGGCCCGTCGTTGCGTCCGAAGCCTTCCTAATTGGAGTGGCGTCGCGCCTCAGCGAGCCTGCGGAACGCGTATTCCCGTTTGTCCGGACAAGCACCGTCGATTCGTTCCTCACGAGCGCCGGGGAACGTCGTAGAACGTCGATGAGCTTACGGGGGAGAGAACATTCAGGTCTCATGAATCGACTAACACGGCGATCTACACGGGACATTCCACGCATACACACTTAGATCCAAGCCGATGTAATTTTCGTTGGTAGGTTTACGTCCGATACCGCATAAGCAAGAAAATAAACCGTGGACCCATTACCGCAACTCCATTGGAACCGCAAAGAGCAGAAGAATCACTTTTAGGGTGCCATTTCGCGTGAAGAAGGTCGAAATTGTTCGAAACATTTGCATTGTCTACGATATGATTTTATATTCCGACACGACGATCCGAGTGTAAGGGTGCCATTTCACGTGTCGTACACATTTTTTAATACATGTTGGCTGCTGGATACAGACATTCTTGAGTCTCCAGAAATTTTCTATCTTGTAGCCAATCAATACGCTTGAAAAATTTGTCGTGCAACACGTGAAATGGCACCCTTACACTCGGATCGTCGTGTCGGAATATAAAATCATATCGTAGACAATGCAAATGTTTCGAACAATTTCGACTTTCTTTTAATCGCAATTTTAATGATTATGCGATTATTGCTGAACAATAACTTGTAAAGCAAAACTAAAATTTTAAAAAAGAATCTTCAGATTTATATAAAATTAAATATTTAATATTCCTATTTATTAAAATAATATCAAACAAATTAAAAATAAATGGAAAAATATGTTAAAATAAAATAATAACAATAATGACGATATTTATAGCAGATCCTAATTAATTTGATTATTAATAAATTCATTATTAAAATATTATTAAACTATTATTAGAATATATTAGAATTTTAATTATTAGATTTTGATACATTCAATAATATATAGGAATGCTGACTTTTAAACTTATAAAGTTTGCTAGTGAAGCTTACATTACGTATCTTTTCAGTCTGATTTGGTTTTGACAACTATGTATTGGAAAATATCATCTTTCAGTATTCTTGTCATGTCGAAAAATAAACAGAATTCCATCGACACACTGTTTGTGATGTAACAAAAAAGGATGACAGGACATCAAAATCCGGACCCTGCTTGTACACCATTGAAGATGAAGAGTTTTTCTCGAGTGAGATTACTCACGCTCGAGGAAAGAGCTGCATCATCACTTAAGCATTTTTTACTTGTAATGATGAAAGGAAATGAATCTTACATTACTTCCATTATACTTTTATTATATTGCGTTGTATATATTAATGTATAAATTTGAGGAAACTTAAACCCGCGGAAAAACAGTAAATTATATTAGATCGAGTCTAATAAATATCGATTATTGTCTCTAAAGTATTCTCTTGTCTCCAATTTTCACATATAATATAATAAATAATTATTTGGTATATTAATAATCTCTCAGAATTTTTTTCTAAAATTCTATTATATATAATCTCTCTAATTTATATCATAAATATTAATTTTAAATTTTTAACCCAATGCGATATTGTTAGTGTTACGGAAATCAAGAGTTTAGAAGAATAGAAACGAAAAGCACGGACTAGAAAAGAACTCTTCAAAGATTTCACATAGATTTAACTCGGACAATGCGACGCTCTAAGAATTGCTCGTGTATTTGTTAGGTGCTCCCGGGAACGTTCTCTGTTTTATGGCATTCAGAGCGGGGCAAGGAGTCTATGAAGTAAAATCGTAATTCTTAAGGAAATTTGCATGCAAAAGCTGCGGCTTGCGGGAACGGAAAGAGGAAGGAAAGGGAATGACTGCATTACTGTGATACGCTCGCGCACGTACACAAACGCACGCATAACCGTCAGCACACATTGCTCGAAATGTCTGCTGTGTCTGCACGCGCAAAAATTGTGCTAGATAGTCAATTAGCATTCTTTTCAAAATTATGGATATTGTAATTTTAATCGTATGCTAGCCCTAATTAATTTTTTGTTTTAGCAACTAAATTAAAATGCGATTGGTATTACCTTAACAGAAATTAACAGATAAAGGTTGAACTCGCGAGAAAAGTTAATTTGACCACGCTTTTCGAGGCCAATCTTACATTATTTATAAATTATTTTAAAAAAAGACGTCGTTTGTTTCTACCTAAAATTTCTTGGTCGTGCAAGCGCAAACATTCGTTTTTCGTATGTACAACAAAAATTATGAATAACAATAGTATATTTTTATAACGCTAGTATAATTTTAAATTATTTCAAAATTTGCTTTATCTTATTAAAGATAAAATAAACTTGAAATTTAATTAATAAGATATATTTTTTACACTTAAAACTACGACTTATTGAGTAGTTTTGATACGAAAAATTTGATTACAAATTCTTGCAAGAATTAAATTAATGTATCATTTCCTGCAGTTTTCTGTAAAGGGATAACAGCTATATATTTAATATAAATTTTTCATGATTATTAACCCTCCGAGGCCACACCTCTTTTTTTAATACGCCCCGGCCACACTGGATGATCGCCACCCAGACGAATTCAAAGTCTCATAATTCCAGTTAATGTGCACCAATAAAGTTGTAAAAATTCATGAAACATCTTAAGAGTGTTGTTCAAAAATATGTATGGTGCAGCACCCGAAATGTGCTCCCAATTTTTTATAAAAAATCGAAAAGGAAAACATTTGAAAAAATGACTTTTTTAATTTAAAAATTCGTATTTATTTAAAGATTCGATATTAAGTAGCACCTATTTAGAAAATTATGTAAAAATGGTGTTATTTTAAGGGAAAAAATACGTCACACCCACAATCATTTTCAAATGTTTACCAAACATAACTGACATGGCTCAAAGCCTTTCTACTGCACGGATCTTCGAAAGAGGGACTCAAACTAGGGATTCTAGTTTAGGGATATGGTTATGCCAGGAATAATGTCCAGTCGGTATAATTAAATAAAGTACTCGCGAATTCTCGTGTAACGATAAATTTTAATTCTCTATTATTAACACGTGCGTATATAACAACGTCTGCGAGTCGACTCTCTGCGCTCCTTGGATCGGTTACCTCTTAATATTACCTTGCTTCTCATTTTCTCGATCTTTCCTTTTATCTCTAAATATTATTTCGGCAAGGACGTTACAAATTGAAACCAACAGCCTATTATTATTCGTTAGCTGATTTTATTAAATAATTCCCGGTTAGATACACGCCCTCGTAGCGCATATAGATCGCTACTAAAGAGGTCGATGCATTCGCGGGAAATAATGCATCCGCAACATTATATTTGTGACTTCTATATCAAACGGAAAGAATATTCATTATTCATATTAACCGATCCACGGGCGCCGAGTATACTGTGTATAAATGTATATGTGCTTGTGTATCGTTTTTATATGTAACTATATATGTATCAAAATAAAGTGCCGTTAGCGTCTTCTAACATGTGAAATCTGGCACGAGCGTTGTGGCTATGAAATCGCCACACTAGGTGAAGAGACACTGATTATAAAGCCTATCTTAAAAATATCGGGGCTGAATTTTTGTCTGGGTGGCCGCCACCCAGTGTGGCCTCGAAGGGTTAATGTTATTTTTATTGGAAACGATAATTCTCTTTGTGTGTTGCACTCTTTTAAGAGTTTAAATAAATTAGAGATTAATCTAAATGTTCGATATATTTTTCAGGTGTCTGTTGGACGTATCAACATGACGGATGATGCATTTGTTTCAGTCGTATCAGTCAATCTCATAGCAACGCGGGCAACATGAAAATGTATAAAACTAATGCCATGATTTATCGTTGATTTCCTCGAAAGGCAGAATACCTTCTTTTTCCAGTTTCAAACCGGATCGCTGACATATTTCATTCTAGCGTATCCTCCACTTTCCTGCGAGATCCCGAAAGAAGGACACGTGTGTGTGTGTATGTGCGCGCATACGTAGATGCAAGCACGTAGAGTGTAGACGATACATGCGTGTGTAGTTCCTCTTTACAGATCGTTTTGTCGACTAGAATTTGATATAGTATAGCAAGAGTGCCGTTCTTCTGCGAGGGACTTTTGTGAAACGCAAAGTAGCATATCGAAGTGGTTATCTCGTAAATCGTGGGGGGAAATCTATGTAAAATACGAAGATGTGATTTACGACGCCGATTTATTTCGCGAAATTTATGTTAAGAAAATATATTTGTCACGTGTGCGTGCGCGTGATAGAGAATGCATGCCAGAAAAATTATTTAGCGGGACGTAAGATTTGCACGTCTATCAATATGAGTCTGGGATTAGACTGGCACGATAAGATTAAACGTTCAGAAATTAGATGGAAAAGATTAAAGTTTCTCAATAGCAACGTGATATATTGCGAGATCCGGGGAGTTATCCGCAGTAGTTTACGGTGATATATGTATGCTTGTTTTACTCATGTAACTGCAGATGCCGGTCGCATGTGAGGCGCCCGGTGAGGCTTTTCCTGCATTGTTCAAGCTTCGCCATTTTCCACAAACATTTTCGGGCGCATGCGTGCGTTCGCGTGTCTGCAGTGCGGGCACGTGCGGTTTTAACATCGAACAAAAGAAAATCTTGGCAGGAGTGCTGAGTGGGACGCGCGTGTGCGCGCGCGCGCGGCTTGCAATTTTAATGCGGCTTAACGAGTGTTTCGACACGACGTAAGACCGTGTACAGTAGTTTTTCGAGGAACAAGGATGGACGTTTTCTTTCCTTATTTATTTCCTTTTTCTTTATTTCCAAAATATTCCTTTATCACTTGTCTCTGTCTTGTTAGACGCGCAAAGATTATTTTTCAAGAATTTGTCGGATTGAACGACATTTTTATTACAATGAGTAGCAAAAAAAATTAACGTATAACAAACGTTATACAATAAATCAGGATTGGGCGTTTACGCGTAAAATATAATAGTTTACATCTAAATATAATAGTTTACACGTAGACAATGTAAACTATGTTTAACGTGTCATCTATGTGAACTATCAATAATTTATGGATTATCAGACATCGGAGATTTGGATTTTGTTTGCAATTTCGATTTCTCAGTTGCAATTACTATTAAATATCTTCATAATTAATACCACAGTTAAATACATTTATTATTTTATAATTAATAATGCTCTTTCTTTGCATTATGCTATCCAACTTATAATAGTTTACATTGTTTATAGTCTACATGAAAAAAGTTTATGTAAACATCATGTAGATAACATGTAAATAATCCATGTAGACGTAATCTTGAAATCTACGGCACAACCCTGCAATAAATCCACTTGGCACTGTCTTTTTAAAATGGTTTTTAATAAAAATCGTGAAAAACGGCAAAAATATCGTTATTACTTTGACGATTGTTAAAAAAAAAACAAGCGAACTTACGCCATATCAGCGAGTTTTCCCATTTGCATTCTTGGCGAAATATAATTGAAAAAAGCACGATTAATACGCAACGACTACGTTTCGTGCCACATATAGATTAATATCAAACAAGATAGGAAAACATCGCGCGTACGTATCGATACGAACGGATGAAAGTTTGTTCCGGCGGGCGGAAGCGAATAAACATTTACACAGTTCGCGCATCCCACGTGCGCGTTTTTGAAAGCCGCGAAGCTGCCCGTGAAAAGCGCGTTCTGCCCATCTAAGGGATCCATGCCCGCCTCTCGTCGTGCAAATTCGTTCTCGCGATCAATCACCGCGTCGAAACAGCGGAATCGAGTCCACCGTCAATAATTCTTCTCTCACGCTCTCTTGCATCTCTCTCTCTCTCACAACCTCCCTCTCTCTCTCTCTCCCTCCCTCTCTCTTGACATTTTCTTTTTTTTTTGGCGCAACGTGGCTCTCTCGTCGACGCTGTATTGACTCGTCAGCCTCGATCCGTTCGACAATTTACGCCGCGACCGTTCTGCCTGCCACGCTCGTTTTTCTTTCTCCCTTTTCCTCTTCCTTTTTTGGTACGGCATCGAAAACGCCAGCGCGAGCATAAACCGCCGGGGGACGAAATTCATCGGGGAGGGACGAGGCTCTCCAGCAATTTGTCAAGAGTTCGCGGGGATGCGTGCGGGAATCAGCGAAAAGTTGATAACTGCCTTTTATTGTTTTAAGGCCGATAAACGCGACCGAAAAGTTATAAGGTGATAAATGACGATTAAAGGTTTAATTCGGGGTGGATTAAAGCGCGGCCGTGACGCGTACGCGCGTCGATAAAATTCGGGAGGATCTACTTCCCTAGACCTCATCTTTTATTGCCGCGATGCAATTTGAGCATTTTATGGAGAGTTTTCACGTGACACCGCGCGCGGTACCCGAAGTGTCATACACTACTGTGCTCGATGGATAAACGCAGCTTTCGCAAAACTGCGCACCATAAAACCCGGCCCGGTTTTTATGGAGACGATCAATGGAGAAAAGGAAGAATATAGCGTCGTGAGTGCCGGGAAAAGGAAATCTGCCGGTATGTAACACGCGAGACAATGGATGATTAATTTTTTATATACCCCCGTTTTATGGAGTAACCAAGGAGACAATTTTATCGTCTACTCGAAAATAGCATTATCGTATTTTACGCGGAGAAGACTATCATCGATTAGTGAATACGAAATAATAGATTGTAATGGTGATATTTAATTTATGTCGTATTTCAGAGTTATTTTTTGAATCTTCTTCTTTTCAAACTAAAAAAAATAATTCTTTTGTTTCTCTCGTTTTATTTCTTTTATACAATTATATTGTAATCAATTTCGTAATAATTTTACATTCTTATCATTTCATCGCGCAATATTTCTACACGGAAAGAATGGTTTTGCTGAAGTATCTAAAAATTTGACCACATACAGATCTGAAAATGATTTTGTTAGACCATCAAAAGTAACTACGTGGACGCTCAAACATGATGATAATGCTACAAAAAGTTTTGATATTCCAGCAACTATTTTGGGCGTCCTACATAATTATTTTAATGGCCCAACAAAATTATTTTCAGATCTGTATCTGACCAAATTTTTAGATATTTCAGCAAAACCATTCTTTCCGTGTATCTAAAAAAATAAATAAAAATTAATTGTAAAGGACTCTCAAAATTTAACAATAATAAAACTGGGCAATTGAGAGTGACAGCGCGGTAATTAGTGCGCAATGATTATAATAATTGAGTAAAAAGTACACTGAGAAAAAAAAGCTGTTGCTTCAATTAAAGTGGTATCACGGGGTGCCAAAAACATAAGTAGTTCATTCAATTGTATTATTAATAGACCCAATATTTGGATTATTAAAACAATGATTGAATTATTGGTTTAAAAATGCAGACATTGGGTCTAATAATAATACAATTGAATGAACTACTTATGTTTTTGGCACCCCGTGATACCACTTTAATTAAAGCAACAACTTTTTTTTCTCAGTGTATATTTACTTCATTCATATATGTATGAATATGCTATAAAAATGCGAACGTTTCGGTCTCGTTTCGAGCCATCTTCAGCGACATGAGTTAAGGTGTATGTACGATATTCATAAATTTCCTTCTAGCTCTTGATGTGCATCGGAGAAGTGGGACCTTCTAATTTGCAACAATTAGGAAGTGTACACTCCATTAGTTTGTGGACTAAGTGAAAACTAAAGAGAATAATAAAATTTTTAGTTTATAATTAAAATCATGCAGAAAAGAACAAAGCATGAAATAATGATTTTGTCTCCAACTTATCCGATGCAACAAAAGAACAAGATCACAAATTGAAAATCGTTGGTCATTATTAAAATTTTTTTACACAAAAAGAAATAAAGAACATTAACTGTATCTAAAAAAAAAGTTTAATAAAGTTTAACAAAGAAAAAATAGAATTAGAAATTAATAAATCTATTCGATATAATTAATAATATGAATCTCTATTCTATAGCTATTAGTAATTATTAATATATTAATCTATTAGTAATTATAATAATTTGCTAATGTAAAGATTCGATTGTTGATTTAATCGTCGCCCCATGACAAGAATTAATTACTTCATAAAGGGAAAAGGATTAACATAATCGTTCCGAGAACGGAATGCTGCATTAATTCATCTAAATTCAGAATCGTGAGAAATTACTAAGAAAATTTGCGTGGCACCCACGGGAGATGTCAGAGGTGCTCTAGAATATCATAGTCATCCTGAGCGAGAACCGTTGAGAACCGAGCAATTATTTCCCAAGCGTTTGAAGTTCAGGGAACCATTATGACAAAAGAGATATTTGTCTTGGCCGCGGGATATTTTAACAGTGGCGCTGAAATATATGAGAAATATCAAGAAGTAATTGCAAGCGTACCGAGTCATTTTACGATATCAGTAATTTTGGATTGTCGAATTTACGAATCGTGAACTCTTGAGATTATTAGATTCGGGATTATTGAGTTCTTTGGATTTTGAGGTGTTCGAGTGCTCGGAGAGATCATCGAATCATTCGTAAATCCCCAAACTTTCTAAACTTCGGATCTTTGGATCCTTATAAGTTCTCAAAACCTTCTTGATTCTTAAGTCTTTGGATCTTCACGCCGAATTAAATCCTAATTACTTTCTTGTCGTGATTGATCTGCAATTATAGCCGCGTAAATCTTTCTCTATCTTCTGTACTTGACAAGCAAAATAATGCAAGTAAAAAACTCTTTTTTTTTTTTTCGAGAAAGAAGCCAGCGAAAAACCAGGATTATGAATATAAATTTTCAAAATAAGTTAAAAAGATAATTATACATCTCAAAATCATCTCGAAATTTATATGTATATGTGTTAAGTTCCAGTATAATGCTGGTTTTGCATTAATTATTGTTATTTTCCGAGAAAGATACATATTTAACCAGTTCACTGGTAATGACGCATATATGCGCACATTGAATAACTCCGATAAATTTCGATAGATCTGGATAAAACTTGGTATCCTAGAGTTTTTTGAGTTGCTGATTTGGAATCTGCCGGCTTTGCTTGCTGCCTTACGGCCTCAGCAGTTTGCAGGATGGCAGTGCAAGTAAGGCCCTGCGCACAATGGAGGAATATTAGATATTAGGAATAGGAATTAGAATTTTAGAATCAGTTTCCTCAATGAACACTATA
>NJRQ01000256.1:97740-118097 GCA_003063805.1 Aphaenogaster ashmeadi | reverse complement strand
TGGTAATTAATAGAATACCATCTCTTGCCAGTTAGGTCGACTTAAAAATCTATCACATATGTTAATTGAATAATGTTTTTCATGTTTTCTAAGACAAAGAGCTATTTTCATAATCGAATATAAATTTCAATCGAATGTAAATATATAAATAATTTTAATTGTAAAAGGAAATGACAATACAAAACTTAATAAATATCAGAAGATAAAAAACTTCTCATATGGTCGCAAAATATTTTTCGTTAAATCTCTTTGTCATGAAAAAAAACACGTCGTGTCGAAGAAGAGCGGTTAGGTACAGCTACAAATTCTTCTTAGATATCTCCCGGGGCTTTCCTCTTCCTGTCCGATCTCTGTGGCCACTCTCGTCCACTATCACAGCGGGAACATAAATTTTCGATTTCTCCCGCAAATGCGCATTTTCGTTCTGATAACCATCCAGAAGTTAATCGCCGAGTGGACTACATTAAGACTAAATTTAGTTAACTTCTACTGTCTTCTTATCTATCAATATTTACTCGAGAATTCGAAATACCAAAATTATAAAAGAAATTTGTTACTTTATTCTGAAATCTTGTAGTGTACATCTAAAAAGATTCGCCAATCAGTTATTCCAATGACCGAGAGGTATTCATAATTTCCGATATTTTTACGACTTTTATCATTCTCGGTAAATATGTGTGCGCTTTAATGCACGTAATTATTATTCATATTCATTATAATTATTATTATCATTATTTCTGTCTATCATTATTACGAATACAGTTATAATTTTAATTTCAACATTTATTCTCATTACATCAATACAAATTAATTACGATTAAAATATCAATTATAACGACAATTATAGTTGTAATTATTATATATTATTGTTCACGCCATTGTTCATTACTGTGCTTTTCGTACGAAACGTCGTGCGACCTCGTCTCTATAGAACGTTGCGTATATCTTATCGTGAGTGAGATAGCGCATCGCTGGTCATCGACTTTCCAACGAGATCGAATAGTGGAAATGCAGTTTCAATGTCTGCCCGCGTCGTCCTTTACTTTCGTTTGCTCCACTACGGCGATGAACAGATACACGAGTGGCGACTTGCCGCGTAAAAAAAAAGAAAGAACTGCGCTATCTCTTTTACGATCGACCTTTGAGATCGGCCATTGCGGACGAGTGCGAAAGGGATAGGGGTTGCGAGGAGAGAGAGAGAAGTCAGAAGGCTAGGATGGATAAAGTAAACGTTGTTCGTGGAAACTTCAAGTCAAGCGCGGCGTTTCTCGACTGCTCGCTTTATCCTTTCCATCTTCCCTTTCCTGCTCTTCGACGAACTACTGAAAAATAAGATACGCAAACTTGTCTGTCTCTCCTTCCCACTTTTTACTTCTTTCCTTTTTTTTGATCGGAAATCCCGCACGGATTCGTTCGGCATCGAGGCTTCCGTTCTACAGATATCGAATCGGTGGCGAACTTAATCGCTTGCTTACATCAGAAAGCTGGGGGGATTCCAATAGAAATTTATGTGTGGTGTACGCGCGCTCTTCTCTCTCTCTCTCTCTCTCTCTCTCTCTCTCTCTCTCTCTCTCTCTCTCTCTCTCTCTCTCTCTCTTATTATTTTCAATAATGAAAATTTAACAGTTCTATATCATTTTAGACATACATGTTAACTCCAAACATTTTCAATCAGATATTTTAGATTTTTTTAAATTGTTAAATGTTCACTTTTTTAAAGTTGGAAATGGTATTAATTTACAATTGTCTGCAATCTTTTTGCCAAATTAACAATAAAAAAATCATTCTTAAAATTTTATCTTGGAAAGCTTTATTGCTAATATGTGTGAAACGTGATATGTTATATGCGACTCTGTGTTATAAAACGTAAAACGATCGTTGACAAAGGCAAGTAATACAGAGAGCAGTTAAACAATGAGAACGATCAAGAGTCGTGGTTAAATTAATTTCCTCTGTAACATCCGTTTTCGTCTACGTCTAACAAAGAAAATTCCACGGCGCCAATTTAAGAAAAGATAGGAAAGACAAATGCATTTGCTTATTTAAGCTTTAAGTAAATTGGACGTCTCGTTAACCGTATGACTATTTAGCGTTTGGACAGCTTTTCGACTTAATTTTTTCCAATCGTAATCGAACGCTGACGTTTACAAACCAATTGTATCAACTAAAATTAAAGACAAGTCTCCATTTATCACGTGAAAAATAGTTCAAGAAATTTGGAAGATACATGAACCTTGAGAATTAAAAAAATTAAAGAAGGCAAAGAAGAGAAATGAAGAAAAATGGTACATACACTATTTTAAAAATAGATAGATTGAATGACGAACATAGATAGTTTAAGTAAGAATCAAGTTAAAATTTTCAACAATATATAATACAACAATATATAACGTAAATTAAAAACATAAGCATTTCGTTTCAAACGGATAACAATTTCTATGGAACCATAGTTTCTCCGTTATACAAAAAATAAATTATTGAATAAATACAAAGTCTGAGGAAGTTAGTGCAATCCATTACTATTATCCTCGTAAACTGTGCGTACTCACGCGAGTAAAATACAATCGCTCAATACAATCTACTAACTAGATAAAAAAAACAATCAAACCGGTAATCCCCTTCAGATAAAAACAATCGTTCTTCCACGGCTGATCCTCGGGAACTCGTAGGAACGAAGGAGAGTCAATGTTTCTGCTGGAAATTTTACACGACTTCCTACTTCATGGATCCCATTTACGGGGGTTCCGGTGTTTCATTGTGTTAAAACAGAATTTTGAATCCTCCTGCGGTTTGTATAAGCACTGGGAAATTTCTATAGATTTTCTAACATCGCCCTATAAATTTAATAACGCGCAAAGTACGCATTGTAACTATGCATTTAATGTTACATCGTGACAAAAAAAGACAGACTTTGAAATTGTATATTGTGGATTCAATAGCACTAAAGATTCCCACAAAGATTTTGGAACAAAACTCTTTGGATTATAAACGATTGAGAATAAAGCTAATGAGTTTGAGAAATGTGAATTGGTAGTAGAAAATAGTTGTTCTTTACTTAATTTGATATAAATTTTAATTTCATAAAAATTAATTTGATAATTAAACAGATAGTTACTAACAAAAAAAAATAGAAAGCAAATATTATAATATTATTATAAATATTATAATATTATAATATTATTATAAATATTATTATAATATTTGGTTGATTTGCTTTCTATTTTTTTTGTTAGTAACTATCTGTTTAATTATCTAATACATTTGCGATTGTTAGATAACTAATCTGATTATGCGTTCGTAATATATGAATCAAATTTTACTTGCTCTAATTTTTTATTATTTCTTTCATGTATCTCAAAAACAATTTATAGGTAAAAATGCACAAGTTTTCTTCGCGTCAAAGAGGTAAAAAAAATTTCACTTGCCGTGAGGCATTAATACCGGAATAATAATGTGGATTAAGGGGTTAAGCCACGCTTTGGTCAGCCGGCGCTTCGAGGCGAAAGGAAATCTTTGGTTGGTAAAATTTATGTTTCCTCTCGTGGAGAGCAAGCAAAAAGAATGCGCCCGCGGAGAAGGGGCAGAGGCAAGAAATTCCTAAAACGTTTACCTTTTATCCTTCTGCACCGATGGAGCTTAAAAGAAAGCGCTCGATTATTCTTTTATCGTCGCATCGCGGAAATGTACAAAGGCATGTTTTATTCCAGCTAATAAAAAGGAAACAGAAATGCTGACTGTATGGGTGTGTGCATGTGTATGCTAGGACAGAATGTGACGAATCCAAATTACACCGTTAAACTCGAATACACTCCGTTTTCATTGTCTCCATTACGATGAAAGTTTAGAAACGGCAATTAACGAATTTAGACAATCTAATTTCCACTAGTTCTTATACACTAATATATGTGTGCATATATATTTATACAGAAAAAGTTAAGGTTGCCATAGCAGAATAATAATGTTATTTTTCGCTCATCCATAAAAAAGGGTTATGGGAACCATAGTACTCTGAAAGTGACCTATATGGTTGCCCCAACCTTAGCGAGGGTAGCTGCTATATGGATGTTACAACCGTAATGATTATTTATAGGTACAGTTTCTGCAACCATAGTCATATACATGTTATCCTATCTGTAACCTAAAAATGTTTTATTTTGAATGTTACCTTTGAAAATGGGAATAGAGTCCTCAAATCCTATGCTTTGAAGATAAAGCATAGAATTTGAGGACTCTATTCCTATTTTCAAAGGTAACATTCAAAATAAAACATTTTTAGGTTACAGATAGGATAACATGTATATGACTGTGATTGCAGGCTCGTATCCATAATTATCCACAATCGTATCCGCAATAATATGCACAAGAAGGATCACAACAATATAACACACACTTTATTTTATTTGAAAATCCTTCGTGAGTTGGTTATAATACTGCTGCTGTCTATTCTATTGTTGCAATAGAACTGAACTCTCACTTGTCAGTGCTGCCGTGCAACTATATCCTACAGATCTCTCAATCATACTATATTTGTTCTGCAGACCACATTAGAGAGATAGCAATAATTCTTTAGTTGAAGCAATCATATATAAGAATATTCTAACCGAATGTTACTTATCGTAAAAACTACGGTTGTGAGAACCGTATAGGTGAGCATATCTTGACAGCTATATTCAATATAATATCAATATAACTTGAATTCACACATACATTTCTCTTCCAATCATAGAGAACGTTGTTGTAACAACCATAACAATTTTATCCGTGTAAGTATATTTTATGTATCAAAAATTGCTTTCTTTACTAGTATCTGTAGAAAGTAAATAGATTACAGATTTATACTACGTTGCGATACTTTTGATTCGGGCAAGTAGAATAACCAGTAAAAATGTGCTATTTATTTTTCTTCATTTTCTTTATTAAAACTTGAATAAATTTTTAATTTGCATTAGCTATACCGTGTTATTAAAGCAAGCTTTTATTACGTACTCAAGGCTCTTTAATCTCCATCTTGAGCGCAATACAATCTTAATCGTATCTCGTGATATCTATCGTCGACGCTCATCGCTATTTCGATCCCTAACCCAGGCAGATACAGTCAAGAATTGCGTTAATCGAGCTGACTGCAAATAAAGTGCCGTATTTACGACGTTCACGAGTGCTCGGCGTTAATTCGCGCGCAACGATCCGCGCAATATGACCGTAATATTCGAGCCGTGTGACGTTAATGCCCGCTCATTGGCGATCTTAATGCCCGCGTGCAAGTACGAGGCGCACGCTGATTACAAGTCCGGAAGTAATACCCGCGCAGATTGTTTTAGATCGGGAGTCCTAAGGCAATCAGGTGCACTCAATCGAATTCTCGCGCAATGCATTAAGACCGTGCTCGGGTCCGGCGCGTTATCGATATCTTCATCCGCAGAGGTGTGCGCTTAATCTCTTTATGACTCGCATCTGCATCAAACAATCGAGGAAAACCGGGCGCCGTTCTTACATTATTTACCTTCCTGCTATTGCGATGTTGAACCGAAATAATAATTTCTACCTAAGTAATTAGAACTTGCGTGGGTTCTGAATAATCGGATTAATCAGAGCCAATATGTATTTATTGTACATACTTAATTACATATTTATTGTTAATATATTGTTAATATATTAATTACATATTTTTATTGTTAATACTTAATTTGTATTATAAATACATTATTTATTAATAGTGCTCTATTGTATCTTCAGTTAGAAGTAAAAACGTAAAATATTGCGACGGTTTGAAAATAATCAACAATTTGAATTCCACATTATGCTAAACTCCAGAATTGGAACTTCTGATAAATCAGGAGACAATTTCATCATTTAATGTCTAATTTATTCTTTACTTTTTGTTGTGTTTTTAATATGATTTACAGTAGAAAATATTTTTTAAAGTATAAAATATTTTTTTCGGTTATCATCTTCTTATACATATATAATAATAGATAAAGTGCTTAACACATAATTTGGAATTTAGATTTCTTTACAAGTCCGTTTTACATTGTAATAAATTATATAATAAAAGATAGATTGTTTCGGGATAGTATAGCAAGAGATACTCTTTCGCATTTCTAGATCAAAGACGCGATTCTTTTGAACGTAGCATAATCCTGAATTACTTTCATTAGAGAGAGCTATCAGGCTCTCGCGAAGAAAACTACGTTAAAACAGCCTCCTATCTCCAGTATCGCCAATTATTCCCGTCACTTTAATTATTCTCAATTTTATTATCGGAGAGCGATGAAGGTGTGTAACACGTAGAGCCTCGGGAAGCGGCGACCCTTCCTGACAGATCCTTTGCATAATACCGTAACCACGAGACCGCCGCCCGTGGCGAAACTTCGGCGGTGACCTGATAAAAGTCTCCGAACCACAGTTCGCGAAAGCACGCGGAGGAAGGGGGTAGCTAGGGCGGGAGGAGAAGGGTAGCCGTGGGTGTGCGGGCGATAAGTCGCAGAAAACGAACTAATCAAGGCATTAATCTCCTTTACCAGGCGGGCGGACTCACCGGGGCGGGAGGAACGAGAGAGGTAAAGGGGGGAGGGGGAGTGTGCACGTATATATATGTATGTAAATGAATCTAATTCCTATTCTCGTCGGTGCCTTCGGTAGAAAATGGCGGCGTCGTAAAAATGTAAATCTTGCTTTGAATAATATTCTCCCCTCCCCCCTCCCCCCTCCCGACCCCCCTCCCTCTGTATAGCCACCGGAAGCGGCGGTATACGCGCGCGGGAAAGGAGAAGCGCGGAGGTGCGAAGGAGCGAAAGGGGAGCCAAATAAAACATCACGTACGACAAGATAGAGAAAAGAGACGGACAGTAACAAGGGCGAGGCGGGGAGGGGGTGGGAAAGAGGGATGGGAAGTGGAAAGCGGCGGCGGCGGCGGCGCGAAGTCGGGAGAAATAATGAAGGCGGGCGCGGGAGAGGCAGAGAGATGTGGAGGCGCGTAGGTCGAATAACGGGAAATGAGCTTTACTACGCGCCTTTTACATGTAAAGGAGAGAAGGAAACGGCTGTTATACCAAAGAGACGGGATAAATAATGCCGGCGATGCGCGTTCTTCTTTGAAATCGAGTCAACGTGATTTATTGGTAATCCGATAATGTCTCGGAGAGTCTCGATGCGAACCATTAAAGCAGAAGTTTCTCTGTCTTCGCAGTACATTCTCCCCCCTCGAAATACATGCTCTCCCTGCCACATTATAACACGAGAAATCGAATATATTGGCATGGAAGTTCGTGAAGAAATCTTTCACGGCTCTTTGAGTTTAGCGGCACCTTAGCGCGAGCCCTTCAATTCTTGCACCAAATTATTTATTCAATTTACGAAATTTAATTCATTTAATTAAACTTATTTAATTAAATAATTTGGCGTTTATCACACAGAGAGAATTTTCTCTTAAAATTTACCCTGAAATTCATGGTAGTCATGGGACAACATCTGTCTCTTATACACATCTAGATGTGTATAAGAGACAGGTTTTTTTCGTGTCGGGTGTTACAATCTGCTTGGTAATTTTTATTATGTTGTTTATAAAATGTTTTTTTCCATATTTCAGAAATTCCTTTCGTTACCAATAATATTTGACAGATTGCCAAGTTGTTCCAAGCTTATTACCAAACATAGTAAAATTTGTAGTGAATTTTGCGGCAAAATATAACGAAAAATTCTCTCCGCAATAACTCTATTTCTAACGCGCCTTTCTACTAAATAATGTTTATTAATCGTTAATGGCGCTTTTATTAAACAGGAAATGAAGGAAATACATGAGAATATTGGTGTAAATGTACGCGAGTCATAATAAGGCAAACAGAGCGCGAGAAGAAATAGAGAGATAGTTCTGATGGAGAGACAGGTTGTACCGAAAGTATTTGGATACCCGCAGTGTGCCGTTAAGCATCGCGGGTACTCCCGTTAAGCTCAGCCCGCTTACTTACACGGAGGATGGCTGTTTTAATAACGACGGCTTCCGTGTTTACGAAAGCATTACTAATGTCACATAAAAGAAGCGAATAAAAAGGATACGCGCGCGCGCGCGCGCGTGCAAGCGATATCGCGAGCAAATCCAGCTTGCAAAACGATGTCGGTAACATTGATAACGGTGGGCGAGGAAGCGTATGAAGAATCGGTGGAATACAAAGAAACGCGAGCGAGGAAACTAAAGGTTTCCACCCGATACAGAGTACCATGCATGACATCAATCTTTGTCCCTTATTAGCCAGTACAGCGACACGTATGCGTATCTTCGTCTCTTCGGACGTTTCTTCGCGGGGAGTAACCCTTTTCCTTGAATGCCGTATCGACTTTGATCGTGAGCGTCGATCGCATTAATACCGGGCGATTCGTAATCACGCTAGCGTGACGTCATCACGACGACAACGACATTCGCTTTCTACAGTGACAGTATGACGGCAAACGTCGTAGCACAAAAGCGACCGCGAGACCATCAAGCACTGTGAGGTCTAAGCGAGATTCAGATGACACGTGAGCTATGAACGTCATCCATAATGCAGGCTTCGGTACTTCGTGGCGATGTCATCGCTAGCAGGGATATTTATTGGCACGACTAAGCCGCTACGCTCGCTAAATTTATAGCACATTCAAAATCTTTGGTTAATGGTGATGAGTCGCCATTATTCGTTCATGTCAAAAACCGCATATATAGCGTTATATATAACATACCTACCCGTCAGGCAGACCGAACCGCCATATCGCATCCTGTATAACGGAAGCATTTATTCGAATGAATTCGAATAGCATTGCATAAAGCACGACATTAATTATTAATTTTCTTTATGTCAATAGTTAATAACTCAGTTGTCAACTAAGGATATATGCAATTTCTGAGGTAAATGAACCTAAGCCTAATTTATTCAATAAGACATCTCTTTCTTATCACGCTGTTTCTTTGTTTTACACAGAATTTACCTCAAACTCCAAAATATCTAGAACCGCAAATAGACGACGAGATAAACTTATGCAGCTGAAAATTAAACTAGAAGCGTCCGCCCTCTACATGTTTATTGTATTACGCAGCGTTCTACAATTTCTCGGTTACCGTTATCTCGTTTCCATCATTGTCTCTTTCGACGTTTATCATATTTCCCCGTCGACAGGCTGCTTATTCCCGCGAAAGTCTCATTTTACGCGACGCATCGGCGGCGCGTCTCTTCTTTTTCTCGTCTCCTTTGTGCGATATTAGTGTTATTTCTAGTAGACACAAAGCATAGGTGCAACGTGCATCATGCGAGGCTTATCTGGCCCCCGGCGCAAACGCGCGATGTATGCAGCTGGAACGCTGCGCTGCGTGCATGCCTAACTAACCCGTCGACATAACTTCCTCCCGAGGGAAACCTCCGCTTTGGTCGTTTTAATCCCGGACTTTCTCGCTTTTACGCCGTACTCGTTCTAATTCACACTTTTATCGCTATCGCATTATACTTGATTAAGCATAGTGACCATTTTCCGCGCGGGCAAGACAACACGAAGAGCCTAGAACATCCGCGACTTTTGAAAAGAAGATAATTTTACTTTCAAAAAAAAGGACGAAATGCTTTTATTTCTTTTACATATTAGAATAATTTTACCGAGTTGTTACATCGGGACGATAATTGTGAACTATCAATGTCACGTCTTCAGATTTGAAAAGAATATGGCCAGAGATAAGAAAAGGGTACGACGATTATCCGCAGGTGAATCCAGACTGTTATCAATTCAAATTATACGTATGCTTTCGCAATATTATGCATCTTGGATTTTCACGCCGTGGTGCAGCAAATTTATGTTAATTAATGCTGTCAGCTAACCCGGTTTCGGATTAGATCCACAACGTACTGCAACGAGGGGCCACGTGCCTGGTGACACGTGAGTAGATCACGTTGAAAGGATCGTTGAAGGGATAAAGTAGCATAACCAGCAACGTCCGTTTCTTAGTGAAAAATTGGTGCGCTTTTCTCTGTATCTCCCCAATCCAATTATGCCTTATCCATAGTCTTGTTGCGTTTATTTTAGGATCGTACGTAATAACCGTCATATTATTTATCTTATTCAACCTCCAGCGCTTCCTACGAATATCCTTTAACTCGAATTGCTCCGTTTCGGCTAGTCATACCTCTTTAATCTTGAGCCGTTGCACGTCGGACCCTTGCTAATCGCGGATGAATTTCTTTCCAACGCGTCACGTGGCCCTAATCTGCTTTCGTCCCTTACTCCTCCCCTCGCACCTGCCTGTCCCACTTTGTCGTTCCCGTTTTGTATCACGGAGCATAAGCACGAGAGCATTAATAATTGCGTAAACACGAGAGCATAGAGCAAGCATACCGTGCGTATGTATACGTGCACGGCTTAACTATCTCGTAACAGTGGATAAGCTACGGCTCGCAAAGCTCACGGCTTCCCCCTTCGGTCCGCGTCGTGAGTAAACATTCATTAATGTGCAATTAACGATAGTCACGGTGTTATTTTTATCCCGTCCTGTATAATGTATCTTTGGCCTAATGGTACAGGAATTGCCAGCGGTGTCAATTCATTATTTAATAGATCGATGTTGAAATAATGCCGAGAAACGATAATTGGACAATTATTGTTTACAGTGTACCTTCAGGCTAATACATACGCGTTTACTAAGGCAATTTATCAACTATTCGTATTACAATGAGGCTCAATAACAATACTAATTGAAAACGCTCTTAAATGTCGGTAAAAGAATATTTTTTATGGCAATATATTCAATCATACTGAATTCAATATTTTTCTTCAACGTTTCTTATTTATGTTTTATGTAGCAACACACATTAAATATTCTTACACATAAAAGATAAGTATTCCGTCACACTGGAAAGGTAATAAAAACAAGATACCTGTGCTTCAGAGATGTACAAGTTACATTTAGACATTTAAAAAATTGCATATATGCAGAGTTACGCGAACTTCAAAATTAATATATGTATGAATTTTTATACAGCGCTCTAACATGTCGTCGGTCTGAATATCCTCTCGCTTTATTCCAGTTATCACGGAGATGATTTACGTAATGCATCGCAAAGTAACAAGTAATTACGATAGAAACGTACGACGTACAAAAAGGGAAGAGGAAAAGTTTAAAAAAATGCGCATCGCGAAAAAGAACGGAGATATAACGAAGGTCTAACGAAACGGGTGGTTTCGCGAGTATAAAAAATAAAAGAGGCTGCAGCAAGAAACACCGACGTAGAGAAAGATACGAAGACCGGGACAGAGGGAAATAGGAAGCGATGCGGGTACAAAGAATTCTGGGGAAATGGAGATGCGTGCGCAAGAAAAATGAAAAGGATTAAAGGGCCCCGTCGTCTTTGGTGTACTTGGCAAACTTTTCCGCGTAATTACATTAATGATTTCAACGTGTTCTAGCGAGATAAATATTGAAATTCCTGTTATGACATTTGGTTATACTAAAGATAACGAAGCGTTCACCCTCCCTTTAAGCGCAAGCACAATGATATTAAATACTATATTTACCGTAGCATTGGTGTCGTTAAACGTACAATGTTCAGTTGGACCTTCGCAAACTTAATTATAATTCGTGCGGTACGCGACATATTAATAACTTTATGTCACTTTTACATGCGACGGCGTACAGAGCCAAAGGTGAATCACCTCAAAGAATATAACGTATGAATTTTACATTCAGTTACATATATGCGAGAGCAGAATACATATCTTTCTATGTTATAAATATATTAATATCGTTGTATTTCATATGTTTATTTAGTGCACGCATTAAGTTATATAAAGGCAGTAATAAGACGATAACAGCAATAATCACAAGAGTCTTATTCCGAAAGAGAGATTACCCAGAACGTCATACATATATTCTTTGAGGGAAAGTTTAAAAAATATTATATAATATATATTACATCATATACATATATATATAATTTTTCGAACAAAATCAAGGAAAAAAATAGCAGAATTAACTCCCTGCCTTCTGTCGGAAAATAACAAATGTTCTTTCGACTGGGCTTACGAAATTTTCGTGTCGTAACTTTACTCACATCCTACGGAGATCATCGACCATACGAAGGAATATGCTCTAGATTGCCTAAGAGCGCAACACGCTCTAGAGCGTAACACTCGCGTGAACGAGTTATGTCAGTCCGATGTTTCCCGTAAACATGCGGAGCACAGAACAGACTACTATAAGCCATTGTGGATGGTGCTTAACGCGGCCTGGTCGTCCCGGGGGAGACGGCGCTTTATACATACCTAACTACCCTCCAGAATAACTTCTCGTAGCACGCCGCTTATCCTCTCGCGCCGTTCCAGCCATCCTCCAGCCATTCTCCACGGTTTCCCGGTTTCTTCGATTTCTCGGCATTCTTCGCGGTTCGCAGTTTCCGCACTCGCCCGCATTCTATCCGGACTATCCCGTTGTTTTTGCTCCGGCTCGCCGGAGCGGCACGCCTTCCGCGCTGGATTTTCCGTCGCGTCCGTCACAAAGTAATTCCACGTTGATGAATTTTTGCGCGTTTCGCGAGGATGCTGTTGCGAATATCATTAATGTACGAGGGATGTTGGCACTTTTTCATATTTTTATCACTATACGAATAATTTTCGAAAATATTTGACATCGCTAGTAGGGTAATTATTTATATATATATATATAAAACTTATTAAAGACTTAAATATTTTTAGAATATATATCGTAAAGAGAAAAACTTGCGCGAATTTGTATTATATATTGTGGACAATTGAGACCACACTTATTTTTGGATTCAACATTGCGATAACATATTTTTTTTTCGAATTTTACTTAGCATAAGTAGACCGAGATATTCTGTCAGTATCAAATGACTTCACGATCGATCGCTAGTATCGTGCCAAGAACACCGGCAGCGGCATGACGTACACTTTGTCAAAACGAGAGCATCGGATCTATTCAGCCATACTGCATCTCATTTGACAGAATTATGCAGTCTATTGTTGCAGCCACGCAACGAAGCGTCTCGCACTGTCCAATCAGGCATGAATCATCCGGTTTCGGTTTCCTCGTGCATCTATTACCCGCCGCTTGTCAGTCGACTAATTTGCTGGTTAGTTCATTCGCCGCAATTATGTCCGCGCGACCACGAATTTGTATGCCCGGCCACTTTGAGATGAGTATCGGCGGTGCGCAATGTATAACAATTTCTCAAAATAGGAAGCGCAAACAAGAAAAGCGTTTGTAATCGATCTCATCTCGTTTCACTGGAATTGTACACGGCTGACGAAATTAATTCCAATGTACCATAAATAAAGACTGTAATTTTTATTAATGTAGAAAAACAAAGTTATAAGAGTGACAAATTGAAGATCACGTTTGAAGATCATGTTTTCTCCGACACCAAACAAAGCATTCTAGTTGTGTTTAGATTTGGCCCCATCCCATAACGGTAAAGATTTAATCCTCTTTTCATTGAGTCCGTGCGCAGCTGGCTCGGTTTCCATACTCCTATCACGAAAATGATTAACCTATCGGAGCGAACTCGGCCGTCCAATGCAGCTCGGACTTTGTTGCCGAGCTCAGTGAAAAGCTCGGCTACACGGCGACCTGTTGGCGCGATCGTCTACTTAAACCACTTATATACGGCAACGTGCCCACCAACGGAGCGACCATCGAGTAGACTCGAGTAGAAATAAAAGAGAGTCGATAGGCCCTCGAGACGCGTTCTCTGGTCCATCTCCCCGGGATTCTCTCCCTTCCCCCCTCTCTCTGATCCAATTTCAGCTCGTCTCTCTTCGTATAGCCGGAAAGGAAGGAAAAAAAAGCGACCGCCAAGCGCAGAGCACGACGACCAATGCGAAGAATCGTAATAACACTGTCGCTTGTAACGATGCGTTCACGGATGGATGTTTTTCCCGATCGGAGCTCGCAATTTGAACATCGACGGTAGCCCCGTCTCAGATTTCACGATACTCGAATTTAAAATTTTTATACCGCAAGGAGAAAGACATTTTAATTGTTACAACATGAATTTTACTCTTAATTAGGAGATCGAATGTCCTTATTATATACCACAATCATAATTGTATGCTTTAATTAATTATAATGTAATCGATAAATTGAAATTTGATATTAAGTTGCGTCATAATATTGATATATTATACGCCGTGCAAAATTTGTGTTTCTCCAAGAATATAACTGACATTTACGTTTTGAAGATTGAGTTGAGGAAACAAAACGCGGCACTAAAAACATAATAAAAATTTAAGGAATCTAGAGATCAAGGAAATAAACGACATTAATAACGTTTGCGCGTAGTAGACAAATCTCTATCATTATATCATTTCAGTACGATCGATATCGGAGCGAATGCGGTTTCGGCCTCACGTTATTACATTAACAGATCAAACGTGACCGGTGCGGACAGATCGTTCAATCCGACGATCGCGTTACCGCAAAAACGTGGAAAAAACCGGCGAGAACTCGCCGTGTTACTTCCGATGATCCGACGTGTCAGTTTAACGCGAATTTCGGAGCGGCAAACCGCGAAATCGGGTTTTCGAAACTATTCCAGCGAGCGGCTCTGCCTGACCTGCGTAAATCTGCGTTGAATCAGATATAATTGCATAATTGCAGTGAATTAGCGGGTGAATTATGCTACTTAACATTCGTTTGATAATGCATCAGTCGAACAAATCGGATAGTATGCGTCAAACGCAAGGCGTAAATTCCTGCCTTTTGTTATAGAAAGTACGAAACAATTTCCACATCGCCTATTTGCTACAACGATATAACTAAAAAATTGTCATTTTTGAGTTGTTTGCAAGATGGGGTCTTTGAAGTTCTTATTACTGGTAGAACGACATAACTGAGCTTTTAAAATTGGAAAGAGAAATGAGAAAAGAGAATTTTGCATCAAGAGTGTTATAAGCCAAAAAGGGTTGCTTTTAAGGATTCATTTTTTACGGCGGGTGAGAATTCAATACACTGAATGAAGAGCTAATGATACTTTTATTCCTCTACAATCAGTTTTTATACTAAAATCGCATTTAAAAATGATATTTTAATGATCTTACTGATTCAAAGTTTAATAATTCAAAACATTCAAATTCGTTTTCTGAAAACAAATTTCTTGTTTTTTGTGTTATGTCGATGCGTTAGAACAAATGAGCGATATGATTCTTTGAGGCTTTAACATTGTTATGTCATTTGAATCTAACAATGTTGATACATACGGAAAACAAAGTTTGAACAATCACATTTAGCTGAATATTGTTTTAGCTTTGATTGACATTTGCTAATTAATGCAATTAATTCATCGACAGTTATAATATATTCTAGTGCCTCATCTCTTAATAGTATGTGTAGGAATTGGGGAAACATAACACAAATTTTCAACATTATACAAGAAGTCATATCTATCACATTAATTTTAGTATCAGATTTTTTTATCAATCTCAAATAAATTTTTTCTGAGTAAAACTATTGGGAGATTAAAAGGATTATAATTTAGCACGACTTTTACTTCGCAATTATATCTTTATAGCTGAACCTCAAATTAAAGTTCTGTTAAAGTGAAATCCATTTGAAATTCTGAATAAGAAATAGTTTCGTCATCTATTTTCTCTTCTCAGGCTTGTATGCAGAAAGCTTCTCATTTTCAATTACCAATTACGATGCACAACAATAGGTGTTCCGATATCTTTTTTGTAAAAAAATGATACATCGTGAAAAAAATAATACAAAACTAGACATCCTGTACAATCGAATTAGCTCTTCTCTAGATAGAAATTCTGTTTACTGCGGTATTTGTCACTGTCGTCAAGACTTTTGAGGATGAGTTATCTCGGAACTCGAGACGAAACATCCGTTGTTAATGCACTTTAAACATTAATTTCATCAGTCGAATAACGGATAGAGATAATCGAGCATTCTGGTTAGAAGTTTCTGGCGTTTTTAATTTACGGTGATTGCTCACGGCTTGGACAGGTTCGGCAATTTTTCTCATTATACTTATCCTATCATCCCTCTCGATGCTTTCGTAGTTTCGCTTTTTACTCATCTCGTGTGCTCGCCCTTCTTTCATCCAGTCTATCTCGCCTTTATTATCCCCACCCTCATTCTGCTAACTCCGCTATTTTTATTTTCCTACCCTCGCACTCTGCACACGTCCTTTTCATACGGTACTTTGCCAGATGTTCAAACGATCCCTTTCTCGCCTTACACATACTCCGCACCTTTCTACATCCGCGTCGCTCGTTCTCACATCTTATCTTCTAACTTCTGACTTTCTTTTGCCGTACCCTCACATGGTGTTTATTTCAGTCGGGCCCTTTTACACGAAATTATACCTCGTGCGGAATTGTACTCAATAAAACTAACTTGGAGAGAGCGAGAGAAAACGTTAGTATTACATTCCATATAATTTTCTACAATATCTTAAAATATTCTATTGCACAGGAAGAACATCGTATTAGATTATTAAATAAACACGTTATTTCATATTTAAATATAGAAACTAGTAGTATTATTAAGTACATAGTGTATGGTATGTAATTGAAGTAGTATAATTAGTACATAGTGTATGTAATTGAAACTATTGATAAATAATATTGATAAATAAAAAATGCCTTTTTCTTCATCAACATTTAATTAAACGCAATTATCTTTGGCAATTTTGAGAGCATAAATAATGTTTAAATCTAACTTCCATCCCAAGAAGATTTTTCCTACTCTATTTGAAACAGCGAAAGAAATAATTCATTTTAAGCTATTAAACGTAGGCCAAACTGTCACGGTAAAGATTTATTATTTCGTGTTATAACGAACTTACGAAAAACTCCGGGAGAGAAGCAACCTTTCTCATCAATCGAAAGGGCTCTTTGTTATTACCGGACGGAAGATCCCCATACTACAGATTATGCGACGGACGATTGCAAAGTTAGATTGGGAAATTCTGCCTCATTTATCACATCCTCCGAATATTTCCAACGGATTACCATCTTTTCCGAGATTTTAAGAATGATATGTAGCGGAAAATATTTACAAGCCAAAAAGATTTTAAAAATTCATTAACTGATTTCGGGTCGCTAGTAAAACTGAATTTTGCAAAAAGAGCATTTATGATTTCGATATATGTGGAAAAAAAAGATTGAACACAATAAAATCCAACAAAGTCTATTTTGTTGAATAAAATTATCTAATTTAAAGAACATGTCATGTTTTATTAGAACAAAGAGAAGGAGAGACAAAGAGAGATGAGTCAAAATTGAAGAGGAATTTATCATTAAAAGGGCCATTATGTTTTCGCATATTTTGTATAACATCATGTATTATCGTCGCGATGAATGAAAAATGACGTGGCACTTTTTCCTTATATCGCGCAGCGATGTCGTTCCATTTAGAAAATTAATAATAATCATTAACTAGTAATGGCATGTGACATATGCATCGTAAGCTCGACACGCGCGACGAAATGCGCGGCTTAAATGCACGTCAGCGTGCTTGAACTCCACGGTACGGCGAGGTCGGCCGAGCGCATAATATCCGCTCTTCGGTAATCGATCGTACTCATTTCGGCTGCAAACGTAATTACGTCTGTCAAAGGAGATGCTTTATATCTTTTGTGAAATAGACTGTACACGCCGCTCAGGAAATAGAGAGAAAGATACTCTCCGGTCGAGAATCTCCAGGCACTTTGATGACCGATCGCTTCCCTCTTTCTCTTTCGTGCTTTCAGCGCATGGACTTTCATTAGGTGAATCGAAATCTGTTTCTTTCGCTCTCGATGCGGAAGCTTTCCGGATATTTGACCGGGATAGCGATCACATATCACGAGGCAGCGGAAAGACGCGTATGTTTCTATATTTAGTTTATTTAAGTAGTTTATTTTAAAGATTAAGTTAACAAAATCAGTTTTAAGGACCGATTTTTTTTGAAAAAGTGTGCAAAATTGAAGATAAAGTATTGCTTATATCGAGATTTAAGAAAACATTAAATATTTTGACAAATCTTACGTTATGGAATTGGAAAATGCAATCCGTAATTTATATCCACATATATCACGAAGATCTTCAATATTTCGAAAATTATGTTAAACTCAAATTGATTTGTACAGTTATTGCCCTATTTCATGAATTTAATTCCAGTCAATTGAATCATCTGTCAATCTGTTAACTGAATCATCGATTATCATCTGTTAAAATATCACACTAATTAAGATAATATAAAATCGATTTAACAATTTTAAAGATTGAATCACATGAATAAAATTTCGAGAAAAATGGGTATAAAAATACTATAAATATCTGTTTACATTCCAAACAGAAATACTATTGTAAATAGGAAATTGTAGCGGATGCAATGAAAATATGTGAATAAAAAAAAGGATATATGTATGTAAAAACAAATACTTCGATAAAAGTGTAATTGATTTGTTGGACAAAATAATGAATTCATATTTGGTTTGTGTATGGTATTAATTTTGCGAATCACGATATATTAAATAATATATTTGTTTTGAACCCAAAACTGATTTTGATACGCTTACTAGTAATATTATGATAAAAATATTGATGCAATGGAAATTTAATTGTGCAGCTGCACAATTTAAATGGAAAATATATACATTTCAAATTGTTTAAGCTGCTTCAAAATTGATCCTTCCAACTTGTGAATATATATATATAAACATGCGATTAATTGAATATGTCAATTGCGTAACGATATAAAAAATAGAGTTAATAAAAAATATTTCTTTAGTCTATCAGAAAATAAGAAGAAAGATTTTACCATTGGAGCCTATTTAAAAAAACAGAATGTGTGATTAATGTCTCTGGATCATCCTATAAACGAAATTGAATATGATGAGTCACCGATGAGAATAATGCAAAGGTCTCCATCGTTGCAAAGAGGAAGTGCGAAAATTTCATCGGCGTTGCGTTAATGGATTTTCACGTTTCTCCCGAGGGAAACACTTGGTCTTGATGACCCAATTAAAAGGCGGAATAACCAGGCATTATCGTTGAACTGATAACGTCGGATCGTAACAAGCGCGTGTAAGCGCTTTTCCACGCGTTGCCGCAATGGCGGTTACTAAAAAATCGTAACTGCTCGATACGTGCGCATTGAATAAAACGTGTACACAGACAGGCCGCGCTTAATTAAAATTGTTTCCATTACGAGGGGCTCGATGTATCTCACCCCGAAAGGTTATTTTCAATTGCATAATTAAGTGAATACCATGAAACAACATATTAAGCAAACGCGGTTAGCGTTTGTCAGGGGTCTGTTTATCAGCATTTAGTATCGTCAGTGATTTTACGATCCGATCTCTAGAAATTTATTATCAGAATTCAAGAGATTCGATTCTTGATAATTTATCACATCTTGAGAAGAGTACAATTATTTTTATTTACAAAAATATTTATAATATTAAATATATTAAATATTATTGTGTGTGTGTGTAATAATTTTATATAATTCATTATTTTATTATGCAATAAAAAATGATTATTCATGTTGGATTTTGCTTATGTTATAAGTTCTTTTCTCTAATCTTACAAGTAAATAAAAAATATTCTAATCTTATTATTAAATTTTATGATAAACTATCGTGTCAAAAATTGTGTACTTTTTTGTTGAAATAAATGAAATTTGATTTAATCTATTTTATGTTAACTACAAAATTTCCAATATTATTTTATACATTATATTGTCGCATAAAAAAATATTACAAACGTATATGTGTGTGTACGTATAAAATCCAAACAATATATATAGAGGAGAGTTGCCTAATGTGTACAGTCATCTAAGTCGTACCTCATCAATTTTTTTCATATTAATAAATATAAACGACATCTAACGATAAAAATATAAAATAAATGAGTAATAAGAAATATAGACGAAAAATTGCCAGATTACATCTTATTTTGTACGTGTTACAGACATTTTGAAAAAATCAGATACGATTGATGTAATTTTGGATCAATTTATATAGCTCATAATAATTTAACAACGCAGTTTTATTCTGTATTTTTACGTTTTTATAAAAGTAGATTTATTGTAGAACATTTTACATCTGTTTTGTACACATTACAATTGTTATAAAAATTAAATCAATATCTTTATAAAATTTATCATGTTTTCTAAATCGTAATACTACCACGAGGTTTCTTAAATCATACTGGTATGATTTGACACAATTCGTGTTTATTTATTTATCACTTTACGATAATCATTTATTTATCATTTATTTATTATACTATTTATCATTTTATGATTACATAAATAATATTACGTAGTTGGATAAATGGAATTATACTGCGTCCCCAATGGGGTTTGCATTTTCTCCCTTCTCATCCTTTCCTAC
>NJRQ01000256.1:50675-81162 GCA_003063805.1 Aphaenogaster ashmeadi | reverse complement strand
CACCTTTTTATATTCGCTTCTTTACCTTTTTTACATACTTTCTAATGTATTATGACGATTGTAAATAAAAAAAAATAAAAAATCAAAAGGAAAAATGTATGCTTCAAAGGGTTAAAGCTGCGGTTTTCTGCAAGATTCTGAGCCCCACGCCGATCGCTCTGTTGTGCTTACAATTAGTGTCGAATAGCGGTCGACAGATACTAATAATTATCGTTTTAATATAAAGTTAAGAGACCACGGTTTGTCATTGCCCTTGCCTCTTATGTATATTCATTGCCTTTGTCCCGCGTGACGTCAACACGGGACAAAGACAATGAGAAACCGTTGCTCAAGTTAAACTCTTGTGACGTTTAACTATTGAACGAAAGCTGAAAGACAATTAATATGCGTAATTATCGCGGTTTCGAACACATGTAAAATACTAAAATACACCATATCTTAACAGTATTCTTATTATATGCATCACGGTTGATTCAATAATAAAATTTTTATAGTAATATTTTTTGCGTTTTTGTCTATTTATATACATGTACATTCTGTAGCGTTAATTTTTTATTCTTATTATAATAGAATGTCAGCAAAAAACGCATTTTTATTTTTATATTCTGGATGTTAAATTTTACAAATTAAAATTTATTTTTTTCACGCTATTATTAAAGGCGATTTCTGAAATTCATACCACGAACTTTTTTTAATTATAGAGTAATATTATGGCAATTTCTGATTTTCTACGTTATTCCAGGAATTTACTGTAACTTGAAAAATCTCGGACATTTTGTAAACACTGAAGCATAATTTTGCAAAAGAATAATGTTACCTTAACTATATGACTATTGAAAGACATTCACTTTATAAAACGCGCTTCGTGAAAACTGTGTAACTTCTGCATTTGACATTTTATATGCTTAACAGTTTTTTTTTCAGCACTTTGTATAAACGATCATTTATCGATAGAATCAGACCGGGAGATTAGTTCGAACAAACTGACGATTAGCGTCGGTTTGAAACGAGCCGGAGCACGACTTACACGTACTAAATAAAGGTGTAAGCCGGTGTAATTGAGTCCGCCGTCGGAAATACGGCGCTAGCACTTGTTACTCCGCAGGTAGAAACCGTGTTCCCGGTTTCTAATTAAGCCGCTCGTAATAGCACGAAGCGTCCACTCGGCCGGCAGCCGCAAAATCGTCCGCGTGATCGCTTTTTGCTACGCGCAAATTTATGGATGTTGACTTTACCTAGCGCACAGCGATGCACGATAATTGATACGGGGATCTAACGATCGCTGCTTACGATCGCACTACGCGGCGCCTCGAAAAACGTTTTATATTTTTATTCCCTTTCCGGCAAGGTCGGGGGGAGTGGCTTAGGTATCGCGTTTCGCAAAAAAGCAGCCATGTTTTACGGAAAAAAATGGAAAATATATATGTCGTATGTGTGCGTGTTCCGTATAGCAATCAAATTAAATTGTATTTTTATGAAGCGCAACCGGCGATATACGAGTCAAACCGGTTTGCATCGAAATTGGAAATAAGCGTCCAAAGCAAATTTATACGGGAAACGTCTTTCGGTTAAAATATTCTCGTGCCTTTTTATTAATACATTGGATGGATACACATAATAAATATACATTTGCCGTTTATTAATAAAATTAATCGTTAACGAAGGTAGACTAGCATAGATTGTTAAATCTTCGTCGCGTTGTTACTACTATTATTACTCGACTATCACCAACAATTTCAATTTACAAATCATGTTATGTGTATTCAATCAGAGTTGCGATTGCCGTTGTGAATTTTAATATCGCAGACAGTACTCGATATTTATTTGATTCTCGATATTTATTTGATTCTCGACTTTGCTCATTTGGTCAACAACTTCGTCATTCTGACTTCGTAATAGATTTCATCACGTATTTCCTAATCGTCTTAACTACTTAAAGAAGTGGAGAAATGGTCTCTTTCTTATTTTTATGTCTTTCAAATAAAGTTTCAGGCACATGCTAACTCTTGGACAACTATTTCCATCGGATTCCGAAATTGTCGGATTAATCGGATGGACGTGTCGGAAGTGCATTTCTGGAGAAGCACGCAGCAATAGTGCCGGCATTCGTTTGGCGGTCTCGCACGGATGCAACTATTCCGAACTATCGGTCGAAACTGTCAATTTGCACGGAAGAGTCAGTCCATGGTCGAAACGTAGTCCTGCAGTGGCGAATAAATAACGTTTGCCGGAAGCACGTTGCAGAATCCGCGCAGTACATTCATTCGTAGGCATGTAAAGGCTAATGCACCTAACAAAATCATTCATCAGGGTTTTGTTACTCGTGGAGCACTCAAATTAAACTTCCAGAGAAAGTAACATCGTATGTAAGCAAATTCTGTATAATATAGAAACTGAATAAAATTGGAAAAATAAAAAACTCGATTGACTTTATTTAGTTTGATAAAGTAAACGAATTAATAATTTCAGAAGATAGCGATAGAAAGTAGAAAGTTCTTACATATCTAAAAAGCAAGCTAATATTTGAAATCGTTTAACGACAAACTCTTAGTAACTGTTTGCAGAAGAAAACGGACCAAATAAAATGAAATAGTTGAAAAAATCTTTTTAATAGGTTATTACAGGTTGTTATAATTATGCGGACGATATTTTAGTAGTTGTGATTTTTATCGCGCAAATATTCTTTTTGAAGAAGATTCTAAGTTTGTATTTTTTTTATATCTTTTAATACTAAAAAACTAAACGAGTACTTTGGCATTTTAATGCTTAGAGAAACACTTACAGTCATCATTAAACATCTACAACTGTTCTTGAGTGCATAATTCTAAGTTAGTAATCATTGCATATATAAGTGTTATTATGGTTTTGTAATAATAGTGTGAAAAAAGTAAGAGTGCCTTAATATAAAAATATTAGAAACAAAATATTTCATTTCGAAATACGTTTCGTGCGCAGCGATATCGCTTGATCCCTGCAGTCTCGTATTTGAATAGCTCAAGAAAATCCTTTATGAGATATATACTTAGGACTTCCGTTTCGGTCAGGATATTTCACTGTCCGGCGCAAAAGCGCGGAAAAAAAGCAGAAAAAGAATAGTGCGGTGGAAAGATCTACCACGCGAGGAGTGAAATTAACTCCGTCGATCCAGATTGAAAAAGTACCTATAATCGTAAGAGCTTTTTTCGCGTTACTGGGGACGGGGAGGAGTCGACAAATGGAGGGGAAGAATGTAGAAGAAAATAAAGCCCGAGACAAATGGTGCTCCTTGTGCGTCAGTTGCGGAGAACGTCCGCGCCTTATAAATCGACGCATCGACACCCGTTACATCGGAAAAAAAACTAAAGATGGCAGGCTTTCTCTTTTCGAAAAAACTGCGACTATAAATCTTGCTATAATGACGCTGGACCAGTCTCACTGTCGATATATAACAAATATTTTGCTATTATTTTCTCTATTTTTTTTCCTTCTAGTTCCTTTTTATGGCACGCAATTTTCGAGAATTTTATCGAACTGGTAACAATTAACAACCGAATTGTTAGCCAAAATTAAATTGTTGAAATCGGAGCAGCTTGTTTCATGCCCTTCACATAACTGATGTAACATCATAGTTTTGTGTGAAATCAACAAGTCGTTAGTTTAATTGGATACGCGTATTCCACAGATCGGGTCGTTATAATTTTATTTACGCTATTGACTTTATCATTGAAATAGATGGGTTTCATGACGAACAATTGCATACTGCACTCGTCGCTTTGCTCTTTCCCCCTCTCTCTCTCTTTCTCTCTTTCTCCCCCCTCCCCCTTGAAAAAGATAAGCGATGATAGAGAAGGAAAAAACTTTCAGCACTTGGAAAAATTCTCGCCTATCCAAAACCGAGATTAACTCGGGAGATGCAGCTGCAGCTAGAAAGGAGTTTCCCGCCGCAGAGCTTTTCTCTTTGCGCTGCTAGATAAAGAAGATAGTGAGAAAGAGGGAGAGAAAGAGTATGCGGAGAAAATAAAAAAGGTAATGTGGTGTGTTTCAGTTGTGAAAACGCTTGCTCCTCATAAATCTTCCTTCACGGTACTTTCTCGAATCATCCTTCATGTTCTAAAATAAAATTAATCTCACTGTCTATCCAACAAGAATGTCATTGTGACGTTTTTTCAATAAAATAATCGAAAGAATAAAGGATCTGTCTCAGAATAATTTAATGAAATGTTTGTTCCAAACCATGTAACGAAATTACAAACTGTGCGCTGAAAACAGTATAAAAATAGTAGTTGTGTTGAGAAACGAAACAATTATATATTCAACTTATATCAATTTCGCGATGTGAAATTGTTATAATCTTTTCAAAAGTTACGTATATAAATGCTATAAATTCAAATAAGTCGTGTTGCAGAACGACGTCAATCTTTCAGTAGTCTGGTAGTTGGAAAGATTCAATTCCGCATGCAAAAATTCCGCGTTCATGACGCGTAACGGCTTTTTGTAAATGTCATGTGCTCCGCGCACGTGAGAGAGACAAATAACTTTTATGTGTAGGTTAGTGATACTTTTTCCTGCGTACTTCGACGAAATTTAGAGTAATAGTCTGATAGAGAAAGGGAGAGAGAAAGGGAGAGAGAGCAGGCGAAAAAATGCTCGAAATGGATGCGCGGGATACAGTCAATACAACCTTCTACGTGCGTCAGTTGCAAAAAACGCTTGTATGTCACGTATCACCTGACTTCATAGCCGGAACAATTCATGAAAACTAAAATTAAACCGAGCCGCTGGAGCCCATGGGAGAAAATCCTTTCGATCGCACGGCACATTTCCGGGATGAAAATATTCAAGTGCCGACAATGACGCGATTTGTATGCAGCTGCGGTCGAAAAGCGGCTGCTTGAAACAAACCGCGTTGCTTTAATATAAAAGAATTTTTGTAAAATAGTAATAAAAAGTAGAAATATGATAAGATCGTAGCCCATTACGCAGCTTTTTTCAGACAAAATAGTCTAGATTGATTAGCGTTCAATTTTTCGATAAATTGATTCACAACAATCATTTTATTCTACGTCGAGTTAAGAAACATTGAAAACATTTGTTCTTTCATAAGAAAGAATAAAGCGATGTTGTAGTAAATACATAAGTACCTCAGACTGTAGAAAATTTCGTGTAAGTAAAATAATAAGCATGTGAAAAACCTATATATAGAAATAACTTACGTATAAAATATATAGAATAACATGTACGATGTTGTTAATAAAAAGGAAGTAAAGAAGCCAATCCTTCCGTATTGGATTATCTTAAAAACCTAGCCATTTATCACAAATTGCTTTGGCCAAGCTACTCTCCCAATGGAAATGAAATTAATGTTTGGAACTTGACTTGATGAAAAAGATCCTATAATCTTAAGAGCTTTCTTGCTATCACATTCGAGAAAGGAATACAAAACGCAGATGGAGAGAACATGACAAACAAACGATATTTATGCACTACATGAGAGAAACATAATAAAAAAACATACAGAGAGGGAGCGAGAGAGAGAGAGAGAAAAGAATACAAGAGATAAATATATATAATTCATATAGATTTAAAATTGGATTTTAAAATTCTGCAAAAGTTATGTTTGAAATATTTATACACAAAAATAAATTATAATAAAAGCGTAAAAAATTTTTTTTTAATTATTAATTAATTAATCCTATTAAATTTATTATTAAAGACTAATATATCTTATATACATATTAATGCACAATATAAAATCAAACAAATCAAATATACACACTGTAAGAGAGTTGAATGTTAAAATACATTGAAAGATTACATGCATTAAAAGTCAAAATGGCCAAAAGAAAAAAAGAAGAGGACAAACGGATAGGAATAGGAAAAAAAGAGAAAAAAGCTTGAAATTGATGGAGGTGCGAGATCGATACGTAGATAAATAGATACATAGACAGATGAATAGATAGGTTGATTGATGGATGGATACGCGCTTTGTATTGTTCCGTATAACCGTCCGTTAATAGAAATATATATTACATATATCAAAATAAAAAAATTAAAAGCTATATATTGCTGTCAATACAATCAACAAAATAAATTTAAATAACCAACTACGTTTTTTACCAAAATTCAAGAAAATAAAAAATGTATCTATCTCACATGTCTCTAACTGACGTATCTACCTGACACAAAATATGTTAATGCAAAAATAATAAAAATAAAGGAATAATTAAAAAAAGATTGAATAGGAAAAGAATGTAATCGAAAAGCACGTAAAACGGGTACTGGACTTTCGTGTCACATCACTCGCGCTAAGATCATGCTCTTTACGAATGGTTCACCATTGACACCCGGGCACCATCAATTATGATCCCGTCTCTCTGTGACCTAACCGGAACGGCGCCTACGGCTATAGCTGCGCTGCGCTCACCATAAACTTTTCCTTCCGTTTCTATCCTCTGCTCATCTCTCTTTCGCGCTCGCATTCACTGAAGCTTTTCATTCTCAATGGGAGTAATAGGACTAGAGAGGAAGAATGATCGAAACGAAAAAAGCGAAGTATCCCTTCAGCCATTTAGCTTATACGGTTTTTCCTGGAAGCAAAACGGAGCTGACGCTCTTTGGAATTCTAATCCAATAATTAAATAAACTTCATTAATGTTGCTAGTAATATGCAAACCGTGAATACATCGATAAATACAAACACAAATTAAGTTCACAGCAAAGATTAATTTGTATTTATATTTTAATTTAAGGCGTAATTATATAGTTAGACATTACTATTTCAAATTGTAATCAAAGACGACGATTATTTTACTTATTTTTAAAGAATAATGGGGTAGATTATAATGCTCATTATCGACACAGCAATTATTGAATCGTTCGTGTCTGAATATTGTTTGACAATTCAACTTTTATATACTTCGATATATACTCAGAGTTTATCGTCTTATCGTTGGCCAATATGCAATTTCATCGTGGCTTATAAGAATACAGATGTTCTCCAGGGAAATTTATCGCAGCGGAACCGATGAAAAAATCGACCGGTCGAAGTTAAGCGTTCCGATTTAAATTTGACTATGTAGATTTCGCAACATTAGCGTTCGTTTGGCTTCATTACGTTAATTGCACGACACGTATTCAACGAGTAATTATAGTCATTTGCTGTTCGCAAACAACTCGTCCTGTGCAATTCGACATTTTTTCCGCTATATTCGCGAGAATCAAATATTACCATGTCCAGTAAAGACACGCATGTAAATTGTGCACGTGTAAATTAAAAGCCACCATTGCTTGTCATAATTACATCATAACGAATATTTCATTCGTTTCTGTTAAAAAGAAAAGAAAATAAAATATCGTTGCTTCTCCCCATGCATTTTTCAATTATAAATTTCTAAAACACATTTCGTATCGTAGATTCTCGCGACTAAGTGAAATTAATATAACTAATTAATAAAATACGCGAATGGTTGTGGAAAGTTCTGAATAATACAACGGTTCTCATAAATTCAGCGTCTCGTAAAATAATCATTGACATCCACAGATCTCGGCGTCCGTCCCCTCACCTCTCTTCGATCTTTTTACGACGACATTATGATCGGATCAGAACGGACCCTTTACGCGTGTACTTCTCCCTCGTTCCTGCGACTCCCATTCGACGGAGATTTGTCCGATTCCCGTGCCTCTCCATCCAGCCTTATGACTAATGTCGACTGGTTAGATACGAGAAAAGTTCATGGAACCTTTCCGCAAGGATTAACGCAAAGTCGAATTCCCAAGATGAAAAGAAAATCGTTCTACGAAGAGGATAATCGGGGAATTCTCCACTTCTACGGCAAAGATTACCAGTCTGGCAAATTATTATTTTATCACACGTGCACACTGTATCGTAAATATCATGTATAATAAATGGGATAAGATGGTGGACACTGGCAAAAATAATAATTTATAATTATAAAAAAGATGTAAAGAGTATGAAACAAAAAAGAAAGAGAAAATAATACGGCAGCACAAATATTGCTCTTTGATCTTACATTGTATTGTATCTTCAATCCACATTTGTCATATTTTGCAATCGAGGTTTACCATCTATATACGTTATAATTTGTCATAATTTATGGGATTTTCGTTATTGCCCAATAAGAGAAAATTTCATGCGATCGTAATGATATTGGCGGAATCAGAATTAAAATTGGGATATTAAATGGCGACATAATTTGACAACAACGGAAAACGCGCAGCGTCACACGTCGATCGTACTGGGACATTTAATTAAACGCGTACCGTCCGCGGATTTTATCACGGCGCGTCGCCCGCGTCAAACGTCACTCAGGTGGCAAGTAATCGCGATATAATCGTGACAGCGGTATAATCAAATGCCGGATCATTAATTTGCGAATTTTGTAATTTGCACGATCGTGGGTACGTTGACTCTATGCTGCAACATTCGCCGGGGACAACGTCGCGTAATTCAATAATCATACGTACTTTGTCGTCACCGCGTTTATTGGGAACATAAAAATTCTATGCGACACTAGTGGTGGTCGCGTGAACTATCATTAATGGCCGCCGCGAATATACATTTAATATTGTTTGTATGCATGTAATAATTATAATGTATTTCGTATAATAATTATAAGTATTAGAACTTGTGCATAAAGTGTTGTATTTACTCTGCAAAAAATGGAATTTTCACCTCAACACAGACAGTCGACTGTGAGAGGACGGTGTTGTGTCATTAATTGTGAATCAAGAAGAGACAAAAATGTTGATTTAAGTTTTCACAAAGTATCAAAGCAAAACAGTGGTACAATTTCAAGGATAAATATATTCGGGAATACGGAGCTTGTGAATAAACGTGCTGAATGGTTGAGGCAATTAAACATAAAAGCAAGAGCAATTAAGAGCAATTCATTTTATCAATATACTCACAAAACTTTCTTCATCACTATTATCATTATTACTCAAAGAATTAATTAATAATGTTCCGGTAATCACATGAGGCTCTGATGTCAAGGTACTTGTTTGTAGGCATAAGGAATATAAATCTATTTTTTCTTGACTCTTTATAGTTACACCGCACATAATAATCATACCGGAATTTATAACATTCTGGCCTTCGATCATATTCCTTCATGAAATCGTAGCTTTTGTGTAATCACAGTGTGTCTAGTCGTACTGACAACATCTTTTCGTTACAAAAGTCTCATTTCTATGATTTAATATACTTGTCACTGCTGCTGTTTGTACATTTGCGGCGGCCATATTTGTTTTGCTTCAGTAGCGCCTCCCTTACCGCGGTGGATGTTTTCTTCGCCAATATTTAGCGTATAACGCTATCAAAACGTAACATAATGCAACGAGATGTAATATGCGATACATCATTGAGATACCTAATAACGAGGGGTAAACCGCTGACCAAAATTGTGTACACCAATGCCTAGTAATGCCCAAATTGGGCATTACTAAGTACACAAAAGTACACTAAAAGTACACAATTTTTGGGCATTACTAGTGAATTTTTTATGTAATGTCCACTAATGTGCCCCAGTAATGCCCACTAATGCCCCAAATCTGTACACCGCAATGCCCTCAGCGGTTTACCCCTCGCCTAATAATATCTTGTAATAATAATAAGTAATATTATTAATTTTACAATATAGTGTGAGCATTTCTAAAATTATATATATATATATTTTTTAAGATTTTCTCTTAATACAAAAAATTATATCTTTTATTATGTTTATTTTAATTTATTACAATAAATACAAAATTTATATTATAAAAGGATGATAATTAATCCATAATCGCATAATGATGATTGAGATAATTTTTAATATTATGATGCAGCATTCTCTTTCTCTTTCTTTCTTGTTGATACGATTCAATTTTCATAGCGATTTTGCGTTCTACATTGCGTTCTAGCAGTCAATATTACGATAGAATAGAAACGTCCAAATTAATGTCATCACATATGTACACTACATGCGTACATTAATGTAACGAACGAACAATGCGCTTGCCACTCTTGCGAGTTTTCAGCTTCGACAATTTTGAACTCGATCACTCATGTATGCACACATCCATAAAATTTTTACGCACAATGGAATACATTATCGTATACGTTTTTTTTAGGATCGCGTTTCGAGATCGGTAAATATCGAATAAATATAAACAGTGTGTGTGTTCAACGATTCGCAGTTTTCGAAAGTATGACGCACGATTATCGGAAACAATATTCGTTTGACGAAAAATATGTTTTGACAATATATCGCTATATTAAAAAATTTTTTGCAGTTATTATCGTTATTGCTATCAATTTATTAGAATCTGAAAATTTTTAAACAGAGGAGAAGAATACCTGGGAGCATTGGAACTCTGGATAGGCGATATATGTAGAATTGTGATTATAAGAAATGTTTGGAGTCATTTCATCACAATTGCAGCTTACTTTCATTCCTGTCGCAAGATAAAACAAAATTGGAGATCGCGATAACGATGATGTATTCAGCGCATTTCGCGTATGCCGGGATTTTTCGGCGCGGCATGAGGGACATAAAAGCGACATAAAGAACCGTGACGCTTACGTTGCACTCTCGATACATACATATATATATATATATATATATATATATATATATATATATACAATATATGTGTATATATAACATGATACTTGCAGTTACGCCTCTCTCGTAGACAGACTCCTGCAGACTATCCTGGAAAACGTGCGAGATGATGCGGGCGAAAGTGAGACAGAGACAGAGAAAGAAAGCGTATGGGAAATAAATTACTGCCAGCATCTGGTGATAACTGGAAAAGTTATCATACGTGCTACCTCTTTCACGGACGCCACGTACGCACGGAATGCCTTGGTCCTCCAAGTTTTCTCCTGTCTGTCCAACGAACGTTGCTCATACGACGGATGAGAAACGCCTGCTGGGACCGGACAAATCTTTGTTCGCCGCTTTAAAACGTTCTCTCCGTTACACGTCAGAGATATTATATCTTTTCAGAGCGACGGGGGCATACGTAATTCGCAGAACGCCTCAATCTTGATTTGATTACTTTTTGACATTTAGTTACATTTACCACAGCAAAGTAGCTCAGAGTCGAGCACACGGACATTCCGTGTTCGCGTAAAAAAAAAGAAGAGAGAAGAGTACCAAAATATCCTCCGCGAGACTTGACGATGAGGGAGAGGCTCGATAAATCCGATCATCCCCAATTTCCAAGCCATTCTCTCTAACCAGGAAATTATTTTCGGTTGAATGGGGAGCGATGGACGAGTCGCAATTTTCGGCAGCCGGCCTGTGAAAAACGTCACGCGTGTTCCGCGCATAATCTTCGACGGATTTGCACACGCGAGTGACCAGGGAAGGCCGTATCTGCCGATGACACGCCTTGTCGAGGGCGCGTGTGAAATTTAATAAATTGTCGCGCCGCCCGCGCCGTATCGTTCCCACCGTGGAAAAAGCGTCGAGTATATTCGTCGCGTCACGTCGCATAATTCAATCCGACCGACCGACCAACCGACCGACCGACCGACCGTCCGGCTTTTATGAACTGGCCTGCCCGAATCCAGCGACAGATTTCTCCGCTTGCTCGTTGTCGGTTTTCCACGAGCGACTACGAATATTTCGACTACGGAACTCGCTGTTCGCACCATCCGTGCGATTTATTTCACTTTCTCGCGCCAATAAAAGAGAGAGAGAGAGGGGGGGGGGATTCTGAGGCGATAATGAGAATGGAGCCGAGCAACGCTTACGGTGAGATTAACGTTAAACAGCACGCGACAGAGACTAACGATCCTTACTTAAAATATATGAAGTTTGTTAATCTTAATTCTTTGTTGCGTAAATACTTCGCTAAATAATATAATTTTCTTTTAATGCGGTATTTTCCATTTATTTTCCAGAAGAGAATCCCGTGTTGATTTCATTATGATTTTATATATGCTTTTATCTGATTTCCATAACGTGACATACCACATTTCCATTTACTGTATGTTAATTATAAAATAGCTTTATGTCTGTTATGGTATACGGTTATACGGTATATGTATCCTAATACGGACACATAAACTTATATTATTTTTGACAGATTCATATAACATCATCATTTTTTTCATAAAAATGGTAATAAAACTGAATATGTGTGCGCATATGTTCATATCACATTACATGCAAATAAAAAATTTCGATGGATTTTATTTATAGATTTGTTTACCAACCTGTGTATGTATGTGCGTGCGCGCGTATGCGTACGTCTGTGTATTATATGAACTTCATTCTTCTTAAAGTAAAATTTAATTAAACCGTTCTTTTCATATCTTCCGAATTTTCAATATCTCAACAAATAAACCCGAAATTAAAACATTGCTGAGAACTATCCATTGAGAATTAATTAAAAATCAAGATTTTGTTAGCTACATGAATTTTCCTGAAAAACAAGCTTCAAGAGAAACTTTCATTTCTTGTCATATATTTATATTTGACCACAGAAGAGATTTTGTTTCGACTCAACTGGCCAATATTTAATTTAAATTAATATATCGCGAATCGCGACATTTTTCGACCATGGGTTTTGGTCCTTTCTAAAGAGAGTGAAATTAATTTTAATGTAAAGAATTTGTTGCGAAAGGACCAAAACCCATGGTCGAAAAATGTCGCGATTCGCGATATATTAATTTAAATTAAATATTGGCCAGTTGAGTCAAACCAGATCTCTTCTGTGGTTTAATATTTATTATATTTGAGTTATAGATATTTTAATGACGTCGTTAAAAATCAACGTCATATTTATTTGTCTAAGAATCAGCGTTTTTTAATTTTTTAAAAACTGCTTATTAATATGTTGTACAAAAAGTAAAACAATGAGATGGAATATTTTTTGTGGCACCGCTGTTGGTGCCACATGTTTATTTCCCCGCGGTAAGCTCGTTGGGCACTAATCTCGTGTTTCTGCGGTGTATGGTACATTACATTAGAATGAATTAGTCGGCGCATTCCCGACCGCGCTAATCGCCTCATTTCGTTTTTCAAACTGTCAAAACCGCATGACCGCATAACTACAACGCGATAGTCTTGCACCGATGATTGATTCTAAACTCTAATGGCATTGCTAATGCACCAATCAAACGGGAATTAAATAGATATACGTATGGATAAGCTGCAAGCTCTGTTAACATTAGCACGAAAGCGTGGATATTGCAATCTCGATTACGTGAAGACGTAAATGAAAATTTTATAATTTTATTTGCGGATTCGATGCTAACAAAAAGATAGCTACAATACATTTGCAGATATATTATTATCAAATATGAAAATTACTCGTCTTCGCTCTTGTCGGAATAAATTTTTTGCAAATATATAAAATTTAAAAATGTTAATTAAAAAAATAATTTTAATTAATTTAGACAATGAATTAAAAAACAAAAATTAATTGTTACAGAATGAAAAAATATTGTGTGTCAAATAAATATATAGAAAAATGTATCAAATTTACATTTCAGGCTACCATAATTTAATTTATAATTGCATGTATAGCAAATTGTAGACAGGTATATTCGAGTAATATTGTAGACAGGTATATTCGAGTATATCGTTTGGGGCAATTAAAAAGTTAATTTCCGATATTACGCACGGATTAGCGCTTGTAAAAAAGCGATCAGAAATTTTATGTTTGCCGTTCTCAACTAGCAAGATTCGCGAATTCAAGCTTAATGCCGCCGGCCCTTCGCACGCTCAAGAAACCGGCGATTCCGCGCTGTGTATCGATGGATAATAAAACCCCGGATATTAGATACGTGTTTCTTTTCGCAATGGCGGCCGACGTAACGTTAATTTGGCATCGTGAAAACGCGCTTTCGCCGACCGGCTTTAATAACGGAATCCATGGCGCGACGTGCATAGCGTACGTCTCGATTTCGTAGACGTGCGCGCGGGGTGGTTTTCCAGGATGGTTTTTACCGTAAATATCACGTGGCCAAATTTCACGATAATACAACCGCTTGGTTCAGAAAACACGGCCCTCGACCTTCGTCCGGCCGTCCCGTAATTTCTTGGCAACTCGCGCCGCATAAGGGAGAAATTTCACGGTGCGCGCAGATTGCACGATCGCTCACGGTTGCCGAAAACTACGACTGTAATCTTCTCTGATTTTACGTCCTCGATACCAAAGAGCATTTCGGTATGCTATTTCGCTGACGACTGTCTGTCATCGAAGTTAAACATGAAACTTGCTTCATATCCGCGTCTATCTCATTTGGTTGTTTCGAAAATTTCCTCGCGTTCATTATATTTTTCCACGGAATAATCATAATATAATAAATCATTACAAATCGTATTTTTTACGTTGTTTTATTTTAGAATTTAATATATGTTTAATTTTTATGGTGCCAAGTTGCAAATTAAGTTTTAAAAAATTTTTTTACAATTCGCATTGACTCGATATTTCAAATAGGGGAAGGCTGGGCATAATGGGACCACGGGGTATAATGGGATATGGTCGATATCTTTTTACAGAGATGCTGCCATGTAATAAAATGTATGGAAATTATTACTCTTACAATTAGATGTCCCTACCCGCGTGCCGTTATCAGTTTCCATATTATTTTTAGCTGAAAGATGCTAGAAATTATTTAATGCGTTCGCTATGCTCTCCGCGACTGAGTTACAGTTTCTTTAAGACATTTACATATGGTAAGAAAAGATAAAATTCTATTTTTTATTACCGTAAGTATATTTACATTATTAAATGATCTTTTCTTGTCAATTTAGTAAAGTGTCTGTGCAAATATCGATTATCTGTGTTGATTTATATTACCTAAAGTAAACTTATACATTTCAGGGCATAACGGGACAAATGTTTTATTTTTCCTTTTCATATGATATATCAGTATATATGTTATGTTGTGCAATAGATTGTACCAAAAATTACTACACCACATTTTGATTTTCATTTACCTATATTGTAATAATATTTATTTATATTTTAATGAGAAAAATGTAGGTAATACTATAATAAGAAAAATGTAATAATTATTATTAATTGAAAGTGTAATAATACATTTTTACATATATTGCGTGTTGTAAAAAATCATTTCTAAGAAGTTTTGGACATTAATATTTGAGAAATAAACAAGTTTCATAAGGTATCCCATTATGCCCCGCATAAAATCCATACTAAGGTTAACTCACGTTTTCGAAAAACAATAATTTCGTCCTTTCAAACTATTCTTTTGTAGTAAAACTTGTATTTTCCTTATAGTGGATATTTCGAAGAATATTTTAGTGCCAAACAAAGTTCATTTATTTATTTTTAATACGTTGTAAACTTGTATAAACCTTAGCGTTCCCGTTATGACCCCGGTTCCCCTATAATGTTTTATCCTTTCAAGAGGATCATCAAAAGTTAAGTTTCATCATTAAATTCAGTCATAGATATACAATCCTATTTTTTCTTTGTGTGTGTATTATGAAATATGTTATTATTAACTTCTACATATCCTTAACTTATTAATTAAAGTCACTTCCGATTAAGTCTGCGTAGTTCGCTGACTTTCCATCATTCCCTACATTCATTGCTGCTTCCGAATTTCCGAACGTTATCGGTAAGTTATCGCGAATTCTATGCTTGGCGAGCCGAAAGCTCCTACGATTACGATCCTCTGGCGCATCCTAAAAAATTGCAATGGCAACAGTAACGTAGCGCGAGCCGATATATTGTGAATACATTGCGCTCGCTCAACCGTTACGTGTACTCGCTTGTGCGTGATGCAAAACACTTTTGGCGAATATCCATAATTCGCGAGTCATCCACCGTCCTGAAAGTTAGGCGGTGTCGTTTGGAAAATCGCACAGCCGGCTGCGCGGACAGACTGGAATTCGGTTTGTACGAATTCGCCGAATTTCGTGCAATGCTGCTGCAGCAGTTACAACAATGCCGTCGGTTTTGCGTTGCAATTATATGTATAGTGGAGCATATTAACAGCATCCAGTGTACTTGCGTGCAAAAGTCAAGTTTTCCATGCGACATTAAAAATCGTGTCTTTTTGACGATGTAATTAGTTGTACAATTTAATCGCTTAAAATAAAAAGAAAAATATAAAGAATCGCTAAACTGTGTCACGGGGTGTCTTCGTGAACGCGGATGTACTGCTGACACCATTAACACATCCGGCTGCACACGTGCAATCTCGTGTGGCATACGTTATGTGTTGCAGGAATGTGGTGAATAATTAAGATTGCGCCTCTAAATATTTAAGATACCCATTTGTCCATCGCGAGTCGTGTCCGCATTTCACTGCGGATTGTACGTTAACGCAATGCGCAATTTTCAGCAGGTGGCAGTCCGAACCAAAAGCGAATTTAGATTTAATGTATAAAGTTTTAGATAGAAATTAAATAAAATATGTAAATTAATATGTAAATAATACAAGATAATAATGAAAGAAAGTTTCTTTACCCAAATTGCGTGGTTGGCTTTTAAAGAATTACTACTACGCATCTTAAAAAAATACATACCATGTTGTATAAAATACAAGATATATTTTTAAATTATATTATAATTTTTATATTAGTATTATATAATTAGTATATATAATTTTTAAACAAACTAATTAATGAACTTCGACCTGACTGGCCAGATATATTTGATATAATCCACCATATAATTTTTAAATTAATATTATATATTAATAAGAGTGGTAAAATTATATCGCCAGTAATAATTAAACGAAGTGTTTGTATAAACGACCAAACTGGCCAATTCGGTCGTTTATACAAACACTTCGTTTAATATTATATGTACACACAATCTTCTAAGCATGCGCGCAATATCTTGCAATAATTTCTCCGTTTGACGTTTAATAGTCAAAAGTCGCAAACAGGACCGTAAAATGATTCATTATGCGCAACTAATTAGACGACATTGCTTTCTACAAGCAGAACGTAATGCTTAGATTTAGATGTTAATTTCAGCGGTAGTAATAGACTGGATTAATGCGGAAGCGGCGCACGTACGCGACGCCGTCGCGCCGCGCGCAGCGAACGGAAGCGGGAGGACTGCAATTAGTTCGGCGAGCTGCACCACTATCGAATCCGCCTGCTTGCGGTCGGCGACGTAATTGCAAAAGTTACGCATGTCATAATTTAATTGATACCGGTCGCGTACTCACCTTGATTTCGCAATCGCGAATTTTAAGATCTATACCGATGTAAGCAAATCGGCTCTGCTTCCTCTCACCCGGGAAACATCGCGACGCAAATGTTTGACCTAATTATTTACTTCGCGATAGACTATATTCGGTAAACGATGTCATTTATGCAAAGTGTAATACCATTTTTTTACAAAATCATATTACGCACATAATTTTCCTGTCTTTCCAATGGCATATGAAAAATATCTCATAACCATGGTTTTATAAAAAATTTGCTTTAATATGGCCCTCTTGGCACAATTAATTAAGAAGCTTATATTTTTAATTCCCTTCAAAGTTTTTATATAGATTCTAATTAAAAATTTCTCTATCATCCGTAACAGAAATGAATGGAAACGTTAATTTTAATTTCTCTGAAAATTCTGCATCATGAATAAAAGTTATACTCAATCTAAGTTAATTTTAAAAATACACTATGCAATTGAAATAAGCAGGCGATTTATATTTTATGACACGTACGAGTATAATTCTGGTAGAAACTATGCGTACAACACACCTGGCTTCCAATATTATTTACTTAAATGTAAAGGGAAATGGATAGTTGAATGTTTGGATTTCCCAGGGTGGAAAGATTTTCCCAACTCGAAGATTCCTCTCAATTCGATCGTATAGAAGGAAAACGAAGAAGAAGGTGAAAGCGGACATAAACCAACACGCTGCGGTGCATGGAAACCGCGCGGCTGTAACCGAGTCTGCAAGATTACGGTTTGAGTGACACAAGATGGTGTTTGCGTCTGTGGTTGAGAGTCTTAAAAAGGGGATTCCAGACGTTGCATTAAACCTGTGGGAATCGCGCTTGAGGCGAATGGGTCATACATGGTGGATCAAATAAAAACGTGTGGCAAAATCTATAGTAATGAGAAGCGCCTTTCATCTTTGGCGCGGTTTGCGCTTTTATACTAGCGCTTTTACACTAGCGTTTTTACTTCATTGGTTTGCGATTAAATAAAAATTTCTTATTTAGCAATCGCTAGATTGAAGATTAAAGAAGAAGACGTACACTACCGCGTTTATAAATTCCCGGATATTCTTAAAAATAAAAGATTTTAGCAACATAACTACAATAATTTGGTCTTTTAACAGTTAATAGTTTGGTCTTTCAATAATTAAAAAAAACAATTTATTTTACTAAAATAAAAAAATCACGCAAGAATATGTGTTTTATTTTACTTTTAAGGGTGTTCGGGAACTTATAAACGGTAGTACCTCAAATTTCCAATTTCGTAATATACCGACAAGATTGAAAACTATAAATAGAATAAATCATTGCCTCAGCTAGAATTCATCTACTGAACCATTTATCAAAATTGTATGTAATATTTGAGATAATCTTTTATCATTACTCCAGCTTGGATTTTACTGCGGCTGACAAGTAAACTACCGCGCTTTTGCGACTGCATATTTTCAATTTTGTTATATATTGCATAATTGAAGAACTGCTTCGAATTTTGCACCAAGTTTGGTGCACCAAGAAATACGTAAGCTATTTTGCTAAAATTAGTTACTCTGTTATAAATCTGCACGAATACCTGTACATGAGTTTCAAATTCAACTTCGATGATAAAAAGGTCTAATTACGACTATTATTATTTTAAAATTCTAGATTGTTTAATATTTCAAATTACACTGTAATTCATCCGCTAATTTGCAAGATATTATATAATATAATAATGTGTGCTCTGCTAAGAATTTATATTTATATTTTATGGCATAATATTTATATTTACGCTAAACTAAAACTCCGCATATTTTCATCAGGTACATTACATGAGCAAATAAGGAAATAGATACTTTCTCTCTCTCTCTCTAACGGAGGGCAATTGCTAAAATTACAAATGCAATGGAAAATGCAATGTTGAGACATATCTTTTGAAAATTTTCAGTCGCATCGTTCGTAATCAAGTTATACAATATAACAACAGCGCGAAAAATATTTGTGTCTCAAAAAGAATCACAATATTACCATAATTAAGCTACAAATATTAAATGTTGAAAGTTATACAAAGATATTTCAGGAAAAAAGTTAAAAAAATATCTCTAAAAGAAATCAATCTCATAAATCGGCAAAAAGTTTGTTAAAATTGATTAAAATTTGATGCGATTAATGCGGGGCATTTCTGTACAGAGATATGGATATATAGTTAAAATGTAGGTCAATGGAAACTTATAATACGTACAGCTACGCAAAGAGAAAACTCAATGCTTAGCATTCGGCGCTCCCATCCAGGTGGCATTAAAATCTAATTCAACTCGCCCGGCGCACTCATTATATTTTCGTTTCACCTTTCAGTATGATTTAAATTATATTTCCGCGGCGTCATAATTTATGTGCAACGCAGTCCTCTGCGCGGATTTTTACCAAGCCGCATTTTTATTACGCCGCTCGCACGAATGAAAGGTAATTCAGCGCGTGCGGCGAGTTCTTCCCGCGCGCGAATCTCGAAGTCTCGTCGCGCGCGCTTTCGCCATTTCCCAACCGAGGTTCTAACGAAAAAAGAATCGCCGATTTCACGGCGTATCGGGATACGATTTTTGCGGATGATGGGTGTCCGATACGTTTCGCGTCGATTTACGCATCGTGACTCACGCGCGCACGTATCTTTGACTTATTGAACCTGATACGACGCGAGCGCAATTTTTCAGGCGGGTTGTGTGCTGCTTTCCACCCTTGTAATTTCTATCATAAATTCCGGTACCGATTTTTCGCGTCGAGACACGCCCGATTTTCGCGGCTCGCTCGCTCTCTCTCTCCCTCTCTCTCTCTCTCTGTCCCTCTCTTTGCCGCGCGCTGCTGCACGGAAAATCGTAGAAGTCTTACGATTTAGCACTCGCGTCATCCGCTGCGCTATTTGTCGTCATGATTTATTAATCGGTCGGCGGATCAATATTTCACAAACCGCTCATTTTTCAAAATTTCCGAGTTGCATGTACTTTGCTTGCACATTCAAGCGTGCACTTGGCGAAGATATTTTCATAACCCTTCATCGGTGACTTTTCTTAGAAAGTCAGAATCAGGTAAAAGATATATTAGCATAATCGAGTCGTGCTTTTCATTTTCATATGTACATATAAACTTTTTCATCTTACATACTAAAAAACTTACATACTGATTTATATACTGAACTTATAGTATATTAAAAGATATTTATTCTGCTGCACTCCTCGCTGTCGCTTTTACGTAAATGTAATGAAAAATATTTATTACAATAAATACTGCTTTTCTTATTTTTTAAATACTACTCTCTTTTAAAAAAATTGCAAAATGCACATAAAGATACATAAAAACACAATAACGCGCAAAATATCAAACCTCAAAGCAGTAAAATGGAAAAGTCACGGAAAAAACAGGCGGTATGGAATTTTCACGATCCGATATTTTGTAAATTTATAAATATTCCGTCATCAAGCAAAATTATTCGTATAATAATCGATGATAAACGCAAAGGGAGGTATAAAAAACATTTCAATCAAGCGAGCAATTTTTTACCGGGCAACCGTAAATTGCGCTATTAAAATTTCGATAGACAGTCGTGTTAAAAATCCTGTAAAAAAAAATATGTATAAACCGCGTTACTGGGGCAACAACGTCGACGAGCACATGCGTAAAAATGTAAAAACACGCTTTTGTAACCCAAAGCGATACGAGCCAATATACAGCGCGTTGTATATTCGACACTCGGCGGGGTTTAACGTATCAACCAGCACCACCAAACAACGACACAAAATATTAAACGGCCGACTTGCGCTCGCGCTCGCCGAGTAAAACGTACTAACGACGCGTAAAAATCCGGACGATGAATAACAATACCGTCAGAAATATGTAGCGGCGGGACAGCTTATCCGTGAAAACGCGAAATGGACTTAGCGTGCGTTGTAAAAAAAACGCCGCAGGTCGAAAAGCCGAATATTCGTGCGTGTCGCGCGACGGTTAATAGAATGTCACATATCAGCATCGGTATAATGATATTTTTATATTTCTGTCGTTTGTCTCGCGTTCGTATCAATTAATCGCGTAAAACACGCGGCCGCGAAGAGACTATGTCCATCAGACAAATGCAGCGTATAAAATGACGGAAATGTCGATACTCGAATGCGAGCAAGCGCGCGCGCACGCGAGAGAGAGAGAGCCGACCGTTTCGTTGAATCAACAAAATAATTCGATACATTGTGCGTGCAGGTCGTAAATCGTGCCGTCGTGTGACGTCACCGACAGCTACATCGCTGTTCGCTAACCGATATTTCATGTACCGCGATCCTGACAAGCGGAGATCTCATCACGCCTGTGCATTCACGGGCGCCGCGGATCCGCAAGAAAGCGGATCAGCAAGATGATGAACAAGACCGGAGCTGTTTCCCTCTGATTTTCATCAATGTTGGACGTTTCGCGAACGTGTATCAAAATATATGTTGCTATTTTAACAATCCTTTTTTTCTTTTCATTTGGAGATATATCGCGTATTTCTTTATACTTGTTACAAAACGATTTACTTTTGGAATCTTGAAAATTTGTTAATTTTCTCCTACGTGCTTTTACGCTAATAAAAAAAGAAACCAGCTTTTTTACCGTTCTGATATACCTGGATATTCTGCATCTGAAAGTTACGCTCAATTCAGTTTTTACTTTGCTTCAACCCGCCACGCTGTCCTCGTGCTTCGCTCGTATCGCCTAGGCTCAACTTGTTCCACTTCGCCCGTTTCCCCGATGTCGGAGCGATACTCGATTCGTTCTACTGCGCCTTGCGCGTTTCTTACGCTCTTGTTGCTTATAACGCAAGACCTCCTTTACGTTTAATCTTTTGAATACAGTATTCACGTTATGAAACGTCAATATTGTGTTTTAAAAACGAATGTACATAAATCACCCTCGATTCGACGGAGCTCTCGTGAAAACATTATCTATTGCTACACATGCATATCTATTCTAGAGTTACTAAGTGTGCTAATTTATTCACAATGCGTTATATGGTAATTAATTGGGTATAAATGCTGGCTTTGCCTTTCGGTAAATGTTTAATTAACAATTCACATTTTTATGCTAAAATTTACATAGCTCTGGTTATCCGATTGAGCACCATTTCCATTGTGAAACAGACGATTCTAGAGGGGTAGATGTCGATAATTGATCAGTCCCTCTTTTCGCCACGTATTTCCGAAGCGGATTCATAAAAATCGCGTTTCCGTATTCCACGAAAGTTTCACGTACCAAGCGAAATATCGCCATTGGCAAGAAAGAAAAACATTCAAACGCATCAAACAGCGCGGATATATCCGTTGGAACTGGGACATGTAAAAAATTGTATCTCGGATGTGCGTCCAGACTCGTTACCCGATTTTTATCGGCAGGAACGCGCAGTAATTTTGAGTAATATCAGCGACAATGCGCGAGTGTATTCCCAGTGTATCGCCGAGGGCGTGCCGGCATAAAAATTTTAATGAGCAACGACCGCCCCCTCGTCTGAGAGAACGGTGTTCTTTTCGGGACGATTTTATGGCGGCGATAAATCCTCGTTTCCGCTGCCTCTGATAAATCGTACGCATCGCGCGCAGTATGTTTTTGATATTCTGCGGCGTGCGATCCCGGTAATAGAGTTACACGCGGATACATGGGCAGTATACACGCGCTCCATGATGTATTGGGGACGGTGTGTCGAGCGGTCGGTAGGTTTGCGTGTTGCGTACGTAAGATCTCGTCGCGATGAAACACGGTATTCTCTTTCAAGTTGCCATGGCGCGGCGAGCGAGTCTACGGTTCCGCTTGTCGACTCGAAATCCTCGGTCGTCGATTTTGTGCTCTTTTCTGCACAACCGTGGCACCGGGTACCGTCGCGCGAGCTATGGAACTCTTAACGCTACGTGTCAATTTTTCATAAAAGGTGGAATAGAATACGTTTGCCAAGTTTAGACCGATATATCTCGATGGCATCCTGTATATATGTAGTTCCCGATACATGCATAATACGCGGGAGTCTAAGAAAGTTGTAAGATATACGAAAAATTTTTTATATTATGCATCACGAGTATTTAAAAATCATAGCTTTCTCAAAAACGTGGTTTAATATATTTTTATATTTAACTTTAATAAAGGTGGTAGTTAAGTATTCTAAAAGATTTTAAGGGATGATTCCTCAACAAAGTCGTTTTATTTGATTATCAAATACAAAAAATGAAAAGTGAAAAATGAAGCTCTAAAGCAAATGTTGAAAGTAGACACCTTGCCTTGTGTCATACATCCGCTCTTCTTCGCATCGATTGCCGCACCCGCTCAAACGACTTTGTTCTTTTGCAGTCTATTAATTTGAATTTATTTTTTTTCTCGAAAATGGTTTATTCTATCGAAAATATTAAAGAGATCTTTTTCTGCTGATTTATCTCATTTATCATAAAAAAATTTCAAACTTAAAAAATCAGTGGCGTACCAGTTTTTTCGTAAAAAAGGATACCGCTTATTTTTGGGTTTCGTCCCTGATTGAATAAAAAAATAATGTAGGAAGATGAGTCTTCATGTCCTTCAAACATACACAAACTTTCATTAAAATAACCCGAGTGGTTTTCGAAATTTTTCCACGTCTTATAAGTTAGCGGAGCAAAGTGAGAATCGGAGAAAAGCACAATCGATTCTAACTAATATTTTTATTTGTTGCTCATTTGTTGCTAAGAAGTTGCCAAAAAAAAAAATTTGTTGCTCTGTAATTTAAAAAAAAAATGATGTTCCGCTAAAGGAAGATTAAGGCCGGTATTCATAGTCCGTTCTCATATTTAAGACCATCTTAAGTACAATCTTAAGATGTCATGGACCAATCACAGAGACGTATTAGCGTCTTAAGATGTTACTTAAGACGATCTTAAAATAAGAACAAACTATGAATACCGGCCTAAGTTAGCGGAACAATATATATATAGCAACGAAACTGTATACAATAATAACGTAAGAATTTGTTGCTAATTTGCTGCTCTCGAAATACCAAAGTTTCGAATTCGTTGTTGCGAAATAAGTACACAGAAAAAACAATAAGCTTGCCACAACCACAATAATAGTAACATTTGGTACAGCCATGTCCTGTGGTTGTCACATTCACATTGTTTTGTGTAGTGCATCTATATATGTTTGTCTCAACATTCACTATGTTTGCTGTACCAAATGCATATAGTTGCCTTCACATCAATGTGAATGTGACAACCACAGGACATGGCTGTACCAAATGTTACTATTATTGTGGTTGTGGTAACCTTATTGTTTTTTCCGTGTATAAATAACAGCGGAAAACCTCTCAGCAGAGGTTACAAGAGCAAACTATCAGAAAAAAATGTGTTGCTCGCTTAAATTTGGTACTGGCGTATTGTCCGAATTTGTTGCTTTCAAAATATACAAGTTTAATACGCCAGTACCAAATTTAAGCGAGCAACAAATTCTTTTCTGGTAGTTTACTCTTGTAACTGTCTGCAAAGTTAATATCGGTGAGCATTTTTGTCCAAAAATGATCCCATCAATATTACCTTTATGGGTTCGTAGCTTAAAAACTAGCATATTTTGAAGATCGTACCCATTTGAACTTTTGATCTGCATCACACAAAGTACACTTCTCCATAGTTTTGGTCGATTGTAACGGCGGCCACTTTTCATATAATTAGTGCGTGGTCCTTTAAGCGAGCAACACATTTGTTTCTGATAGTTTACTCTTGTAACTGTCTGCACGCTAAGAGGTTTTCCGCTGTTGTTTATACTTATTTCTCAAGCAACGAATTCGGAACTTTGATATTTCGTGAACAACAAATTAGGAACAAATTCTTACGTTATTATTATACACAGTTTCGTTTCTATATATATATTGTTCCGCTAACTTAATTTTCCTTTAGCGGAACTTTCATTTAAAAAAAATTACAGAGCAACAAATTTTTTTCTTTGGCAACTTTTTAGCAACAAATGAGCAACGAATAAAAATATTAGTTAGAATTGATTCTGCTTACTTTGTTTCGCTAACTTATAAGACGTAATTTTTCCTTCAACTTTGACACCCTGTATTTTTGAAACTAAATTTCGGACATATGATTATATGAAGTTTTCGTCTTGAATTTGTGTGAGGAATCACCTCTTAAAATCTTCTAGAGTACTTAACTACCACCCTATATTTGCGTTCAGTGTTCATTTTTTTGTGACGCGAAGAAATTGCAAAAATTAAAAAACAGTTTTTCCAGTGTTTCTTTAACTTTTTTTTTAGATCTTCATGTGTATTTTCAAGATAGTTAATGTCTATTTAATATGACGATGAGACGAAAACAAGTAGACAATTGTTGATGCTTGTAAGGCATAGAGCGCTGTTAAACAAGAAATAAACAAAGATAGGAAGATCCGAGCAGAATTCAAGATATATTCTTGTAAACAAATAAACAAATGGAGTTGCGGAGTCTGTACGTTATAATAGAATTGACAATGAGTAATAAATTACAGTTCTATTCTGATGCATAACGATCTCTCATTATCTCGTTTAACGCATAGGATTTTCCAATAATCAAACAATTCGACTACTTCTCTCCCAATAATCAGAAAATAAAAATAACGCTGTATTAATTGTTTAAAATAAAACAGACATATAGGAGGTAAAAGTATGATTGTCTAACTAATCATTCAAGTACTAAATAAAATTACTGAAGTTTGTGTGAAAAACTAATATAAAATAAATACAAATATTCTCTTATCCCCATGTGTTGCTGACCTGGATTTGCTCGTATGGTCAGCGGTGACGTATTAGATGACTAAGGGGATTGACGTTGTAACAACGGACGAAATTGCTAACATTTCGATAGGAGCGTTTCAACCCGAAATGAAACAAACATCGCATATATTATATGCAATGCAGCATGATAACTGTTATTCCAATTTGTATGTGTATACAGAAGAGAGCGTGTTCCATTCCAAATAAGGCAATCGAGTACGTTACAAAACAAGCAAGATAACTGTTCGATAAACTGTTTCGGATAAAATCGTGACGTTTCAAGACGGATAGCTATGATATGTCGTCAACAATAGTAATCATTTATTAAATAAAAAAAAATAAAAGATAATAAAAATCTCATTAAAAACTTTAAAAGTTTATAAAACATCTTTTTTACATCTCGCTTAATTTATAAAGTATTCGATTGCGTTTAACGTAGAGTATTTTATGTCACTTACTATTAGAATTCTAATAGAAAATATACGAGGGAATTTAATGTATACTTGAGAAATTATTGAGAAAAAACATCGTATCAAAAGAGTCAGGTTTAGTGATGATGTATACGTTGTATATATTGATATATACAACGTATATATCAATGTACTTACAAATATCACATATATCAAAACTTATTGATAACAGATAACGTAACATATACATATATTTACTGATAGGAAACTATTAGCAAAAATAGTTTAATTGAAATTTCCGAATTAACCAACCTTCATGTTTATTTTTTACATTGATGCAGTATGTGGTGCCAATCTACTACGTGTTTCTATAAATCTGATCTGTTTTTTGTTCAAAGATTAAATATATTGTTTAAATTTTAAATTGAAAAATATAAATTTTAAATTGAAGTATATATAAGATCTAGCTCATAGAATTAAATCTTTCATCCTCATCCTTTTTTTTTCCCGTTTTCACGTTTGACACGGAAATACATTATTTAGATTGTACTCACTTAGAACGTTTTTATTTACAATTTTTTGGCACTTGCTTTCATTTGTGAAGTTATATAGTCGGTATTTAATATAAACAATAATAGATCAGAGTCAATCTTCCGCAAATCTGGCGCAAGTATCATGAGCGGAATGCGTTGTTTAAACTAGCGTGACATTTAACTGAGCGCATAACGTTGCAAATTGCCTAAAAACTAATAAGCGCGAAAATACTGTCCGTCCGCAGAAGCAGTTTCAGCGTAATCGGTAATACCATTACGGACGTACGTGCATGCCACATGTTGGAAATACAGTCTATAATTCCCAGGCAGGTGAGAAGAGAACTGTGAAATACAAGGCTTCCCGGAATTCCGCATGTTTCGTGAAATTTTGGCGACATATCCGCGAATTGTCATCATGAATTAGTATAAAATTTTAGTATCTGCATTAGAATGTAGTATTCATGTATCGAAGCTTTGCCGATAATAACATATGCTTCTGAATCCCAACTTATTCAAATACAATAATATTTTCATTTTACTTTTTTCTTGTTTTCGATTGTTAGTTTTTCATATAGAATTAAACATATTATTATTAAAATAAATTAAATAAATGAAACACGAGTTACAATCAGAAGTTATATCAAGAGAAATATAATTTAATAAAATATTTTAATAAAAAATACTGAGTTTAATAAGATTCATAAAATATGTAATTACTCTACGAGAAAATCTATAATAACATATTATATACGCATGTATTTTAAAAATTTCATTTTTAATATTAAATATATAATTTAATGACTACACGGTCACATTTTAAAAATTATATAATCCTTTTGATGGATTAATATAATACATTGCATTATATAAAAAATTTTGTAAAATATAAAATATATTAAAATATCTATGTACGTATTTATTAGAGAGAAAGAGAAAGAGAGAGACAGAGAGAGAGAGAGAGAGAGAGAGAATTTTGATAATAAAAACTGGAATATACATAAATTGATTAATAATAATTAAGATAAAAGTTTATTAACAGAAAATACTGTAAAACAAATTATTCTCATAATTAAGTTTTTGCAATTAATTAGTCCTTTCCATTTGATTTAAGAATTAAGTAACGATAATTTTTTCGCTTAAACAAGCGGCATAATTAAAATTTTCTGCGGATGTGTTAACAGAATGGCGGGAATGGGTGTAAATGTTTATGCTATGCGTGAAGGGCGTGCTCGTTTGCATACTAGTTGATAAATTGCAATTTGACGTAATAATCCGGGATAATATTGCGCAATTATGCAAAAACGTGCGTCACTGGTGATAGCTATAAATTATACATGAAAATTAGGGCAATAATTACTCTAGCAGATTTTAACGTTCATTTCCAATAGACGTTATCTTATTAAAAAGCGTATATAATTTATAAAGAATCCGACTCTGTAATAAAGTGCAGTCAACAGACAACTAAAATTTGTGAGAAATTCATATATCGCGCCATAGCTATTCTATTAGTAATTAATGAAGAATTTGTGATAGCGATGCGCGAAACTGTTTTTATTCACGTCCGATTCTCTATGTATCTCAAATTAACTCTTCATTCGCATACATTGAGTTTTATCGAATATATATTCGATATTCGCTAAATTGTTCTTTGATCTGGTTGTCTCAGTAACGTATTATTTTTGCAGAAATAAATTTGAAATTATACTTGTTCTAGGAAATGATTGGAAATGATCAAAGTTAACATGATTATCTCCGTTAAAATAACGTAGCAGATATATATTACGGCATCTGTATACTGTAAAATTACATTAATAAATTATATGTATCGCAAACATAAAAAATATTTATGCATAAGAAAAAAAATTTTGTTAAATTTCCAGTACATTGTTAAGCTATATGTTTGATGTACTATTTTAACTACTTTGATTACTTTTGTTACTGCGACAACAAAATAAATACTTTTGAGTATCGAGAATCCGAGGGCAATGTAAAATGCTATTTTACACTTTTCAATCAAGCTGCAGGACATGCACACGTGTGGTAAAAACAGTACGAAAAGTTTTATCCCGTTAAAATTCCTGAACTATATTGCAATTCACGTTTTCCGGTATTCAAATATCTGCAACTTTGTTTCGCTTGACGAATTTAAAAAGCTAATGTTTTTTACGATAAATTCTATATATATCCTTTTCTTCATTCGATCTTTTTTCTAACTATTTAATAACGTTGAAAATTAATGTGAGATTATCGCAATGCACTTGCGGTATCAACGTTTAATACAACAATTTGCATCGATAACGTCCGAAAATATTACATCGAAACGGATGCCGTAAAAATTACGTTTGAAAAATGATAAATCGCAGATAAGGGTCGTCTGACACGGGATCGAGAACGTGGAAAAAAAGGAGATACAAAAGGTGGAAATATACCTACGTGGAAACGCACATAGGCATCGCGTTGCTGCGGGAAACGATGAGAACACGATGATAAGAAGGTCGATCTCCTTTCGTATGCTACACGCGCGATGCTGATAATAATGTATGCTGATAGCGCGAGCAATATATTTTGGCGATAAATACGGGCCGCAAAATGCAAGCAAAATGGCACGTTCTGAATCTTTAATGCGAAATCATTTTCATAAGATCACAACCGTGATTCAAGATATCTTTCGAGATTGATGAACGTACTCCGTCGTTGACTTTCTTCTCCTTCTCAGGAATCTCAAAGAGACTAATGACAGATTGCGAAGTGATCGCTTTTGTGTGATAATGCAAAAATGTTATCTATTGTGTTATCTACACTGAAAAAAAAATTTTGCTAACTTGACTAAAATTTTCAACTAAATTAAATTTCTTCAGTTCAAGTATTATATTTATTTTAGGTAAATAACTAAATATTTGAACTTCACTTTTCAAATATTTAGTTATTTAACTAAAATAAATATAATACTTGAACTGAAGAAATTTAATTTAGTTGAAAATTTTAGTCAAGTTAGCAAAATTTTTTTTTCAGTGTATATTTTACTATTGTGTTATCTATATGTCGCTATTATTTTTTTCATTCCTACTTGGATATGTTACATATTTTAATTATGCTGTTTACCTCAAGCGAGTTTTAGAAATAATACTTATGTAATTACGCGCGTTTCAAATTTTTGATACATAGCCAAGTCGCGGCCACGATATTTATGATTTATGATAGCCCCTATTTACGATAGTTAATGAACATATCCTTTTATTAACCGTTCCTCTTTCCTTCAGGAAGAAACCGTCCTTTTATAAAGTTAAGTGATTAACTCCATGATAACCAATCATCTCTGCGTCACGATGCATTAGTTCGCGAATAGCTCGCATAGCCATGGTGAAGACCTTTCATAATTATCCGGCGAAATAAATAATGCGCAGTATATACGCGTTACGCGCCAAACAGAACAATATATGCTATCCGATACAGAAATCTGCGGATAAAATATGCAAAAATCGAAAAGCGATCGCCTCTGTAGAATGAATGTCCTGAAATATTAAACGAGACAAAAGCTTCTTACAAACTATTATATATTCGACCGATCTCTCTCTCTCTCTCTCTCTCTCTCTCTCTCTCTCTCTCTCTCTCTCTCTCTCTCCCTCTCCTTCCCCC
>NJRQ01000256.1:0-19268 GCA_003063805.1 Aphaenogaster ashmeadi | reverse complement strand
CAAACCAAGGGTCGAAACGTTGTAATTTAATTTATATCTTAAATAAATGTGGCCAGTTGTTGTCGACTATTGAATATTATCGATAAAAGAAGTAATTAAAAGAAAAGGATTATCAATTAAATACAAATTGCTTTTTTATATAGCCTTTCTTCACTATTACAGTTAAGTGTGTCAATACTTTTGTTCAAAGATAGATGCTCTCAAAAACGATTTTTCTTTTTCTTTTGTGACTACGTTGATTATGTCAATTTATATGATGTACTATTAAATATAGAGCATAAAATTAAAATTTTTACAGAAACAAAGTTTATTGCTATTTTTTTGAAAATACTATTTTATAGTAGCAATCGCGTGTGTCAATACTTTTGTAGATATCGTTATTTGAATTCTAAGCATTTTTTTATTATTTTTCTTAAAAATAGTTATTGAATGTTATATTTATGTGCAGAATGAAATTTATTTTTGTTAAAAAAAATTATTAATGTAAATTTATTTATTATTACTTATCTTATAAAAAATTCATTTATTATCACATTCTTATAAAATGTTCTAAGAATATCAAAATTATACAATTTTAACGAATCAAAATTATAAAATTAAATTTCTACAAAAATATCGCGAATTAATTTCATTTCTTTTTTAGTTTACTATACGTGGTTATATATAAAGTATTATGTAATGGTTAGTACAAGATGTTCTACATATATATCTCTCTTTTTGCAACTAAGTCTCAATCTAAAATTGCATCAGAATAAAAAGTCTAATGGGATCTATTATGTTTGCTTATTTGATAAGACGTGAAAGTGATATCACACGATATACGAATTAAACAACTCTAACCCAAAGAAGCGGCGACCTCGCAACGCGAGCTTAATTACACTTAATCAGTCGAGATGACGGAATAACGAGTTCATTCGGGGTTCATTCTGTGGCTAAATGCAGTCGTACGCAGTTTTTCATTCTCGAACGGCGACGCCATAATTCAATGTAATTGCCGGGGCTAGTATTCAAGGCACTTCCTTCCTGAATGCTGCGCGAAATAACCGTAAGAAAAATTTATTCGAGCGCAGTAAAGTCGATCTCACGAGTCGTTTTCATAAAAATAAAACTCATCCGACTAAATCAGAGCAAGTATTTTGAAAATGTTTCGTTCTTTGTATCCTTTATTTTATTTAACACACAATTTTGTTAAGTATTTTGTAAAATAAAGCTCATATTATTCATCTTCAAGTTTGTTTTTTGTCTTATAATAACACTTTGTCTGAAAATATATTACTTATTTTTCTTCAATCCAATGCAAAATGATGCAAAATATAGTGTCAGATTTTCATAAAAATACTTTGAGAAAAATGTTAAAAATAATGTTACACCCTAAAAATATTCGTCAATTTATCTATCACTCTGTGCACGATTCATATATCCTTAAATTTAATTAATCAATATACTTTGCGTGAGTATATCGAAAATCACATTCTCTGAATCTCCCTTCCAATTAGCGTTAAATTTAGAGAGTCTTAAGATGTTGAACAGAAGTTCTGGTCACGGCACGTCGGACGAGTGGTAAGATCAGCTTTTAAGTATCCTTAAGAACCATCGGTACGCGGCACGGAATCAAGCGAGCTTAATAACGGGTGACGTGAGTCGGTCGGTTTATCTGGAAAAAAAAGACCGGGATCCGAGAACTGCCGCTCCCACGGGCGACCACGTCGTCGTTGTCGGAAATCCGAGCAATTAGACGTGCCACGGTGCAAACGTCAGTTACGAAGCCCCAGTCGCGTTGAATTGAGGGGTACGCGACGGGGGAATGGGAGGAAGAGCGGGAAATGTTTTAAAGCGAGCTTTATTGAAATCTGGGTTAACACTCGACTAGCTCGACTGTCGGTCGAGTTGTGCAGTCGTTTCGAACCACCGTCGCTGCGCTATCATCGGTCCCCGCCGCCGCCCCGATTCCCGAGGGAATAAAAGCCGGTGCGGGGCTCGGCAAATGCCCCACGACTCCCACCCACGCGAGAATAGCGTAATTACCGATGTTGGCAATTAAGCAGCGCACTTTACGTTTCGCGCCTTCGTCGTCAATTAAACGATCCGGCGGGCCACGTCCTCATTCGTCGAGGAACACTCATTCGCAAGGACACGTTAACGTTATCGATATATCTCGGGCTCGAGAGCTACTTTGGTACCAACTTCTTACGAGTCTTCAAAGGCCGAGATCTTTCGACGGCTTTTACATTTGCAAAATCGTGCGAATGAATGAGAATGAACAAATTCAAGCGGAAATTATTGACGGGAAGCGCAAAAATAATTGTGAATTATGTCATTTTAACAAGCATATAACATAATATCAATTTCAGTATTATTGTACATGATATTATATAAACTGTATACAGATAAAACAACAATCAGTCTTTTCATTCTTTTTAACTTAAACAAAATTGGAAACAAATAACGTTGATTATTCAATTTAATATTTTTAATTTTTTGCATTTTGTTAATAAAATTTTAATAATAAAATGTATTTTATATACATAAAATATTATCTATCTTAATCGTACATTATATGATAAAACATTATATAAAAACATGTTAAATTATTCAGTTGTTTGTTGTTTCATTCACTATAACATTCTATCACGTTATCAAATTTTTAGTTATCGGATTTTTACACGACGTAAAAAATACAAGTATTATATTGTAACATACACTACATTTTTGGTTTTATTGATTAAATATAAATTACGAAATTGCTCTTATTTGTATATATGGCATTTGATCAGCTAAATAATACAAAACGTAGATTCCGTTAAAAATGAATGATACATTATAAAAGTGACGACTGTCTAAAGCTCTTGAACTTCTATAGGTTGCCAAAGTTTTCACGAAAATCCCAACAATACCGTCTCGGGTCACGAACTAGGGCCGCTTCATCAGTCCAGGGAAGTCGATTAATTCAATTAATTCAATCTGGTAATTGCTTCCCATCGATCTTGGCCGTACGAAGCCGAGTTACCTGGTGGTATATACCTGTATATACCACCCGTCCGCTTTTTCTCGATTTTCTCACCCATCCTTTCCTTTCCATCCTTAGCCAAGTGACAGTCGCTTAAGGCTTTACAGCACCAGCTTCAAGAAACGCGCAAGAAAAGGAATAAATCCGATTTTCTTCTTATTCTATGCGTCACGTTCGCTCGCGGAGAGTTTAATCAAAATACAATAAGATTTTTAAAGAGCCGGGATTAATTCCAATCAAATTTAAATCGCGGTAACGCAATGACAGAATAATTAGACTTTTTCTTTCAGACAGCGACCTAAGTCATTTGTAAGTGATCGTCGGTAAAAATTGATATATTTGTATCCAAATAAATCTGTTAAAGATTACCCGAGCTGATTCAAATGCATTAGAAAATGTAAATCACACACAATATTACGAATATTTAAAAAGATTATTGAAACATTGACATTTTCTAAAATAAATTAAAGGACTTCCTTAGCACACACTTTTCTGGGACACAATAAAAAATGTGGATTTTCATAAAATAAATAACGGCGAAAAGTCATAATAATACAATAGCAACATTATTGTGAAATTTAGTGTCTACGATATAATCTAATATGACGCAGTGGAATGTTACACGTATCAAATTTTCTACACAAGCAGGTGTCATGTAATTTCGCAGTCAGACTTTTAGAATGTACCGTGTTTGCATTGCGTTAACTTGCAAATAGCTCGAGAGACATTCATCGAATTGTTACGGCGCGGCGCCGCGAGCTTCTAATTGCTCATAACGGATCTTGTTTTGCAGCCTGCATTGCCATCACCAAAGCATTGAAACGAGGAAACGAGGAAACTTCGCCGAAAACGCGGAGTCAATACAGGCGAACGATGCGCGACCCTCGATCGAATTTCCTGTTTATACGAGCTAATCTACTCGAAGTATTATTTTACGCACGCGCGAAACTTGTCCCGGCAGTTGTCGCACGAAGGATTCGCAAAGTTGGCAAATATCGAATGCTACCCTTTTTTTAAGGCTGCCATCCTTCGCAGGCGTCGTTCTGCACAGATGCCGTTTTGCGAGATGCCATTCTTCGCAGATAAACAGAGATTTATCATTCTTTTTCTGGTTTAACATCGTAATAACGAAGTTTATATCGCTAAGAGATTGGAATCAACAGCACGAACTTATGCGTTACATTAACTTGTATTATATAAATTGACTTTAGCAATATAGATCACGCGTGCAACTTTGTTCATTAGCATATGTGTGCTCAGTAAAGTGCTATAGCACTTAATTAGATTATCTTTTCAAACATTTGCTATAACAAATCAAAATATTCTCACAATATGTAACTCATTTTATAACTGGATTCATATATTCATTAACTCTAACTTCTTTCTTCTTCTGCTCAGCACTGATATAACATATGATATATGTTGCATGTCCAACGTTCAACAGTTTCCGTAGTATCCCACGTACACAGAAAAAAAAATGATGTATCAGCAGCATTAAGTCTAATTGGAAATAATCTTGTTAATTCAATAACAATTTTAATAAAATAAAATCATACGTATTTGTTTCATTAATAATGTTATTGAATTAACAAAATTATTTCCAATTAGACTTAATGCTGTTGATACAACATCATTTTTTTTTCCGTGTACAAATAATCCAAATATCATCCACCTCGTAAGGGATTCTTTGAAGGTAAGAATATTCTTAGTATAGATATAAATAAATAGATTTTTGCGCTACGGCGGAAAAAAATAAAAAGAATGACTGTAAAGATTTTTATCGGGAATTTCGCACGTTGGCACGCGATTTTTTCGGAGTTGCGGCATTGCCGCCATCGTCGTAGTTATGAAGTTCGCGCTCTGAAACGTCGAATGCAAGCGACGGCACGAGAGTTCCTCAGATTATGCTAATAGGACTCTCTCGTCGTGCTCGATAACTAACTGGATCAAAGTTTTCAATTAATAACTTGTCACCGGCGGCGATACCTTACTCCGAAACTTCGCGCATTACTCCGCGCGTCAAATCGGCCCTCGTTACAGTATTTTCGACAGGAAGGTTCTCGTAGGTAGATCACGCTGCTAATTGGCAGTTCCGCCGATCTCGCCGTTGCAAGTTCGTGTTGATATTAGTTATTACCCGCTTATACTGATTATATCAAATACTTGCAAAAACTATCATATCTAGACAAATATGTGCAAAAACGATAATTTATTATCGTCATTATGTTATTTATGGTCACGTTAATTTACTTTATATCTGAATATTAGCATCTTCATAGTTATCTGTAGGAATGTGTTAAATGTTAATCGTGATTAAAATTCTATGTTCAATACGTTCAATAGCATTCGATAGTAATTTATACGGCTGTTTTTTATCAGAGCAAATATTTTTCGATCATTAAAATGTTTATCTTTTATTTCATCACAAGTTTTTATTTTTACAAGGGTATTTACTTTGCTCAACAGGTTTTTACAACATATAAATAGGCTTCATAAATAGGTTTTTACAACACACATTACGTGAAAATTTGACCTAGTTTTTTTATAATAAAAAAAGATTAATATCTTTATTATTCTTAATATTATTAGATATTATTCTTAATATCATTTGTAAAAAAGATTAAGTCTCACATGCAATAAAAGTAATTCAACATTTTGAAAGCTTTTTAAAAAATCTGATTCAATTATTCGATTTTGATCTCTATGTACTTTTATCGGGAGAAAAACTAGCATTCAGCTTTCGATTCTGATCTCTCGATTTTTCTTTAACAATTTAATTTAGTCGGTTGATTACGAATGTATTTCGAGCGTGCATTGCTTGCGCGCAACCTAACGCTCTCAAGGCACTGATTACGAAATCGTTTGCTAAAAATTGCGGTACGAGATCGGGTGGTAGCATTGTGCATTCAACACACGTAATCGATGGCAGACGTAGATGCACGGCAAACGTGGAATGCGATTTGTTCCAGAATGGAGATATGAAAAAAAATAATCTACAAGACGGTGCGCGACAGAAAATAGTGTCGCGACCTGCTAGATAATCTCTTGCCGCAAGCCGGTTGGCAGGGACACAAAAAAATGCGATCAAAATATCATTTCTCGCGGCAGCGTACGATTCCAGCACTCGGAGACGGACTCGAGGACATCTTCTTCAGAGTGTTTGCAGAAGCATTGAGAATCCCCACGAGATGCTGTAGATCTTAACAATGGTATGGAGTTTGGAGAATCATTTATATCTACTAACACTCGACCGTCGCGCAATTGTAAATTTGAATTGTCTCGCAACTCGGTTGATAGCACTCGACATCGTAAAGCTGTACGAGATTTGTAAAAAAAAGCTCTCGACTCATGAACATTTCGATTCATCAACTTTTTGATCGGTAACTTTTTTTATCTGTTAACTTCTAGATACGATCCATTTTTTCTAAAGCAGTTGAAGAATAATTTTAAAATTTTCCGAGAACTTTTAACTTCGTCGTGCCGCTATATGAGTTCCAAAGTTATAATTACACTTTTGGTTTTGTGCAAAGAATCGAATGGAGTAATTGAGATCTACGAATAAATGGGAAAATACAATGGATTTTTAATGATAAAACTAGTCGCGATGACGGATAAATCCATAGAAATACTCATTGTTTTATAATAATTATGCGTAAGGAGCGTTAATATTTTATTATTAGGAAACTAATACGCTGTCCCATTTATTCAACGGTTTCAATTATCATCCTGGACGTCACATATTATAATTATCCTTTCGCTAGGCGTGGGATTCGATAAATTAAGCGTGCTATACTAAAAAACCCGTTTGAATGCGTTAACGAGAGGACGTTTTGATTTCAACGTCGATGGGCAAAGATAAAAAATGAAAAAAACTTTCTTCCAGCGAGAATACCGTGCGAGCGAACATATCGCGTGATTCCACGCGTAATTATTGCACGGTTTTTACAGTGAAATTTGATTTCTTTGTGAATACTTTTTACCTCGAACGCGCGTGGCACGGTATCGGCAGTGATCATTGTTCAACATTGTTCAAGGTTTGATTTCAATATTTGGGCGATGTGCGTATACATTGAAAAATGTGTAACCCAATATTTTATAAATAATTATTGTACACACGATTTCATTGTAATAATATATCTTGCAATATGATAATTAAGTGTTTTCATATAACTGTAGACTGTATAACAATTTTCTAATTGCGCAAAGCATTCAATAGTACATCACCTTATTATTTTTTTCAAATCTTATTAGTATTCATTACTTAATTACTATATAATTCAACACAAGTTGTAAGATTACACGCCGTTTATGATTTACACCCGATGATATTGTCTGTAAAGATCGAGGGAGAGAGAGAGGGTTTAAGGCGATTCGCGATAATTAAACTCTCGGCGCCGTGCCGTTCGCGGAACGCTGGCGAAGACGAAGCAAGTAGCTGGAGACGCGGCAATGTAATCCACGAAAATCCGATTTTCCTCGGCAAGAAGAATGATTTACATAAACCTTTTACCGGAAACGGAGAAACGGAGTTACGGCGAGTTAAGGGAGCGCAAACGAGAAGTTCACGCCGCTTGCCATGGGGGGCGAAAGTTGTTATACGAAAATATGGGGGTAGGAAGGGAGACACGTAACGTCGGGTTGCCGTTGTCGGGTCGCGCATTCGGAAAATAAAAGCGCGGCCGCAAGTGCGACGGACGCCGGGGGAAATTTCATTTTGGACCGACGCTCGCGAGCGTAAACGGATTAATACGAGACAAGTGCTTTTATTACTCGGACGCCGGTTTCGTCGAGCGGCCGTCCCTCGCCTCTGTGCGAACCCGATTAATTTCTCTTGTTGTTCTTCTTGATTACGCCGCCACGACGAACGAGTAAATGTTACATTCGTGAAACAAGCTCCTCGGATTTGCGACAACACGCGTAATCGATGTAGTGTAATACACGACGATAAATTTGGTGACGTAGAATTAGCTTCGGAACCAAATTGACGTCAATAATTTAAAATCGTGTATTAATCATACTTTTGATCCAAATTAACTTCTTACTTTTTTGCTATATTTCAGATGTTACTATATTTATTATATAAAATATTAATTTCATACAGATATTTAAAAAAAATTGCAATTTTAGAAATTTAACGGATTTATGTGCAAGAACTAATATATTGTCATTAGTGTCATTACTGTTTTGTATATTGCTAAATTACATTTATTATCGTAATTACACAGGACCACAAATTTTTTTTTAATTGACACAAACTAGACCACGTGTACTATACATATTTTGGGTCGCTGAAGTCGAATCCGTTGGCCGTTTTTGTCCACCACGTCTAAGTTTTTTGTAAATTGCAAAGAAATGTATTAAATCACTTAAAATTTTTAACCATAACCGACACAACAAATTCCTTTTAAGGGTTAAAAGTCCTAACAATGTGCTTAATTTTGATTGCAATAAAACTTCTCCAACATGTCACATACTGTAGTTATAATATGCCAAAATTCACTAAAATAGCCCTTTTTTGCAACTTTAACTGCAATTAACTCAAAATTGTGACGTGTTAGAGCAATTTGGCCAGTGGCATTGTTTTTTGCGACCCAAAATCTATAAGAATCACCTACTCTGATCCCAGTTGATTTTCACAAATTTCTTTTTGTGGTCCTGTGTTATTATTATTACGTTATTATCATGCTGTGTATATTTAATTTCTACATTCTGTTCATTTCCGCATTCGTTTCTCGATGTTTGTAAAGTGAATCTGCATCGCTTTTATATATCTCGTAGCTAAAACGTATTCGCTATGCTTTTTAGAGGCTCGCGCCTCTGATTTTCCCTGAAAGTTTTCCTAATCCAACGCACATCGTGGGATTCTTACAACAAAGGTTGCTATCCATCTACCTATTAACCGACCCATAAAAGCCGCATTTACATTTTTACGAAAAATTGGAAAAAAGGAGAAGAGCGAAAACCGCCGTGGCGCATCTGATGCAGGTGTATCTTCCGCAGAGAAAGCCGTAAAAGCCCGGCGTCTTCGCCAGTGAAGTTCGTGGCGCAGGCAAACCGCACGCCGGGCACGAACTTTATTTGCGTATACGGCGCGCACTTTTGCACGACGATGAAGAGAACGAACGCGTGGTTTACAGCGAGCTCTTCTCTCTCTCTTTCTTTCTTTTCCTCGTTCCCCCCGTCTCTCTGCCTCACTCCCCGATAAAACGTGCGGGACGAGGGAAATCGGATAAGGCTCTTCGCTCAGAAATGAGATGGCAACGACGAAAGGCGAGAAAGGCGTTTGATTCCTCCCACGTGTATATCGATTGAGAAGAAGCGAACTCTCGAACCAGAAGTCTTCCGTATTTACTCCTGCACGGGTGCAAAAATCATTTCCCGGAATCACTCGAGAAAAGAATGTCGTCGACCGTCTTCGCCAATGTATCGAGTATTTTCGAACATGTAAACGCACACGTTTTCTCCAAAAATTACGAATAAAAAAATTTATTGTATAGCCTTCACCTCTATTCTCTCTCTTTTTTTTTTAGCCTCTTCACTAGTTGTACCGTACATTTACTGACCCTATACGCCGTCACTGTAAATCTCACTCAGAGAGACCGACTGTGAATTAACTCTTTTGGACGTGAGAGAAAATCACGCGAGTTCCATTCAAAACGGCCGCGCTGTCCTCGATTCCGTTGGTTTGAAAATTTTTTCCATTTTTTACATCGTTAGAAAGTGCATTATTCCGCGCGCCACTGGATGCGCGCGTGCGTTTGACGCATAGATAAACGGGTATCAGGGCGGTCGGTGAAACGCCGTTAATCCTTTGTTTCTCTTTTTTCCCCTCCCTTTCTCTCTCTCTCTCTCTCTCTCTCTCTCTCTCTCTCTCTCTCTCTCTCTCTCTCTCTCTCTCTTTGTTCTCTGCAGGTCGATGAAGCGCCGACGAAACACGACGGAGGCGGCGCGGATTATTTTTCCCGTTCAGGATCGCGAACTTCGAGAGATCGGACTGCCGGGGCTGAAATCGAATTATCGAAACGAAAATACATTCGTAACCGAGAAATCGCCGCGCACCATCGTCCGCCGGCAGTTCGTCGTCCCTCGACGCACATAACTCGCGTCGTCGCGGCGCGAATCGGATCGTTGCTCATGGAGCGGCCATCTACCCCTGGCCGAGGGCTCGTAACTTTTTTTTAAAAACCCCGTCACCGCCGCTGCGGCGGTGCCCGTTCGCTCAGTGCATGGGATACGCAAAGTAAGGTGCAAGGGAGAATTTATTTACCTCAACATGCGCGCCACTTGGACGCCACAGTGCCATCGGGCTAGCTGTATAAGTTGCTAAATGCGCGCAACTTGAAACGCACAACTTCCCGAGATAAAACCTGGAATAATTCCAGACATTTTTACATTTAGGCGCATCCCGGTGTCACTTTCGTGGAAAGAATGGATCTCGTAGAATTTTTTCTGATTTGCTGAGTTCTGAGAGCTGTGCACCTGCGCGTTTATAAAAGTTCAACCATACATTTGCAAAGATGTGCCGTTTTAATGTAATGTGTAATAAATAAATGAAAACGTACTTAATTATTGAAAGATAATTTTTGAAAGTTTACTTTTGTAAGTTTATTTTATAGAAGTATTCTGCAAAACTGAAACTTGCGGAATCCAATATTTCACTAATGCAATGACCTAATATGTATTCAAGCTAAAGGGAAGTAGGTACTATATGACGACTTTAATAAACAAGGTATTTAGTAGTTAGAGTATACTCTGTATAGCATGTCGGTTAATACGGGAATATAGAATGTACATGTATACACAGTGGGGAAAGCAATACAGGTTTACATACAACGTCAGAGTTAAGCTTTAGGTACGCCTGGAATTCTACAGTGTGCGGTGCGCAGCTACATTGTGCATGCAGCTACGAAAGTGCAGCATTTTTGTCATTCACTTCTTCATGAACGATAAAGTGAAATCTCTAGTGAAATACAGTAAGATACATGATAAAATTTCACAGTGCTTTGGAGAATTTCTTGACTTCTCCGTGACATCTGAAGGGATGGACTTTCCGGATTCCCGTATCCGCGCGAGCCTTCAACTATTTTATAAATCTAGTTTGGAAATGTTTCGCGCATTAGGACTTCTCCGGTCAAAGTGATATCTAAGTGTGCGACGTATGGCATGTTACTTCGATCGTTATACTTGAGAATATTTTTGCGATAGATTTTTTAATATTGATATTTTTCTATCTGTTGAGCTTTATTTAAATATCACAATGTTTTTCGGATAATATAAGATATCGTTCATTTTACAGATTATCAGTTTGTTTCGTTGAGCGAAATAAATTTCTCATGAATCTTACGATATCTCTTGTACATGCAGTCGTGCATCTACAAAATGTATGGCATATCAATAAGATCAGAAGTTAGCTTAAAAAAATTAAATATTTTCTTTCTTTCAAAAACACATAAAAAGTATACTTATACATTGTATTATTATTATTATTATATGGTATATAATAATAATATATATTGTATTATTATAACATTGTATTAATATTATTATTATTACTATAACATTGTATTAATATTATTAATATTAATATTAATAATAATAATAATAATAAATAGTATTAATATTATTATTATATGGTGTATACAGTGTATACACTGCCGAGAAAGAAAAAATCTAAATCAAAAGATCAATATATATAACTATACGTTATATTCAATTTCACAGAAAACAAAAATTCCTTCAATTTACTTCTCCATTTATACTTTTACTATATATTTTTAGTATTTTCCATATACACAAAAAATCCGATTTCATGTATGCAGTAAAATAGATAATTTCTCTAAAGATATCCAACAACGCAAGTAGACGCAAAGTTTTGCGGGAACTACCCTTCTGATAGTTACACACACGAATGGTTTCCATTATTCCACTAGAGTAAAATCGTGTCTACGAATCGCATTGTTCCCATCGCCGTTCTACATTTATCGAAATGGGCATTGTAGCATAAATTGCGCATAACGTACCAAAGAATTTTTTTGTTTCAGTAACAAAATATAAAGACTAATAAAAAGTTGTATGGCGTTCTTTCTTTCAAAGACCACAATGCTGATTCGACATCACAATTTTTCAAAAAGATAAAACAAATAGGAATACATTCTTTTTTTTAAATAAATAGGAATACATTCTTTTTTTTTAAACAAATAGGAATACATTCCTTTTTTTAGCAATTTAGATATTCTCTTTTCTGTCCTACTATGTAGTAATAGAAAATATAACGTATTTTTCTAATAGCGCATGTGTATTCTAAATATAACAATATAGCTATTGTTACTTGGAAAATGATATACACAATTCTTAGAAAGTATTGAAAGAATTTTTTTCCTAAAGCTCGTCGTTAACGGCAGATTGTCTTTTCTGAAATCGAAACGGCAGATCTCGTGCAAGATAAGATAAAGTCGAGGCAATTAATTTCTTCCACTGAGGTAAAGAAGACGGCCCTCGTTATAGTACACGATATCTCCTAATTAGTCTAAACGATCCTGCGCTCGGATCGCGGCATCGCGCGGGAGGATATACCTCGTAAGGAAATATCGAATCCGATTTCGAGACACGTTTAACGAGCATCATAACTCGGGGCATATTGGAACTGCCTGGAAATGCATAAGAAGAGTCTCGAATACAATTATAACAGCATGTCAATTCAGTATAACGATGAATGTCGATACGCGCGAATAGATGCGTATCTGATTTATGTAATACGAATTTGAAATGTTTTCTATAAAATTATAATAATTATTTTTCTCTCGTATCGCGTTATATTTTAATAACAGACTCTTAAAAAAGGTTGGAAATCATATGTATCTGTTATTATTATCAACATGTAAGCTCGTTTAAATAAATGATAAAGTAATAATTGTGTGTTAACTGATTTTTTGACACGGATTATAACTTTCGTGAAGGTAAATATTTTAGTACCACGCTCCTCTCTATTTCCTTGGATATTTTATATATAACGTACGGTGTGCGGTCAAAAGTTAAATATGGAAATACTAACTCTAAGTTTTACGCGCATGTTTGATGTTGCCTCGTTTACATACACACACGACTCCAGTAACTTTCTCAAGTCTCATCAGAAATAAGCTCCTGGATCTTTTTAAATGAAATTTATTAAATCCTATTCGTTTCTTTATGAATGTCAAATATCACAAATTCTATATAATTCGAAAACAATGCATAAATAAATTCCTACGTAATTTCCTTCTTTATTTAAAAATTACATGCCTTTCCATCGAAATAATAAAATATATAAAAATTAAAGAAAAAAAGAAACTTTAGACAAACAGTTGAAGTGTACTAAATCTTTTAACCTTTCAAACGGCTAAAACTAAAGTTCGCCACACGTCATGTAAGTATCTTAAACTATATTATCGTTAAAATCACGATCCCATCGACCAAACGTTTCTTACGCGAACCTCAGTAGTTTTACTACATTTTAGTTCCAAGTGAAAGTTTATTTGGTTTAATTTTAGAATGTCCGCTGTTTTAACAGTCGGACGGATCCTGCAGGATGTTTCTTTGCGCTTCACTAAGCGCCTTAAAACAACGTAATTCGCGTTAGCGCAAATTACGTCGACGACCCTGCAGGAGACTTAATTACCCGCCACGCCAAATAAAACGCGGTCGCAGTTTCGAAAACGGCAACGATGCTCGCTTTAATCTATCTGGATGAGTGCAAATGCCCAGGATATCTTCCGAGTTTATCAAACGACCTAAAATAACAAACTTGCCGGGTAATGCAAGCTACCACCGGTCGCGGCAATTATAACTTGCGATGCACTTCCCGCTGAATAATATCGCTGAAGGTAAGAAATAATAAACATTCGCCATCGCGTTCAAAAAGTCGGATAATGAGCAGCGAGATGTATCAGTGAGGGAAAGATAGGCGGCGGAATATATAGTGCGATGCAATTTCCATGAACTTCGCATTTTATTATCGTAACGCGATATACAGAAGCGTCTGGCGTAGGAAAAGAAACTCATCAGTTTCCATATAGACCACCAAACGAGAAACGAATTGAAGTATTTATTACTTGATGTATAAGTAACAAGAAATAATTTTCTTTAAAAATAATATTTTAAGAAATGTAACAAAACAATAATAAAAAAAATATTTCAAATAATTATTTAGATTTGTGTGTATGTATGTGTATATTCTTCTTTCCATTAAAAAAATAATTTTGATATTAGACCAAGTAATAATATGAAAAATAAGAAATTTTATATGATTAAAAAATTCTATGATTGACTTCTTAATATCACGATTTCCATGAAAGTTTCCTATACTACAGCGGAAAAAAAAATTAAGAACGATCTAACCCGTCACCACAGAGACCAAGAGTTCGTGGACCACGGGAAATTGCGTTAGATATGCGGAACAAGTTGCAATTGGAAAAGTTTCGCGGACTCGCAAATCTTCCAAAAACAGCGCGGCAGCCGGTGATGATGAGCGGAAGGCGTGGTAATACGCAAATTGTTAATTTGTGCAGTTCCCGGAGTCATCAACGAGGAAACTCGTCGTAAAGTGTAGGAAATAAAAAAGTACTTGATAAATAACTGAACATGACAAATTATGTATCAAGCGTCTTTTTTCTTCTTCTGCCACGGAAATTAAAAATAATCTAATAAAAAAGTAGCTTGTACAAATCTATTTTATGTAGGCAAAAATATATATTTTCTTTCTTGTGCAAAAATATTCCACTCTAAAAAATACTTTTGAGGATAAAATAGTTGTTAATATTTTTAAAAATTCTCGTTTATTAAAATATTTTAAAAATATAATAAAATATATTACAATATTGCAGATCCGTATGTTTATCCAGTCTTTTGCGAATTTCAAAAAATAAAAATTTTAATTTTCTTGGCACTTTTTTAATACTAATTAAAAACTAATTTTTAAGTTTTCACTAAGAGAAGTATTTTCAATCTTAAATCAGAAAAATTATAAACGTAAGAATTAATCTAATATCATGATCAGTGCAGATGCAGTGTGTGCGCGGTCAATATGTGACATTTTCTCGAATAAAAGCCGTTTAATGCAAAGGGAGGAAGTGCTTCTAACGCTGATTTTCTCCCAAGAGGATGTGCGTGTATCTAAAAGGCGCTCTTCGCGAAAATTTCACGGTGTCTGGGCTCTTTCCTCTTACGAGGAAAAGTTACTGGCTGAGAAATTGATGGTACAGTTGCAGCGTGAAAATAAGAAGATGTCGATCGTCTTCGAAAAATCTAGCGGAAATCTCGGAGGAACTGCCTTCTATTTTGGCCAACCGCGATGCAGACTTTTCAAACTAGCCATTCCGATAATTATATTAATCGTTCGTGAAATCAGCGAAGTGATTATCTGAAAACGTTGGAGTACTAGGAAATTGTAAAACTCAACAATCCAGAAGGTTTCTGTATCTCATATATCTCGTCGAAGCATAGTAAAAACGAAATACCGTCAAACTCAATTCTGTTACACAATACGGAACAACTGTTGAAACGACTGTGATTATCAGAGTTTGTGCTCAAAAGTTAAATAATGATTCTGTATTGTATTGTAATGAAATAAAAACTACAAAACCGTACTGCACTTCTGTTGAAGTGCAGTTAAAAATTCGAAGCATCTCTCTGATGTGCTGATGCATCTTATATTCTCTTACATCTCATTATTGTTTTGACGTAGAACTACGTCTTTCTCCGGGGTAGGGGGTAACTTCGCGAGCACGGATGCAACGAAAACTTGTCACATTTTGAACGCTTATATCTTCGCAACTAATAATCGTAGAGTAATAAATAATATCTCATTAGATAGCTTATAGAGTCCTATTTATAATAAAACTTGTATCAACCCTTCATCTCTTAACCCTTCGATATAGTAGCGTTAGAAAGTTAAGCTAAATTTCTTGTGATTTTGTTTCGCCGCACGCCGTTTTAATGTTGATAATTAGTGAATAGATCATTAGCAAAGCGATTAAAGAATCGTTGGTATTGAATTTGGTTAGAATTTGGTGTCTAGAGGTATTAATACTTCGAATTCGATGTCTACGTGTCCCAGGTCGCCGACGACAAGGTCCAGAGTGTGCGTTCCATAGTTTTGTTGTCTAGAGGTATTAATACTTCGATTTCGATGTCTACGTGTCCCAGGATGCCGATGACGTGGACCATACTGCGCTCCGTAGTTTTTGGTGTCTATTAGTGGAATTCGATGTCATATGTCCTGGGACACGTAGACATGGAATTCGACGAATTAGAACATCTAAACACCATAAACTACGGAGCAAATTAGAACACCTAGACACCAAAAACTAAATCATGGACAATCGTATCCCGCTTAGAAATTAATGAAAAATGTTCATGGGGGTGCTGATGTCAAATTTTTTAATTTGGTCATAACTTTTTTTTGAAGGGTAAGCAAACGAAAATTTTGGGTGGACAAATGTGACTAAATTGTGGACAAACAAATGCTACCTGAATTTGATAAAAATTTGCATTTCGGGGTGCTGATGTCAAATTTTTCCCAATTTTTTAATTTGGTCATAACTTTTTTTGAACGATGGGCAAACGAAAATTTTGGGTGGACAAACGTGGACAAATCGTGGACAAACGAATGCCACCTGAATTTTATAAAAATTTGTATTTTGGGGTGCTGATGTCAAATTTTTTCCTAATTTAACATCAGCTCCCCGAAATGCAAATTTTTATAAAATTCAGGTGGCATTTGTTTGTCTACGTTTGTCCACCCAAAATTTTCGTTTGCTCACCCTTCAAAACAAAGTTATGACCAAATTAAAAAATTGGAAAAAATTTGACATCAGCACCCCCATGAACATTTTTCATTAATTTCTAAGCGGGATACGATTGTCCACGATTTGTCCACGTTTGCCCACCCAAAATTTTCGTTTTTCCATCGTCCAAAAAAAAGTTATGACCAAATTAAAAAATTGGGAAGAATTTGACATCAGCATCCCGAAATGCAAATTTTTATATAATTCAGGTGGCATTCGTTTGTCCACGATTTGTCCACATTTGTCCACCCAAAATTTTCGTTTGCTCACCCTTCAAAAAAAAGTTATGACCAAATTAAAAAATTGGGAAAAATTTGACATCAGCACCCCGAAATGCAAATTTTTATAAAATTTAGGTGGCATTCGTTTGTCCACGATTTGTCCACGTTTGTCCACCCAAAATTTTCGTTTGCCCATCGTTCAAAAAAAAGAGAAAGTGCCAAGAAATAGTGACAGTTGACGTAGTTCTACGTTGTTGGTTGCTACTGAGTTGCTACTGAGCCTCTTTGATTTTTTTTGTTGTAAATAATCAAATCGATAATATACAGACAGTATATAATCTTTACAAATTATAGCGTGTCGTGACAACATTTAAGAAAAGAAAAAGAATTGCGAAATTACTATGTTAAAAAAAAGAAAAAAGGGAAGATGCAAGAGAAAGCATATGTTATGTCTGTTCAGTCACGTCAAGCGCTGTCAAGCGCTGCAAGCAATATGTTTTATCATCGTGTATATGACATGAAACATTATTAGAGTACAAATGTTGACATTTTGCTTATTTTACAAGATAATGAGGAAAAATAGAAGCAGGCATAAGAATATTGACAAATACATAAGCGTAGAATTTAAGATATTGATATTAGGATTCTTCGCTAATAAATCAATAATTGACGCCATACTTCTAATATGAATTATCTTGATCTTTATCTCTCTCAAGTTTTCTTAAATGTTTTAAACATTATCACAAATCGTCGTTGCTATACACGGACTATACAAGTCAATTAATTGATTCAAATCGAGTAAAATTAATATTGCAAACATTTCAATATTTGCTAGATTAATTTTTATATCTCTTCACATTTACGACGATTCTCGTTTGAGCATTCTATTTCAGTTCCATAAAGAATTAAAATATAAGCATACGACGGAATGAATATGACGAGAAATAAAGCTAGTGGTACTATTTGAAACTGGTACATCGCGCACTGCCCCATGAATTTTATAGTCGCCGGACGCTCACTGGACGTGTAAAAAAATCACAGGCAGGATGTCGGAGCCACCGGTGTGCTTTGGGAATTGTTACGTCAGATCTAGGCCGGAAGTTCATGAAATATTGCGTGAGGATAAACGCTCTTTTAGCGCACGGCGTTAACTCTCGGATAAAATATTAACTTGTTGGAAAAACCGTGACGTAAACGCTTTCGCGAGTGAACGAGAACGAAACAGCATAGCGATTTAATCGGAAAAAAAACAAGCGAAGATTTATTTATAACGCCAATAGTATTTTATTGTGCGAAGTTCCAGTTCCTCGGTTTGTACTTCACAGAAGATCATTGTGTAGCTCTGCATTCATATCTTCTTGAATTCATAAATAGGTAATAATTGTTTGCACTTACGAAATTAGATTATGCATCGTTTACTTGCTATAATATATACAATATGCCAGATCAATCGTTATGCTTCATATATATGAATTATGTAAATTCAAAGTTAATTTTATATAAGCGATTAAAGATGGAAAGCTTTTTCAATTATAGAAAACACACGTTCGTTCAAAATGTTAATCAACGCATATGAATCTATGACACCTCGAGCTTCCAAACGAATCGATACGTTCATCCGATTTCGCATGAAACCAGAACTCTGCAGGCTGTCTGATTCATACGTTCTTACATCGTAGATCCTTTGATTCCACGTCCTTCATCCCATATCTTTCTGAATCTATTCCCGAATTCACTTCGTAGACTGCGCGGGATTTGTAGGAATACGATAGAACTTTCCGCAACCCGATCCCTGCACCGGCAGCGAGACGTGTTCGTGAAGCGGATCGTCGACGAGAATGTGATCGTTGAGGGCTGTCGGCGCGCGTCGTGAAAAAATAATTTCGCGGATAACGGAGCCGCGACACGTGTTCGTGCGACGAACAGTTCCGCGCCGTGCGCCGTAAAAAGCGCACTATCGACCCCCCGTGCCTGTCGCGATTTGGTATTCATGGGGAGGAACATTAAATGTGAGATTTCCAACGTCAACCACGCAGATTTGTAACCATGAAATAACAGACGGGCAACGAGAAACGAGGCGAGGTAAGAAACGAGAACGAAACTGTTGCGCCACGCGAAGGCAGGAACAAACGCGAAGTTCAATACAACTGTCTTCTTCTCTCTCTTTCTCTCTCTCTCTCTCTCTCTCTCTCTCTCTCTCTCTCTCTCTCGCATCACCTT
>NJRQ01000255.1:272430-291196 GCA_003063805.1 Aphaenogaster ashmeadi | reverse complement strand
ATATATATATATATATATATATATATATATATATATAATTCTACGTAACTTTTTAAAATAAATTTCTAGAAGAAGGATATCTCTGTTTGGTCGTTTTCCGTCAATTGTCTAAAAAATTGACGAACAAAAGTCTTCGTTCCTTTATAAGGACGCGAGCTATGGTACACGTGATATCCGCGTCGAACGAGCATAAACGAGCATAGCGAGCGTCGTCTTCTAAAGCGAGCTAATGTGGTAGATAGGCATGTAGATTACAGCTTGTTTTGTCTCTTTCCTTCTCTCTCTTTTACTCTCTCCTTTTTTTTACCTCGTTTCGAGGTCGGTAAAGGGACGACGGTAAAGACGACGTGTCCCTGTCATCCTGTCCATTCTGTTCGACTTGTCAAAATAAGGATTAAGAAACTCGGGGATCCACAATTTCACGTCACGCGGCTGCTTTTCGGACTCGTTTTGAGTGTCGCGGTAGGCACGTATCGCTTCCTCGATAAATAAAGGGAATACGACATACTAATTTCGTGCTTGGAGTTTGAAGAGAGTATAGGAAAGCTGTGCGCAAATTATAAATCCTACCTATATAGCAACAATAATTGTGGCGTTCGCGCACTATAGTCGCGTTTATTAAATCATGGACCGATACGATGTCAATATGTTTATAGACAGTTGCAGTAGTGCTGTCATCGTTAAATATCAACAGAAAGTTTTCTATGTGGTAGAATTCACGAACTAGACGATGGTTATATCATTGAAACCGATTCAGAGATTGTCTCTGTGCTTTTACATTATTACTTCTTAAAAGTAGTTTTTCTCTTCAAAATTTAGACCTTGCTATTAAGAGAAAATATAAACTTAAAATATATAAATTGCACTTTTTTATATATATATATATATTTATCCTTTTTCATCGCATTCGCGGTTCAATTAATTAAAAATATTTGATCACGGCTCGGTGTGCGCGGTTAGCAATACAATATGGTTCGGTTTAATTCGATTTACACGCGTCTGGCGTTGCCATTTTGTATACGTGTCGATGAAATATCGAGTGCTTTATGTAGTTAATTACAAAACGACAAATATAATTACTGCGACCGATCGTTATTTCTTTTTGCGTAAATGCTCGGCGTTTAGTATGCGCGTGTGATAATTTTACGCAACAACGAGAGAACGCGACGAAATCCATCAAAGAAGTGTAAAAAGTTGTTATATGCATTTTACGTTATTTTCATGCTTTCATCTAGAATTTATGATAGGACGATTCCTGTCTTCCTCTCTCTCTCTCTCTGTCTCTTTCTCGGATTTTTCCCGTTATTTACGTTATTACGGCCACAGGCGCATCTCTCGTCAGCGCGAAGATTCACGCTTTCAACGGGCCGTATGGCTACGGCAGGCCCCGCGTAGCTTTTTTTCCCCGGCCGATCATCTTGTGGCTTCACCCACCGACCGGGAATCCATCGGCGTGATTTCGCCATCGATTCTTCACGCTCCATAGATACGGCACTGGCGCCACCTCCTTCCTGTCCCCTCTTCCAAGGATCCCCCTCCGCAAATGCATTAGCGGCGAGAGAGCTTTTAGTGACGTCACCCACATACAGATATACGCACGCACGCATGCACGCATCACGCGCTCGCACGCATACACGTGCACGCGCAACACGCACGCGGGATCCGAGCGCCCGGGTTGTACGGTGAAAGGAAAGTCCGTCCGCGGGAGAATGTGCGTGGGGTACTTCTGTTTCCACTTCCATCAAGCCCGGTTTCGAGGACCCGGGCCTAATCTTTTGTCTCGTCCTCTTCCTCCCCCTCCGCCGCCGCCACCTCCTATCGGCGCTTTTTCAACGATCTCTTCGCACGTCCTAGAATACGAAATGCGCGCTGCAATTTTCCTACCAGCGCGTCGACGATCGACGAGATTTTACGATTTCACGAGATCATCCGATGACGGACGATACTCGGATACCTGAATACTTCGTCGACCGAGGGGAAGTTTGACTGCAAAAATAGCTGCGAGAAAGTCATAAAATTCCCTCCGTACTTCGTACACGTTTAGAAAAGTGTCTGCAATTATACCTTCGATATCTTATTTTTATACTTTTATACACTGAGAAAGAAATTTGTTGAAAAACTAAAATATTTAGTCCGATACGTTCAACTAAAACATTAGTTGGTTTAACTGAACATTAGTTGAATTAAAAAGGAATAGTTAATTTTTTAATCAAGAATTAGTTAATTCAACTAATGTTCAGTTAAACCAACTAATGTTTTAGTTGAACGTATCGGACTAAATATTTTAGTTTTTCAACAATTTTTTTTCTCAGTGTACTTTTATATTTTATACTTTTATTTTTTATGCTTTTACTACGAGGCGTACAAAATTTAATTACCATTTTGGGGATATACGTATCGTAAACACTGGAGCATTTAATTCTTTCTAACTGCTCAGTGCGTTGATAAAGCACGATCCATTGTCTACGTTCAGCAGAAAAAGCAGCTTAGTAAGCGCTTAATGATGATGAAAGGCAAGAACTAATCATATCAAAGAATCACTAAGCGCTTATTAAGCTGCTTTTTCTGCTGAACGCAGCCATTGACATCTCATCGATGCCTGAAAATAATTAATAAGGACAAAGGTTCGCTCTGATACTCACTCGATTCTGCGTGAGTCGTTACTCTTTCATTTTTATTCTACTCAAACACTTGCCATGTACTTTTATTAATAGCGTGACAATAACATTTGTAACGCAATAGTCGAGAGGCGCGTGCTCGTTTTATAATCATCTTACAATAATTACGAAATTCCGTTCGGCCTAAGCGGTTATTCGGGACGAATTCACCTGTTTTATACGGGCACTTTTGTCTTTATTTTGTCTTATTTTTGTCTCATCCGTTCGTAAAGGCAATCGTGCATCCGTTTATCGTTAGACCGTTCGGCATTGGCGAGGCTCGTCTCCGTATACGATACGGAATTCTTGAGAAAATGGAAGCGAGGGAGTCACCTCGTTACTAAATGGACCAGAAAAAGACGTCGTCCTAAAGCGCGCGACGGCGATAAAAACTCTCGCCGAATTAAAAATTCAGCGATAAGCGGGGATTAGACGCGGGCTCCACCCGCGTTATCTTTATAACTGCTTGTATCGCCGTGTTTCCCAATGTACACGCGTTTTCGTACGGCCAATCGAGGTGCAATCGAAGCGGGATCGCGATTCGACGTGAGCAGGCTGCGTATTCGAAGTAGGAAAAAAAGAAATCAAGAACGCACGAGGAATCTCACGAGGAATACGAGCTTTCTTCGTTTCGGAGCGTTTCAAGTTATCCGTTCCGCCGTATACTTGACGAATCGCACCGCATCTCACGAATGAGGACGGTGGCTTCTAATCAATCTGAAATGTTTAAGAAAATCGAAATAAAGGATCGCTTTAATTCACCCTGTTGGGATCGGGACAAACTTTCCGGTCTGGACCATTACGCAAAGAGACGAATCACTTTAAGGGGTTCGCCAATTTCCCCGCGAACGTTTCCCAATCTAGTCCGTCGGCCAAACAAATCTACAATTCCACGTAAATCGCTAGAAACCGTCCGATCGGTATAGCCCTGTGTCCCTCTTTCGCTATTCGAGAATTCATATATGTATTTATGCGTGACTGCATCTCTCCCGGCTGATGGTCGCGGGAAAACGATTTCTCGATGACTGCAACTACTGTACTCGTTGACCGTAAAATAAAAAGAGGGGAAAGCACAACATGTCCTCTGAGTCAAACGAGTTAAAGTCCGAGCGATGTGGATCGATATGTAAAGGAGATGTAACGATTTATAGTAGACGATTTGTATTTTATATTGTTAAACGCAAAATATAAATTGCACGCACTGAGAAAAAAAATTTGTTGAAAAACGCAAAATGTGTTTCATCCAACTAAAATATTTAGTCCGATACGTTCAACTAAACATTAGTTGGTTTAACTGAACATTAGTTGAATTAACTAATTCTTGATTTAAAAATTTTGATGGTTGACATGAATGAACTATACACGGAGAAAACGATAAGGTTGCCACAACCACAATAATAGTAATATTTGGTACAGCAAACATAGTGAATGTTGAGACAAACATATATAGATGCACTACACAAAACAATGTGAATGTGACAACCACAGGACGTGGCTGTACCAAATATTACTATTATTGTGGTTGTGGCAACCTTATCGTTTTTTCGGTGTACCTTTTTTAATGCAACTTAATAATTGTTGAATCAACCATTGGATCAACAATCATACAAATTTAGTCCGTACAACCAATTTTTTTCTCAGTGCGTGTAAAGAATACGGGGAGTCGCACAACGTGCACCCAGTCGGCCGTCTCTTTTATTTTCAAAACGTTTCGACATTCTTACACGGAAAAAACAGTAAGGTTGCCACAACCACAATAATAGTAACATTTGGTACAGCCACGTCCTGTGGTTGTCACATTCACATTGTTTTGTGTAGTGCATCTATATATGTTTGTCCTGTCTCTTATACACATCTAGATGTGTATAAGAGACAGGTACAGCATCTCTCCCGGCTGATGGTCGCGGGAAAACGATTTCTCGATGACTGCAACTACTGTACTCGTTGACCGTAAAATAAAAAGAGGGGAAAGCACAACATGTCCTCTGAGTCAAACGAGTTAAAGTCCGAGCGATGTGGATCGATATGTAAAGGAGATGTAACGATTTATAGTCTGTCTCTTATACACATCTAGATGTGTATAAGAGACAGACCTTATTGTTTTTTCCGTGTATAAAAAAAATTTAGATTTATAACGTTTATTATACCGGCAATAAATATGCGTTTAATTGAACTTTCTGCGTTTGGAGATCCATCGTGTAACAATCGCAAGAAAGAAAAAGAATAACGACAAATAAAATATGAGTGCAAAGGTACAAACAAATTGATCGATCATAGAATTCGCTCTCTATCATATTCTATCGACGTCTCATAGAATTTTCTAAGATCTTCTTCTCATCGGCTTGCTCTTCCCGTGATGCTTAGTTTGGGAAAGAACTGGATTAACATAAAAGCATCTCCCGTTTATAGTCGCACATACCCCGATATATGCGTTCCTCGAAATTTCAACGTCTCGCTGGCATCTTGTTTTCGTTCGCCCCGTATCGGAGAGTCGTGGCAGCCCTTTTTTCTCTCTGGATACGGATGGGATTGAATTTGTCAAGGCAGTGGTCAGACCACTTTTTAATGTTTCGTGGGAGATTATTTCGCTACCTCTCATGAGCGGCCGGTTCGTAACACTATCTTTTCCATCCGAGAGGCCCGCCCGGCGCAACAATAGTTCTTAAAAGATTATGCGCGTCAATATTTTCTGCCTACGGTGTGGAGATCTTTCAAAACTCAATAACAAACGTATGGTGCACACGTCTTCGAAGTGCTTACACTCGCTATGTTATTCCGTCAAAAGGGAATTTTAGCGGAAAGAAGCTATCCAGATTTATTCTTCATATTATTTATTCTTCATATTTTTTTACAACGATTTATTCTTCATATTCTTTACAATGTTATACTCTCCGTGATATTATTATAGATAAAAGCGAGATTATTCAATTCGGATAAGATTTTCACAAAAAAAAGAGCGATCGGACAGATCGAAAATCGCCGCAGACGTTTGAGAAACTGATCATCATAAGTCATCGAAAAAAAATGCTTTCTAGCTGAAATCTAAGCGTAATTTTCGACATAACCCGCGGTACATCGCGATACATTCACGGCGGCCCAGAAATTGAATAAAAGTGGACAAACGTGTAGCATACGACTTTTCGATAGAATTCCTCGAACGGCTTATCGAGACCGAGGCTAAACCGTTTAGAACCCATATTCCTGTCTCCAGAATTCTTATCGAAACCCTTTGACTCGTTACCACTAATTTAGCATTTTAAATGCGCGTGTACGTGTGCGTGCTGTCCAACTCGCCTCGGTCTAACGGGTCTGTAACAATGACTCAACCTATTAGGAATTCGCTGCGTCTGGTCGATCGGCTGGAATTATGGACGCTAAGTACATAACTAGCCGACCGGTCTCCTAGTAAAAGCCTCAGTAAAAAATATGCTGAAATTCCTTTAATTTCTACAGGCACGATGGTATGAGAAATTTACTGACTTCTTGATCCTTCGACGAGCACGGTCTCGCGAAAAAATACAGATAATGACTTTGATATCAGTCAGGGCTTCGTCTGTTTCTTCCACGTTTAATACGCTGAATATTTGACAGCGATCGCATTCGGCGTGTCTGCGATCGGGACGATATTCCTCCCTTTTCTTTTTACATTTCAATAAACCTTTCGTCACTTTTTGTCACCTTAATTGCGACGCGTAATTGTACACGGAGGTCTAATGGATTCCAGCTCTCACATTTCTCGCTATGTCTTAGATCTTTCCCTCCTCTCTTCACTGCGATTCTTTCGCGGTATTAAGTAGACAAGAGTTAAGTACACGTCTCTCTTTGGTCGCAAATCCTTCTCTTCGGATTTTAAATAAGCATTGACGATCCTGACGCGCCTGTTTGTTTGCGGTGTTATTTGGATTTTAAGAGTCGAGATTATACTTCGCGGAATGTACAATAGAAACAGTATTGGAGAGAATGTCGGAGATACTTTCTCGTTACTTTATAATTCTATTTCCCTTTGTACATTTAAGAATAGTCTATTCTAGAACTGGGACTATTTGCAACGAGATGCGAAGATCGATAAGAGTTTCGATGTTCGTTTTAATCGATACCGAGTACATAAATCGCTCGTGTCTAAAAATACGGGATTAAGGAACAGAAAATAAAACTCTCGCGCACAAATGTTACATTGCTCTCTAAAACTTTGTGGAACGCTTCATAAAGATGTTATATTCTTTCATTGCAACTACTGCGTTTCTCTTTCACAGACTCTGACTAGTCTCGACGACCACGCTCAGACTCAGGACGTATCCGCCAATTCAACCGGAAATGGTACAGTAGCCGCCAGCGCGACGCAATTGCTGTGCAGCCTGATCCCTGAAGAGCCCTTTGAGAAAACGGTCTTGCAGACTCGCGTTCAAGATATTGCTGGGTAAGTCCTTCAAACGCTCAATTTATGAGTATAGTCTTACGCTACGTGATCTTGAAACTTCGATATTGGCGTCGCGCAAAAACCTAATCCTTTTAAATGATAATAACATTTTTATTAACGTATATATTTGTAAGTCGAGCGGCCGAACGTCGCGGAGGAGTTGCATTACTTTGCATTACGAAATGTCTCGAATATTATTTTTACAATATTTCTCGTGATCTTGTAATCTGCTTTTTTTCATTCCAATTTCTCAAAAATGCCTCCATTATCTTAGAATTTTTTTTACAATAAAAGAAACGGTTTTTTTTCATAATTTCATCAATTTTTATAACATCTCTTTTTCCACCAAATTTCTAAAGTTAGTGTAAAAACTAATTCAGCAAAAACTTTCATTAGCTTTGAAAATCGTGCAGGCTGATATTATCAACGAAATTTCTAAAGTATCATCACCGAATATCGGGGTTGTAACGTTATAAATATACTATATTTTAATGAAATGTTGATTTTAATTAAAATTTTTGTCAGAATAAAGCTCGCATTAAACTAAAATCTATTTTTAATTAAAATGTATAAGATAAAAATAATAAATTATAAAAATTTAAAAAATATTATATATATTCTAATAAGACATTATTTTAAATAACAATATATTGGTGCAATATCACAAACATTAGCACAAACAAATACTAAATATTTAATTGACAGATAGCTGTTATTGCGCGTTATTATTATCATTAACTGTAAAAATTAATTTTACGATATCTCGAAAAATTTATAAGGACAGGTTCAATATGTGGATTTAATAGTTTAACAAGCAGTTCATTGATATATTTTTATGTGATTTGTAAAGATATCGATACTTGTACCAACGAAAAATACAGCAGTATCGTAGGGTACTCGATTATTAGTTACAAAATGGCGGACCATTAAAATTAATCTCGGTAGGCGACTGAAATATTATTTCACTGATTAGGGTAATCGAAGCATAATTAGCAGCGTTCTACTTCTTTCTGGATGATACGAACGCTCTACGTAATGGCGGGCAATCATCTACAATGAAATCGTAACTTTTGTAACGTGTCTTTACGCGTCCTCCCGTATCTTTTTTATAGAATTCCTCAATAAAAGGGCTAGAGCCGCTAGAGCCGCTGATTTTTTAAATAAAAAAACGTATTATATTAGACGGTAAAAACGTAGAGAATTTATTTAAAAAAGAAAATAATAACGAAGATTCAAGCGACGTTACAAATTTCACGTTACTCGAAACGTGAGAAACGTGCGAAAACGTTTCAATTCGTCGTTCGAAACCGCTCGCTCTTTTCTACAATGTTTCCCTCCCTGTCGATTGACAGGATCCTCGTCTTTCTTGCTGAAGCTATTAGCGTCCGACAGGTTTTCACGCATTTTGTATGCACTCGCTCGCGCGAGTGCGCGGCTCCCGTCCGAAATCCGCATCTTTTGATCTGGTTGAGTCACTCGTTGCGCAAACACACGCCGTCTAAGACGGCGTGCCCCTTTGAACGGGACGAAAGAATACACGGCGTGTGCTTTCCGAGACCACCCTGTCTGAAAATATAACCGCGCCGTGTCGCGCCAATACCGAACTTAATACGCGAGTCACGCGAAGTGACGAGACGCAAACTGTGTTTTCGTTGCATCGCGCGAGACCCGAGATCTTTGCCGGGGTGACGTTTCGCACCTGGGTCAACTTCCTCCGCAAGGACCCCCCAAAACGCCAAAGTTAACCCCTTTGCCGCTTCCCCCCCGCCTCATTCTTCCACTCGCTCGTCCTCTTTTTCTTCGCTCATGTCTTCCGGGGAGGGAAATCCCGTGTCCGCGTATTCTCTCATCTCTTATCTCTCCGAATGTAGAAACTAGAGATCCTCTAGTAGAGAGATGCGCCAACTGGTCATGTGACCCAAGCTTTCCGTGATTGGCTGGCATAAAATTTGCTCATTTTCCATTGCGACGCCAATGCGCAGAACAGATGCGACGTATTTCTCAGACGAAGATAGATGTAATTGGCGTCGCAATGGAAAATGAGCAACTTTTATGCCAGCCAATCACGGAAAGCGGTCACATGACCAGTTGGCGCATCTCTACTAGAGGATCTCCAGTAGAAACGTTACACGTCGAATACGTCACCGAGATAATACGCGAGGAGTATCCCTCCAAGTACCCCAGAATACACGTAGATTGAAGATGAATTTTTATTCCGGGTAACGCGCTTTGCGCGTTAAATTAGACTTTAATTGTAAACGCGATATATTTGGCCTTGCAACGTGTATAACAGCAGTTCGGATTTACCAACGCGAAAAGGAATGCTTTTTTACAATAGAAAGATTGCGCGTCTGAAATTGCGCTAGTAATTACCCCTAGCGTGTGACAGTGTCGCGTTAAAAGGATCCCGGATTCGTTATCTCCCACTACGCGTACGTTACAGTTGGGTGAATCTGCGAATTTCACGTTCACCGAATGTACTGTCTGGCCTTGTATAATGAATGACGAAGGTGCGATCAGAATTATTGTCGACCGCGCGCACCGGTAGTGGGATTATTATGATTAATTTCCTGCCGATGTGCGAGAAAGGCCTAGTCACGATTTTTACTCAGCGGCGAGGTTGCTTTTCGCTCGTGTCTTTAAAGCGCGCAGATGTGTAACGGCGATCGATCATTTTGTACGTCGTAATACTTATTTGACGGTCGTTAAGTGCACTCGCCGTCACTCCTTCCCTGAAAAATAATGCGCGATCTTTTTTGCGCGCCGAGACCGATTTTTCCTTCCACAGACCCGATAATGTACGGTGATCCACGTTACCGTTGCTCTCCGCCACTCCCGACTTAGAGAAAGACAAGCAATTTTGCAGCAAGCGAAATGAATGATGAACGACGATCACTTGCACGGGGCATATTCGATGCCGGTTGATGTCCATCCATGCTAGATGATAGCATCAAATAATGATTCGGTGGCATTGTCAACGTTGGCGCGTTAATAAGTTACGGTAATGTGGTAATGAATTGCAGAATGCACAAGTGCCATGTCTGTTTGTACGTAAACAGCCAAAAATGATACGATTTATGTAATTTTCTCCGGTTAAGCTCAGTGAGCGTTACATTTTTTCATACATAAACTTTTAACACGTATTGGCTATCGAATACCAGTTTACTCATAGTTGATGATTTATAAATGGACGCCAGCCATTCGCCGTTTCGATTTTTTGGAGAGGAAAATAAAAATGTTACTGTGTGAATTTTGGTGAAGAATAAGTATAATTTAGTAGCATAATATTATAATATGCTGATATAAAAATGGCGTTGGGAACAAAGTTACCTAATCGTACAGTGGCAGTCAACATGTTAATTGATATTAATAATATAAAGAACAATCAAATATGCGTTTACTCAGAGTGAACGTGCGTTCTCTTCGCAATTTATTAACACTAGAACTACCAAAGCAGTCAAAATGATGGATTTGTAAATTTTAAAAACATTTTTCAAATTTATAATAGTGCATTTTCTGAGATTTCCCATGACTCTTATTGCAATATGTAAATGATTTAATTGATCAATTTACTTTTTCCCTTCATCCCTTTTTTCAAAAATAAACTGAATAGTAGAAATTAATCGATAGATCTAGTATTAATAAGCCGAAAAACTGAAAAGATGAGGTTCTCTCTGGCGATATAATATCCTAATATTGTAACCTAGAAAATATAATTATCATTAGGTTTTATCGATGATGTACGAGTCAGATATCTCTTAAACTTTTCGATGGTGTACGAGCGGCATCATAAAGTAACAGATGCGTCGTACAAAGATAAGCAGATAAAAAACGCGTGTGTTTGCCTATCAACTTTTATCCGTTAGCCCGCGTATCTCCGCGATCTTTGAGCAAAGAGGCGCTGGTAGTAACGGCTCTTCCAGGGATCATTTCCCTCGTTTCCCTCTTTTTCTCTTTAATGCCAACAATGTCAAAGATAAATGAGCTTTTTGTCGTAAAAATACGTGAGTCGTAGAGAATCGCGTCACACTGTTGTTTCTCGCGTAGTATACGTGCACGTGAACACGACGCACACGTAAATGCACACCGAAAGAACGATAAGGTTGCCACAACCACAATAATAGTAATATTTGGTACAGCCACGTCCTGTGGTTGTCACATTCACATTGTTTTGTGTAGTGCATCTATATATGTTTGTCTCAACATTCACTATGTTTGCTGTACCAAATGCAGATAGTTGCCTTCACATCAATGTGAATGTGACAACCACAGGACGTGGCTGTCACCAAATATTACTATTATTGTGGTTGTGGCAACCTTATCGTTTTTTTCGTGCAAATAACGCAAATTCGGATGTAACACTTTCAATTATTCGTATTTTTATAAAAACAATACCTCTGATTTTCGAAAGGATCTGATAAAGAGATGAATGTTCATGCTGGGATATTATTAGTTTGTATATAACGTTCTAATATTTAATACATTATATATATATATATAATATATATATATATATATATCAATATATTAGATGTATATATTTTAATATATTTATTTAAAAAATATATATAAAGATACATTTAAAAAAATGTGAGCAACATATTAAGAGCTATTACAGACGAGAGGTCAGTATGACCACAAAGCCAATCAATGGCGACTTGGCTTCTCTTTCCCAAGACTCTCGAAACTCGCTGTCGACGATCAGGACCGACTGCAGGACCGGCGGCAATCGTCGGCGTAATTGATAGAGAGGAAGCACCGTAGAAAAATCAAGTCCGCAAACACTCTTACCGCTAATCTCGATGAGCCGCCAGAAGGAGGAACCTGTCACGCTTTGAGGTCTATGCTGTCTTTCAATCGGGACAAAATCAAGCGAGTAATTCGCTTATGCTCGCGAGCCAATGATGTTCGAACGTTTAGCCGAATCCCGTCGCTTTTGTTGAATCCATCAGCTAAAAGATATTTGATCGCTCTTTATATTATCAATATTAATTAAAATTGTAAGAAAAAATGCAACGATTGCTAAAATTGAACCATTCCGCATATAAACCGTGATATTTTTTACCTAATTTTTAACGTTACATACTTAAGTGATACTTAAGTTTGTTAACATTGAGTTTTAAATATATAGGTCGCCAGAAATATTGCATCATCGGTAATCAGATATCGCGAAAATTTTGCATGCGCAACTTAAAGAAAACAATTCGATATTTTAAACGCTCAGTAACAAGATTGACAATTAAGTTTGATTGGCATCGTGTGCGACATGGGTACGACGATATGATCCGAAAGAACTGTAGAAGTATGTCGATTTGAAAACCGTTATACTTCTTAAAGTGCCTTCCCTCCGAGATAAATCACAGTTTGCACTGGTTAATTGAAACGGATGTAGGAAGAACTTAGTGCGATCTCGCTTTTTGTTTCTCTTCGCGGCACGGGGATTAAATGGGCTTTCGATCAGCTTGTCGACGTCCACGAGCCTAAATTTTCCTTAGCCCGCCCGCGGCTTCCCGTGTCCCCCCGTCTATTGTTATAAAGAATTAAAGGACTACGTCTTAATCGCGCGTAGAAATGACGCGCTTTCTATCAGACTGGCGCTTTTAAGCCTACTATGTAATCAAGATAACGTAGACGGGAGAATTATCGTACCCTGGGATTCACGCCCGGGTTCCAGCGCGAAATCGCATAATGCTCAGAAGTATAAAAATGAGGTGTCGAGAAAATTTTGGCCCAAAAATTAGAAGAACAGCGAAACGATTTTTCCTTATATTTATATTATTAAACAGTTCTTAAAATCCTTATAGATTATTAATCTCTTAAATTCGAAATAATTATCTGGATCAACAAATTCTGTTCGCCGTGCATTATATTTTTAATAGATATAATAAACTTATTGAAAAAAGATATTAATTTCTTTTAAAATAGGATTTTGGGTGGTGAGCCAAACACGCAAGATATTTTGGAGCATTTTGCTCTGTCCGTGACTGAGAGGTCGATTCGCGATATTGAAAGCTGGTAATTCCGTTAAAAAGCAAAAAATCTTGCGGCCAGGTAAAATTGAAACTCATCAATCGTTACGATTTCCAGAGGAACAAAAATCGGTTCGTATTCTCAACGATCGTACGAGGCTCTTCCTCGTACACTGAGAGAAAAATTTATGATATTTGTGACTATAATGAAAAGTTAAATAATTATGGTTAGGTGCACCATTTTTATAGTTATTACTGCTATAATGTTAGTAATAATAACAAAAAAATAGTTACAAATACCATAATTTAACTATAATTATTATAGTTAATTATTATTAATCATTATAGTTGACACCTTTTTTTAACTATTATAATAGTTATAGTATATAACTATTATAATAGTTATAACTAATATAATAGTTATAACTAATATAATAGTTATAGTTAAATTATGGTATTTGTAACTATTTTTTTGTTATTATTACTAACATTATAGCAGTAATAACTATAAAAATGGTGCACCTAACCATAATTATTTAACTTTTCATTATAGTCACAAATATCATAAATTTTTCTCTCAGTGTACCCTTCCTCTTTCCCTCTTTTTTCTCCCTCCCCCCTCTCTTTCTCTGCCTCTAGTTTTTATCTTTCTGTCCCTCTCTCTGTGCCGGGAAAACGATCGGTCGCGTAACTATAAAAATGATTTGCGACGACGTAATCGTCAGGCAACGAGCAACATCAAACTGACGCATTAATTAATGCGCCGCCTAGGCGAACGGCGGCTCGCGCATTTACTTAACGTAATAAGGTTCACGGCGGCTTCTTCTCCTGCCTGCCTCCTCGCTCGCGCGAGGTAGGTAGGGTTTATTACGAAAATGAAAAGGCTACGTTTTAGTCGTGCAACCTGATTAAATCGGGAGTTGCGCGAAACGAGGTTAGACGCGAAACGACGGCGCGCCGGTCTCTTCCCCTTTGAAGAGCGGCGGGCGAAATCTATTTTATTAATATAACGGCGCTGCTGTTTGATCTGATAATTTAGTTTCGCCATCCTAAAGAGCATCCTTCCACCCCTCCCTCCCACTCTCTCTTTTTTTTTCTTTCTCGTACCCGTCGACGGCAAAGGCCCGCGCTCTCGCGAGCGTATCTCGCATAAGCGCACAACCACACCGACATTTTCCCGTGGGCATTTTCGGACCTCTTTCTCGCCCCCCTCCCCCCCCAGCCCCATAGTCCCCCCCTCGCTCTCTCTCCGCCTTTATCGATTTCATGCAAATAGATTTGGCGCGCGACCCTAACGCGCGATCGCGGGAAGAAAACAGCAACAAACGTCGATGCTCGGCAGGATTCTGTGTAATGGACTTCCGAGCGTATTAGACAGGGTACTCCCGTAAGTGCTCCGATAATACGCACGACCTATGCTTTCCCCTTTCTCTTTAGCAGCTTTGCCCGGAAATCGTAATGCGTACCGTTAACATGGGCTTCATCGTCCGGAGGATCCGGCCGATCGGATAAAATCATGAAAAAGGAACGCATTCGCGTGTCTCTTGCCGAAGGGACGGGGTCGTGGAGAAAGGAAGCGTAGCTCTAATCGACGAAATCGGCGCGTCGCCGACCAAAAACCGATAACGTTTTGGCGGCGGTCCAAACGGGCGCCGGAGTCGCGGGCACCTGCCACGTTCGTCGTCGGCGAGGGCGGCTTCAAGCGCGTCTGAAAGCACGGAGGGTGGACTCGAGCGTAGACCGGCAAGATCATCGGCGGTCGCGGAAGAAAGGGGGAGAGGAAGAAAAAACATCGCGGGGGTGAATGAGCGAGGCGGGCTGGGTACGTAATCTGCTAATGGACTGCTCTCCTCCCCTTCGTCTCGTTCCCTCCTCCTCGCTCCCTCTCTGTTTCTCCTCGTCCAAATTCACCCTCGGCCGGCATACACCCCCTCGTACCCTCCCAACCCTCCTTCGTACGGCCTCGACGACTCATCCCTCCGTCCCTCTCTTTCTCTCTCTTTTTCCCTGCCCCCCCCCCTCTCTCTCTCTCTGCCGAGCTATCGGCAACCTACGCGCAACACGCCCAGTCGTTTGCTATTCTTCGTATTTTCGTTACGTTCCTTTTTTCTACGTGTTGCTCGCAGGATTGGTCGATACACCGCGAATCGGTTTAGCGTGCTCGTACACAGGGTGTTGAAAAATTACACGTACAACCTTTGAAATCGTATTGGAGATTCGTGGATGAGAACAGGAGTGGAGTTTCCGTAAACGTGGACCCGGAGAGACTTCTTTTTTTGAATTAAGTGATTGAAGAAGGGACGGTTTTTTTTCGCAAATGAGTCTCCATAGACGCAAATAGAACACGCATGACTCTTTATGCTTCGTTTAACTTCGTTTAATTAAATTTTATCTGTAGAATTCCGGTTTGTAGTTTGCGCTTCAAATGGAAAGTAGAGAAGGCGCGATCTCGTTCATTTTCGCTACAGAAAAATCGTTTTCAAACTTGGTCGAAGAAGTTATGGTTAGAAGAACTTTTCTACATATGTGCGATATTCAATTGTAATTTTTTCGCGAGTCTGACGTGATTCTTATATATTTTTCACATGATCGAAGCAAGAAATTACTCGCTTCTTCGATGAATCTTTGATGATGATTTTGAAGATGATGAAGGAACTTTTTTTCCCAAAAGTACGCATATTTAACGCAGCAAACGCAGACTGCGTGCGCGCGGCTCGTATTTAATTAACTTCTTTTCATATTGGAATTCAGACATGCAAATAGCCAATTAAATATTACATCGAATTCGCGAATGGCAGGTGGTATCGTTCGCGCGCATAAATAATGATTTAAATTATTACCGACAATGCGCGCCGGCCGAATTAATTATGATGACATTGTATTTTATCTTGTAAACGTTACACGCGCGCAAGCGATAAGTCCTTCTCACTTTCCAATTATTATTAATTATCGGATCGATTGCATAATGCACGCGTCGTTTTATTTTAAAAGCGCGCGGGTATACAATTTTAACGACAAAAATTAAAGCGCCCGCTTTTTCTACAACGCGAATGATTCTATCGGTATACAAAGGGAATAGTATCCCCTACGGATTTTACCAGCAGTCATTAACCGTGTCCTCTTTTAAATGGGATCAGATTTGAGTCGCGTATTTTGAAACCGGTGCAAATTTAATTTCCCAAATCTTGCTAGAATAGACGCGCCATTTATAACCACAGTCTGTTATTATTTGCCGTACTTGGTTTATTTCATAATTTTGGCATATTTGACGCTTCCTATTTATGTCGCAAACTTGTACTAACGTTAGGAGATTTACGTTACTGCCGAGTTTCTGAGAAGATTATTACGTTTAAAAACTGTTTTAAATCGTGTCCCGTCATAAATTTAAGGTAAATGCTAGTTTGGCGATTCAGCGTCAAATTAGACAGCAGATGCACTTGAAGTATCAGCTGGCATTGCCGGGTGTTGGTCAGTGATTCATTTTCGAAGCCTTCCGCTCGTGACGTGTATTCGTTCCCAAAGCGCGCATCCCTTAATCTGCTCTTCGAACAGCGTTAAATGCTATGCTGCTCGTCGTTAGTGACGTAAAAGAAACTGAGTAACAATTTCGGTAAAGTTGTTGCTTTACGATCAGAATAAATTGCAATTTCTGTGAAAATGATTTACAATCAAATAATGCCTGAAAGAAATTTTTATATCCGTCGGAGGGCGGCAGTCATCTAACTTCACTAATTTTTAAGCCTGCGAACCTCCAGTTCCTACGATCCCGAGGCGAGGAAAGGGATCTTCAACAATAATAGTGCTGTCAACGACAGCGATGACAAGAGCGGCAATAGTAATGGGAACCGCGCGATTGGAGCCGAGTATTTGATCAGGCCGGGATAGGGGCGCAAGTAGAAATAGGCAGAGCGGCTGTTCTTGTTCCCATTCTGCTAAGTGGCAAGCTTCAACGTTGTCTATTATCCTCCGCGTACTCACCCGGCATATAGCTTTAAACGACGCCAGAAGAAATCCGGTGTTGACTCTGACATGGCGAGATACATTGTACACTCACAAAAGTAACGCGTCCCCCCAAGAGCTTGCCAGTATATCCGTGATGGTAGTATTCAGAAAAATAATATACCTCAAGTAAAACAGTGTTAAAAAATACAACATTGCACGCACGATATTCTATTTATTGAAAAACAGCCCGGATTCGATCATTTACTATTATTCATTACTATTGCGAGTATCTTTTATATCTTGATTTTCGATAAATTACCAGAAATGACTTAAAAATCATAGATACCGTCAAATTGAGAGAGAATCTTGTAATTTATTTATTTATATTGATAAAGGCAATTATACGCTTATTAATAAATCACGCTAATTACTTAATTGTTAATTGTCTTTCGTTCAAGTAGATCCTGTAGTTTTTGCACAAGCAGATCGATAACCGAATTAATTGGGCATGCTGCGTTTATTTTAGAGATATTTTGCCTCTACTTTGTCTCTTACCGAATATAGCCGATATATATTCTTGTATAAAAGCGTATTTTTATGTAAATATACTAGATGCGACCGCGGGCTGCCATTTTGTACCGTGGCGTATGTATCTCCTCCTCGGGAATATTGAATTTCTGTAGGTAAACATAAATTATTTTTAGAAATTCTACTCCACGTATAAATACGCGCAAACGGGGTACTTCGCCGAAGCACAGCGCGAATACATTTCACTGGCATGTTCATAACATATTGAATATCGGTAAATGGTCTCCAGTCAACAGAGCTGCAATCGGTTATTAAAAAATTCAGGTTTACAGGAAACCAATGCGCGGATTTTACACTGTCGCTAATAATGGATATCGGCGCGACATTTTTAGCAATTTCAAACAGTTATAAAGTTTTTTTCAGGAATCAAATACAAATGTCAACATTATATCGTTACCGTAAAAAAAAGGGAAAAAAATTGGTACTCTCAAAACTCAGTGCAGCGCAGCGAGCTGCAGTAATGTCTTTATGGTATACAGTATAAAGACAAGTTGCTTGTAACGTTTCGTTGCAATAATTTTACAATTTATTTATCTCAATTCTGTTTTCCTTATCACTTTTATGTCTTTATTATATCCTGCTGTTTTTGTCTCGACCGAATTTCTCTTTTTAGGTCCGTTATTTCTATTAGGTTTCTACAATTTCTGTGAATTATTTTCAAGTAGCTTGTGCAATCGTCAGTTTATCCTCGTTGAAATGTAGAGAACCGCGGAATTCCATCGAAATTCTCGTATTTACTTTAATTCGCGCTTACTCGCGCATCGTTCGAGCGAATTTACAGTACGCTCGACACCGTCGCTATGCTCGGCCAAGTCGCATAGAGTTAACACTCTTCACCCTACGCTCATCCCTAGGACTCCGGCTGTACGTACCGAGTACCGTAGTGCGCTTCATCCCCCGCGCTACCGAAATCCCAGCACGAATGCATTACGCATCAACGAATTCGGAGTAGCAATATCCTGAGTTGCTGGATGTCAGAGCTCAGGATTATAATACATTACCAATTCGACGAAGACCACCCATTTGACCTTGTTTCAGGCTTTATTTCGCATGCCGGCGTCCCTTATTGGCATTTAATACAAACTCGTCGAAGCTTAACACGCACACGATAGCGTTTTAAGTTTTAATAGTTTGAGGTAACAGCAGAGTATGCTCCTGGCGCTAACATCTTTTTCTACACAATTAAAAAAAAA
>NJRQ01000255.1:250462-262713 GCA_003063805.1 Aphaenogaster ashmeadi | reverse complement strand
CCCCCTCGAAGTCAAATAACTTTTGTCTAAAACATTTTTTCATCCGATCACTTTCTGCGATGTTAATCGGGGTGCACAATTAAAATGGGACACCCTGTATATGTCTATGCATTATTCTATTTTTTGTATTAATTTTTATAGATTTATCAATTATTCTTTAACTCTTTCGAGATGGGTATTCCTCGAATATATCCGTCGATATCTTATTATGTTTTTGCCGCCATATTCAATTTTCTAATAATTTCGCATCTTTGCCGCCAGATTAATCAGCAACTCAAGAATTCTTGAAAACTAGATTTCATAAAAACTGTTTCATTTTACAAAATTATTTAATTTTTGAGCCATATTGAATCCGCTAGTTTGAATTTCGCAATTTCGATGACACATTCTTATTCAATGCTTCAAAAAACTCTAGAATACTAAGTTTGGTTGAAATTAGTCGATGAATTCCAAAAATAAATTGAAGCGCATGCAAAAGGGATTAATCTCTACATGTATTTACATATATTTTTAGTCTTATCCGTGGTAATAATTACGAAACGAAACTGGTATAAGTAATTGTTGAATCAGGTATAGCAGCGTAAGTAAAAAAATATTTGTTTTGAAAAACGTGTCCTTATGTAAACTTAAAATAGGTTTAAAAATAAAGGCATGCACTGCGAGCAAAGTTTAATTATAAACGAACTTGATGCGGTATTTATAGTGACTATCTTAAATAGATTGTTACAGTTTTGAACTGTACGTTATTACTGCACTCAATTCTCCTGAATTATCATTCCTCTGATTTTCATCATTATCAAACGCGGTGTTGCACGGCTCGTCAGTCCACAGTCGTATTATTTCTCTCCAATTTCGGTACTTTTCCTAGACAGTTCACGCTAAATACGGCTGTTTAATTCCGCAGTTTAACTCGTTTAATACGGAGATCACATTCAAATGTATAAATACGGAGTTAACGTTACATTTTGATATTCAGTTACGCGATAAAAATATGTCAGCTAACATGCGCATAGCGCTAGATTGTCCCATTTTAGAATATCTCTTGAATCTCGATACTCTCGATCTCGGTCTATTCAAGCGGCAGCCGGAACGCTGTCGTCCATTAGATCGCCATAAGCTCCATTACTCTTTAATTCGCGACGGTCTTCGTGATTACCGCAGGCCACCCCCCGGCGTCGCCTCTCCAAATGACAACGATGCCGCTTGTTACCGCCAACAATGCGGCTTATGCGTCGGAGGGCGCCGGGCTTGATGGAGATATCATGTATCGCGGGGGTTCGGCCTGTCAAGACGTAAAGGCCTCCCGTGAAGTTCTCTCGCAGCGAGCCGACCGCGAATTGAATCGAGGCGCCCTTCGCCCCGCAAAAACCATAAGGGCTATCGTGTGCCCCGCGGGAGGGCCGTGCCCCGTCCCACGGGAGCGCCCGATTACCAGATGAGCCCCGCGTGCATTTGCCGAAAAACCGACGGTTATTATCTATTCTCTTTGCGCCTCTCGCGCGACGCGGTTTCGCCACGACAGATAAAGCCGACGTGCCGTTCGCCGGCCGATAATGCCTGTCTTAGATTTCAGGGCTTTAAGCCTCAAGCGTCCGCCTTGTGGGGGAATCGGTAATTCAGGGTGAAAGAAGAGAGAGCGGAATTATATCAATACCATTAAGTGCCGTTAAGCACGTTGCTCTACATCGGATTTACGCGTGAGCCGATGAAACCGTTACAGGAGCTCCGTCCGATCGAAAAGAGTTCATCAAAATATTCATTGGTATACATAACTTTTTTCTGCACACGAAAAACGTTCTGTTACAGAGCTTTTTGGGCACCGAGGGCACGAGCCTGCAGTGGCGGCTGATAGCGAGTCATCTGATAATCCGACTGTCCCGCGACTCTTTGTCGGATAAATCAGAGGTGGGATCTATGCCAAACACGAGCGGTATTCACATCCTCTCGGAATTGTTCGTGGTGCTCGGGTACTTCGCCCTCAACAATCCGGACAATCAGGTACGCCCCGTTCCCATATGGCAGCTTATGCGATCGAACACCTCAAAATTTGAAGGGGTCCTTCTAGCGAAATAAATTAAAGGGCATTGTGCGCTCACTTGCGTAAAATTTGAATTTGCTATTAAGCTATTAAGTCAGACTTCTTGTTTTTTTTAATCGCTAATGATCCTACACGGAAAGAACGGTTTTGCTGAAGTATCTAAAAATTTGGCCAGATACAGATCTGAAAATAATTTTGTTAGACCATCAAAAGTAACTACGTGGGACGCTCAAACATGATGATAATGCTACAAAAAGTTTTGATATTTCAGCAACTATTTTGGGCATCTTACATAATTATTTTGATGGTCCAATCAAATTATTTTCAGATCTGTATCTGGCCAAATTTTTAGATACTTCAGCAAAACCGTTCTTTCCGTGTAGAAATCGTAAAAGTAGTTTCTTGATCTTAAAAATAATCTCAGGGTTGTTACGCTTTTCTGACTCCGAAATTCCCTGACTTTTCCAGGTTTTCCAGACAGGTTTTTACAAATATTCCAGGGAGAAAATGGTAAAACATAGAACACTAGTTTGTATTAAATATTTATTGTTATTAGCGAAAGACTAGAAACTTACGTCTCGGTGAAAACACATAAATTATATGGTAAAAAAATCTTTAAGATTTAAGAACATGAGAATAAAATTTGTATTAAATATATCATATAAACTCAAAAATTAAACTACATACACAGTCATATGTATCGAGAAATAAAGTAACAGTCTGAATTCTTGATACGAAGTCTAAAAAAGAATCAGTAAAAGGACATTCAAGTAAATTCTGGAAAAAATGCAGATAATTACAAAATTCCCTGATTTTTCCCTGATAATTCCAGATCAGAAGGAATTCCCTGAGTTTTCCAGGTTTTCCCTGTTTTCCAGATGCGTAACAACCCTGAATCTGCACAACACATTTCGATTTTCTACGAAATCCGAAAGGAGCTGAAGATTCTTCTTCCTTAATTCTGAGATTGTAAATTTTTATTGTCTTTTTTCTATGCGCGATAAATGTGTGACTAATTAAGAGTTTTACCTACTTCGAAAATACTAACTTTATGTCTCAAATCTTTATCCACGGACGTACGCCATCAGATTCGACGAAAGCGTACTTTCGTCGAGGACATTCATTCGCTTTCGGTACTTTACTGTATATAGTGCACCGCGTTAAATTCCTCGAATTGGTGTTGAGATTGTTGACTGCAGTGTCTCGAGTCACCCGGTACGTTCGGCGAGAAATGCACGCGCTGGATGGCGTACAGCGCGTTACCGACGAGAAGAAGGAAGAGAGCTGTTAGACACAACACACTCAGCGGACCTCCCATCAATATACGGCCGAACGCCGTTAAGATATATTTACGGCGTACCGTTCCGTGCGCTTCAGGGCGCGTGCACGCGCGCAGTGTCGGTCCATCAGCTCGCGAAACTGCCTGGAAATTCATAACATTTATAATTGTAACGCGGGAAACAAAAGAGCTTCCGAGGGCAAAATCAACCGGTATCTAAAGGAGTAAAATAAAAATAATCGTTAATTAAAAGAAGAACTTGTGAAATGCAGAAAGTTGACAAATAAATTTGAATTAAAGAATAATAAAGTATCTATACTTAAAAGTAGTAGTATTGCATAGTAGTAATAGATAAAAATATCTATTACATATCTATAGTATATACTCTTAAAAATCTAATAACAGATTTTAGAGGCCCTCTCTCTATGTATCTATTAATAGATTTATTTAATAGATTAATAGATTTTTTTCGGTATTTATGTAATAGGTACACTGTTAAAAAAGATATGAAATTTACAACACATTTACGATACTACGGTAAATGAAATTTACAAACTGAGTATCTGAAATAAAAATTCTTACACTTATATAGCTAAATTCATATACGAACATGAATTTTAATCACTAATATGAAATTTTTAATATACACAACATTGAATATTAAAAACCCGTTTAAGATTTTTTTGAATACGCAAGGTAATAATACATATTTTCGATTGAAAATGAGAACAGATGAGCATAGTAATATCACTGCTCGATACTTTTATTTTCGAAATACCACTCTTTTAATTTTCAACTTTGTATTTGAAATTTCGTATACGGTATCTGCATAAAAACTTCCTATTTTTATATTATTTTTAATACAGATTTTTTTAACAGTGTACTTTTAAATATCTATTTAAAGATTACATCTTTTCCTGTTACGGATTATTACAAAATGATTATTTATAACGAAATAGCTAGTGCAATCTCAATCCACAAATACTTTCCTCGAATAGAACATGTGCGACATTATATTCCAGAATAGGAAGCATTTGATACGGAGTATTATTGTAACTATCAAGATTTAATTCTGGAATATTAACTTCCAGAATTAATACCGGAAATTGTTTAAAGCAACTCGCGAGCACCTCTCGAGCGAGTTTATTAGAGTTCTTGAAGTTAACCCCATTAAGATTTCCCGATTTAAGAATACTTCTCGCGAAGTTGCTGCGGTTTAACGCCATCGCTCGCACGTTGTCTGGGACTGGTCCTGTATCCACGTTGATCCCGCAGACACGAGAATCGGGATGTAAACGCTGAGTGCATCGCCGATGTCACGCATTCGTCTTTCAGCGTTTTTTTAAGGTCACCGCTCTCAAGAACGAGAGCCGACCCTCCGAGAGTAACTGTCTCGGAAAAATCGTTTTCCGCAAGAAGAGAGAACGAGAGAAAGAGAGAGAGAGAGAATATGCGTGTGTGTGTGTGTGTGTTGTGTATAAGACAGAAAGAGGAAGGCAGAGAAGGGAGAGAAAGAGAGAAACGAGATGCTTTTAAGCTCCTACGAGCATCTGCGGCAACCAGGGTTATCGCCAGCCCGGCACGATGGTACCACCTTCTCCGTTCGCGATCATAAACACGTCCATCTCCATTTTTTGTCGACGGTCGTAACCGAATTCGAGAAATGGATTTTTTGCGGTGGCGCCGCGGTGTGCGCGCGTTACCGCTTTCCGCTTATTTATTTTAAACCCGGCGTTAACTAGCCCCCTCGGGGTCGCGCGCGTGCCGTTACACGCTATTAATCGCGATACACTGTTCTTTTTTTTTTTTTTTGCCAATCGGTATCGAGAAAGTCGCTCGCTTTACCACACGATAAAATTGTGCAATTAAATAGCGACAATAGGTTTTTTCGCGCGACATCCGTGATACCCAGGAAGATTAATTTTTCGTAACCGGTCTCTCTTCTTTTCGCTGTCCATTATACGAGGAACTTGAGAACTCTCCGAGGTTGTACGAGAACCTCGCTTTAGCGATAACTCGTAGCGCGTCGGGCAACCTTCCGCAGGATTGATGAGGCTACTTTTATGGGGCAGTTTTCACGATGAAATCTCTTTTCGTGATAAGGAGAACCCATATCCCTCTCGAAATGACTGATTTCATCGCGAATCAATCATTACCGGGTTACGTTACGTTATGTTGCGCACAGAGTTATGGCAACCGTAACGGACGGACCGACACTTAACGCACACGAGCGCAATACGGGCCGCCCTGGCGCCGCGCCGGAGAGACAGGGATGCGTAAAATGTGGGTATTTCCTGCAAGAGTTCTGTGCAGGTGCACAGGAATACGACGTCCTGTTCGCAGAGGCACTTGTCATAAGACGCAGATGTCCGGTGCGATCTTCTTGCGCTAAAGACTCTCTCGCTTCCGTGACACCTGGGTCACCCAAGTTCTCACGCTCTTTAAGAAAATTGCTCGGTCGCTTTAATTAACCGTCCGCGTCGCAATTGAGAAACTCCGGCCGAACGTGCCATGCGGGTAATTTGCAATTATAAGAAGAGAATCTTCATCCGGTATATCGATCCCCGTCTCCTCGGGTGAAAGATTCCGCCCGCGAAGAGCGATTCCGGAAAGAGGACTCTGAGAAAAATAATTTAACATTTCGTCAGCGGGATATGTAAAACTATACTGGAAAAAAAATCTGGTTGCATAAATTGGAAATCTGATAGATTTCCGGAAAAGTACGCGAACCAAATACTTATAGTTAAGTTTATAAAATATTCTAACATTTCTAACTATATCAAGATAACCAGAAATTCTGTTTAATGTGACTAGAATGCATTTTTATGTCTTGTTGATATACTCAAAACATTTTTCTCAGTGTACATTTTATACAGGGTGGGCCACATAAAGTGTTACAAGTATTATTTTCTCGGAATCTACTAGAGATAGCGATAAAATTCTTTTTGGATCTTTTAGGATTTATTGGGACCTTTTATGGTAATATGTGGAGTAGTACTACCGGATTTGCAAGGGGGCGGAAAGGGGGCTAGTCCCTCATTTTTTAATGGAACCATATGATTCTCTTTACTGCTTTACGTAATATGATTCCTCTAGTTATTCGACATATGAAAGTATTAAAGTGAAATTATCGAAAAATCAAAACTTTACGAGATATTTTGTACTTTATTCTGGCATATTTTGACATGAAATATAAAATGTCTCGTAAACTATTCGTTTTTTTTATAACCGTCCCTTAATACTTTCATGCACATATGCACATAAATAATAAGATAAATCATATTATGTAAAGAAAATCATATAATTCCGTGCAAATCCAATAGCGGTACCCCATATATCACATAAAAGGTCCCAATAAATCTTCAAAAAACCTAAAAAGAATTTTGTCGCTATCTCTAATAGATTCCGAGTAAATAGCTTGTAACACTTTATGTGGCCCATTCTATGTATATAAATAAATAAATAAATAAATAAATAAATATATATATATATATATATATATATATATATATATATATGAAGATAGACGTGTCTAGACATCTATAGATATGCACGTTAATATTATTATTATTTATATCTGTTAATATAAAAAATCTCTCTTTATGATGGCTTTTTCAAAAGTTTATGAATATTCGCTTTAAAATATATAAATTACAGTAGTTTTTAAAAGCATTTTCATTTGTGCGCACGATTGGATTTGCTCGCCGCTGGTCAAAAAATATCGATGTATTAACTCCCGTCAGCAAAATGTTAAGAATTTATATTCAATGGTTTATTTGATTCGATGGTTTATAGCTCGCATACAGTGACGAAGATTCGAGATAACATCTATGAATGGATAGGAAAATGACAAAAAAAGATCATGAGACGGAAACGAAATCTCGGTAGCGTGGCGACAATTTCCTTTTCAATAACTCCCAGCTGTTGTTCGCGCTGGCTTCTCTCCTTTCTTACAGACCTCGTGGAATTACCAGAAAAATTGGAGCAAATAAAATTATGTTAAGGAATAATAACGTCCATCGTCGGGAAATCTGTTCCAGCTGGTTCTCCAATCGGCTGGTGCGGGCCCCAGCGTCCTCCAACAGCTGTGTACCCTGCCGTTCCCGTTTTACGGAGATCCCAGACTGATACCGTACACGTTGCCGGCACTTTTGGCCGCTACCCACCACAATCCCGAGGCAATGGCGATATTGTCCTGCGAAATGTCATATGAGGTAAGTGGGTGATTATATGGACACAACTCGCTGTCACGCGCCTAATTCTCGTATTGACATAAATCCCATTGAACGGATGCGTTATTAACACGAATGTGCGACGATACGAGATTTGTCGGGAAAAAAATATTTTTTTTTTCTATTGATAGTGCTCGTATTTCCCTGCGGTCGATTGCATTTCGTGCCGTGAATCGGTGAGACGTATCAGCGTTATAGCACCGATTACCGGCAACCACATTTAATGTGTTAATATACATGTTAATATGCGTGCATAAATATTCATAATTTTAACGTGTAATAACAAGGTTGATTCTGTATCGCATGTTCGATCGATCTTTCATGTGTGCTGCGAATCATTATAAAATTATAAACCTTTAGACATATTAAGAATTTTCCTTATTTATAGTATAGATAGTACATTATTTTAAATTCAAAGTACATTATTTTAAATTGGCCGCATTGATAAATAATACGATTTATTAATTTTGATATTCGCTCTCGATCTGCTTCGATTCATAATTATTTTTCATAATTCATAATTATTATATGATTATAATTGATTTCTCTCTAATATATGAACTTTTATCTCCCAATTTATTATTAATTAACACATGACATTTTATATATAATTTCGTTTAATGAATAAATTTGCTGATTGGCTTTGCAGTTGCTGGAGCAGTACAGAAATTCGGACGAAGGTAAATTAAATCCTTTGGTGCGTTTGCTGAAGGATAACGCCTAGTCGTTGAACACGTACGTTCCGCTAAAGGTTTGATTAGTTTAATTCCGTTTCTTAGAGCCTATTAGGCATTATTAGGCATTACAATGCGCGTATCAATGATAGGATCATTGATGGATCGTTATAGCAAATAACCGCTTCTCCGACGAGACAAGAGAAAAACGAAGATAAGAGATTGCATCGGATGCAATTCGTAGCCGCCGATATCTGATTATCGCACGATCAGATTGAATCTCAATAACAGTAATTCCTTTCTAAGTGAATATACGTGCACATCTCTTCCCGGGACTAAAAGTCAATTTGAGAGTTAAATTTACTCAGAAGTAGTGCGAACAAGACGAAAGTATGTGTACTTTAATTTAGACCGGTGCTTCCCGAAACCATTTCAGTCGCCCATTTGCGTCTGTAACATACTGGCGGAACCACGCATGCATATTCTGCTTTACAGACTTGCGGTATGCATCGTTTCACTTCTGCAGAGAGTATCCTAGTGTCACTGGATTTTTCAACTATAGATATTTTTTTTATCAATATCGGATTGTTTTAATTCTGCCGTACAGTTCTCTACAAAGCTACGCGTATCACAGAATTGTTTGGGACACGTTTCGGGAAGTACTGATTCAAGTAGAGCGATACTTCTGTCGGAATGTCAGAATAAAAAAAGGAGAACACACACACACGTACGCACGCGTTCGCCAAATTCGAAGGAGAGAACGAAGTTACAATTTACACTTCCGATCGCTTTGTGAGGAAACCGTTGCTTTGTTGAACGTAACTGTAGGCGAAATAATTTATTCCCGCGCATTAGTAGCGACTTACGATCGAAATTACCTGTCGTCTCGGTGAACGAATGACGACAGTAAACACCACGACGATCGCTCCCCGGTACTTTAGGCTAGACTAAGTAGGTACTCGACCGAAGTTATCGCAATGCACTCGCGAGTTATCATCCTGAATAATATATTTTTACGTACGTTCGGTAAACTAGACAATGCAGACTCTCCTTAATTTTAATTCTCTCTCGATATGAGGGAAAGCGACGCTTGCGGACATCATTGTTCTAAACTCTGATTGTCTCGTGAGATAAATTGCACTTCCGTCTTCTTTTTAATGGCTCTCAGTCCCCTAATCTGGGACCGATTCGGCCAGCAACAACTCGATGTGATATTGGTTACATGTAATATCGGGATAAGTTCACAAAATCGAAATTGATTAACAAATGAATACAATCAACGAAGCTATTGCGCCAGATTCCCGTGGAAAATACGTGGAAGAAACGTCCTTCTTCCATGAAGCGTCAGACATGACTACTATTTGACTTCCGTCGAATTTTGAGAGGTGTAACAATGGCATAGGAGATATAATAGAGGATACGCGATGGCGAGGAGTAATCGAGCGAGACACGCGGACTATCCGTGTAATCTAGTCCTTTTAACATTAGTAGATCTTTATATTTGCAATCATCGCTGTGTATCTTATACTGTATTTTTTACGACCGTCCGTTTCCACGCGTGCCAATCTGCCGTGCAAAGAATGTGTCTTCAAATGGGCCTTTTGATATAGTGATCGTCGCGTGGCACGGCCCGATAGAAGTAGGAAGATATTCGTGCGTATGTTAGCCACGTAAACTGTACCCGGCCATAATAGCCCGTGGATTTTTAGCGACTCGAATTTATCTTGCACACGCGAGTTACGAGCTCATTACGTAAATAACATTTTCAAGCGTCTCGTGATGAAAAGAGTTGAATTTAAAAGAAATTTTATAGCTGGGCGAGAGTTTCAAAGAATAATATTCAAACTTTTAAAAGAAACTTTCAAAGAATAATATTCATACGGTATGTAAAGAATAGTTGATTGTATATTATTTATTTAGTATAGATGGTACGAGTTTTCGTGGCTACAACAAATGCATTCGTGCAATGTCCTGCCAATGCAATTTATATTTAAGTATTATAGTAATATACGGAATATAATTCCTCTAAAAAACGCAATAGTTTGGCAGTATTTTTCATCAAACTTTTATTAGAATTTTCGTACGTCGTTTTTTTAAAAATTTCAATTGTGGATTTGATTCGTCGTCTTTATAATCTTCGGCTTTTAGATATCGTACGTAATATTCCCCTTCTTCCTCCTCTCTTACGTTTTGTTTATGTAAAGTTAAATCTATTTATCTATGAAATTTCTCAATATTAATAAATATGATTGCAATTGTTGGATCCAACTTGAACTTTTAAATTCTAAAAGAAATATGTTCTCATCATTTGATAGAAAATATTGCCTTGCTATTATTATATTGATTTTTGTGTGTGTATACACACACACGCACACACACACATACACACACACGCACATACGTACATAAATATATACATACAATATTCAACAATTATTTAACATTAATAATAACATAGGGTCGAATGAAAACGAGAATCATAAATATCTCACGCGTTCGACCGTAAATAAAATATATAACGATAGTAATATATATATAAATATATATATATATATATATATATATATAATTATAATATAATGTATTAGTTTCCTGCGAAACTTTCGCCGTCCGGATGAACTCAGATTTTCATTAGGAGTAAACAATGTTGGCGAAACTTTCGCACAAGGTTGATTGGTGTCTCGCCTAGATATCGACGACTAGTAGCTGAAAATTAAATCGCGATATTTAGTGAGCTAGTATTAGCGTCGCTTTTTGCTGGGTGCTGACCTTGCGAGCGTAGCTCGCGTTCTAGAAATGAAAGAGAAGCGGTATTTTTCTACGGTAGCTCTTACATATAAATGCGCATACGCGATTGTAGATTTAAAACGGTCCTTTACTGATAAATGCACGCCCCCGCGGGAATACATCTCTACGAGATGTCCCGTTAACTCGAATACGATCTGTACTTATGTACCTCCTCGCGTATCCTCGCGTTTCACGAGAACTTCTCATGCGTATCGGAGGATTCATCGTGATCGCTTAGAATGGCGTTCCAAAAAGGCAGCCATGTACACAGATTCGTGCAATTCCGTTAACGAATTCGGCCAAGTTCAGATGGGGATAATCGACAATCGGACGGTGCGATGAGTTTCGCACGAGCAGGAATTTAACAATGGTTTTAAAGTTATTAACAGGGATAAATGGCGAGAGCGCACGTGTTAATGATCGCCAGAAGACGGCCAACAAATGGCAGAGCTACTAATCTTATTCTGGGAAAATTATTGCGTCCGTTTGTCGTTGTTACCCCCCCAGTTGACCTTGGTTCCCTTTGCGTGAGTATTAAGACAAAGCTAGTTGCGTTAATTAAAGCGCTCGTGGAAATGTACGTAGGACATACGACCATTTTATCGCAAGGAGAAGACAGAGTTTCGATATTTCTATTACGAACACATTACGAGTGCCATGCGCGTGTAACCCGACGCGCATACACATTTGGCGTACGCAATACACAAAACACACACACAAATGAACATAAACTAATATATTACATATGTAATATATCGCCCGTATCACACGTAATAAAGATAACATTTTTTTGCGACGTGCACTTGTATTGCGATGTGAAATTCGCTTGATCCTCCCTGTCAGCTAGGATAATCCGTCGCCGGCGCAAAGATGGTCACGTTTGAAAGCGTATTACAGCTTTGCGAAATATTTCCTTGTGAAATGAAAATTGACAAATCTCCCTGGGAATCTTTCCAACGTTACATCTCCGTAATTAAATTTCTTCGATTCGAACTTCCATCGAGAAAAAAATCAATTTCAAAATCGCTGAAGCGTATCGTCTTCAGAGGGGGAAAAAAAGAAAGAAAAGTCACAGCAAGGATAGTTTTGCTGAAGTATTTAAAAATTTGGCCAGATACAGATCTGAAAATTATTTTGTTAAACCATCAAAAGTAACCACATGGAACGTTCAAACATGATAATGCTGCAAAAAATTGTGATGTTCCAGCAACTATTTTGGGCGTCCTACATAATTATTTTAA
>NJRQ01000255.1:210671-222568 GCA_003063805.1 Aphaenogaster ashmeadi | reverse complement strand
TCCGGACTCTTTAGAGAGAGAAGTACGGACGCAATCTTGCTTGTATTGCCTGTCCATATCTATAAGGTCTATGGTCGTAATCCACAGGTATGTTTAGAAATCGGCAAAAAAGATCGTTGCGAGAACACGCAAAACGAGGAATGCAACGTGTTTTTACTTGAAACGTTCAAATGATAAGGGTGAGGACAAAAGTGAAAAGAAGACTGTCAGACTAACAGTGGGTGGAGGTCCACCGGCACCGATCGTTGAACGTCCGCGGCTATTCGGGGCAGGAGGGCGGGAAAGGGGGCAAGGCGACATTAAAAACACGGTGGATTACACGCGCTGACGCGTACGTTTAGAGAGCACCGCCCCCACGCCGTTGCGTGCACCGAAAAGTCGGCCAGCGACATACACACAACGGACGCGCAGCACGTGACGTCACGGTAGCGTCAATTAGGCGTCGCGTGGCCGAACGGCGCCACGCGTCATTTGTCAGCGTCGTCCCCGGGAGAAGGAGACGACACGCACGACGTCGCCAACGCGACGTGCCACGCACACACGTCTACGCAACATCGGAGCTCTCCACCTCTTCCTACGCGATCCGCCCCGTCCTCTCTCCCTCCTCCCCTCGCTGACCCTGGGAAACGAGCGGTCGGTTCCGGGACCACTTTGGATTCCGGCGACTTCCTCCGTCGAGAACGATCTCGGCGTGCCGCACGACCGCTCGTTTCGAGATCGCGTGCGCGTCGACGAGGGGCAGGGTCGCACATCGCGCGTAAATTAACGTAAGAACGCGTCCCCGTTCGACTGAGATACCCGAGAGTACAGCTTCGCTATCTTACCTCGCGGCATTTATACGCAGCCGTTCGATCGAGACGTTTACGTGTCCAAGCTTACACACTTACGAGGGAAGGTTTCCAAGCGTAAATCGCAACATAATGCCGAACCTACACAGATCACGTCTTTCCAAGACCAAAAAGAAAAATTGATCATTTATAAGCCCAACCTTTCCGATGTAAGCACAAACAAATATCAAATATACACGAATTTTAACGGATTATTAGCGTGTTGCATCATTTTGTTAGTTCTAGCCTTTTTAGCAAAATGTTATTTAGTTTATCTGGTTGTATTAACATTTAGGGATATTGCAGAATTTGTAAATTACAGCGATAGAGATGTGATGGAACGAATATACACTGAAAATGTATAGTTCATGTCACATATGTTATAGATTTTCAATATATATTGGATTATACCGCCGGTGTCACATAGGCAAAATTTCTAATAAAATACTTACTAGTAATGAAAATTTTCCTATACACAAATTGCATGACAAAATAATGCATGTAACACGCTAATGATCCGTTAAAATTCGTACATGATATTTGTTTGTGCTTATATCGCAAAGATTGAGCTCATAAATAGTGGATTTCTCTTTTCGATTACCGAAAGAAGTGATCTACGTAGATTTGGCATTATTTTGCGATTTACACTTGGAAACCTTGCCTTGTTAGACATAAACAAGTGTGTAACGATATACAGGGTGAGTAAAAAGTCCCGGATCGGCGAAATATCTCGAAAAATATAAGTTTTACAGAAAATTGTTTCAGACAAAAGTTGTAGGGTTTAAAAAGGTCTATTTACTGATGATATCAGTTTGACCTTGGGTGGCGTCGCCAAAGTCAGGACAAGGTCACCTAGAATTTTTTAAATGGAATATTTTGACAAAATATAAAATATCTCGTAAACTATTCATTTTTTGATAACTGTACCTTAATACTTTTATGCGTAGAATACTGAGATGAATCAATTGGTGCAAGGAAAACACATGGTTGCTATTCAATGAATAGTTTACGAGATATTTTATATTTTATGTTAAAATATCGTAGACTTTGAAGCTTCATATCTCCGGAACGGCTTATGCAAAAGACAATTTTTGGGGGTGTTTTGAAAAGATCTCGAGAAGGGCTATAAGAATATGCAATGAAAAATAGGGGGCTCCATTTAAAATTCAAGGTGACCTTGTCCTGACCTTGGCGACGCCACCCAAGATCAAACTGATATCATCAGTAAATAGATCATTTTAAACCCTACAACTTTTGTCTGAAACAGTTTTCTGTAAAACTTATATTTTTCGAGATATTTCGCCGGTCCGGGACTTTTTATTCACCCTGTATATATACAGGTCCCATAAAAACTATAAACACTTAAGAATAGATTCCTGAGATTATTTTACGACGAAAGTTCTAGCACAAAATGTCAAGATCATAATAGTTTTTGAGTTATAAGTATTTAAAATTAGCGAATCAGAGATCGCCTAAAGTTTACACGATCAGGACGGATCGAGAGCCATGAGTGGCGAAGCGAATGGGAGTTTACTTGTTAAACAAGATTTAAACGCTCTCAATACGCGTAACTTCCGCCGTCCGATCAAGCACGGTCACTGTTTATGGACAGAACGTTCCATGAAACGCATCGCCCGACAAACCCGATGTTCAAACTGTTGAAAATACGAGACAACGCCAGGAGACGAATTTTTATCTTATTTACGAGTGGGTAAAAGGAGGACTGTCTTATCTGTGAATGATTACGACGAAGAAACCTAAACTATTCGAAACAGCGCGAGCATTAATTCGAGCGCAGTCGTACGTCAACCGTCGTACGATGGTTACGTATAAGAACGTTCACCAACACCACCAACCGACTCCGCAACGTCTGGCACAATGCCGGGCTGATTGGAAGTCACGTGTCGGCGGCAATGAATTCGTATGTTGGGGTCACGTGTCCCGCCCGGCGGGTTTCCGAGGAGTACGGCATAGCCAAAAGTCAGACGCGTTACGCGGCCTGCCCTTCCCTCCGCGACCCTCTTTCCCTCGGAGCGTCGAGCGATACTTTGTGCACCCTGTTCGGTTTTTAGACCGAAGTCGTTTCGCCGTTGCTCTTTTCGGAAAGCGCGTTGTAGCGTGGAGCTGCTATTTTGAGGCATGAATTCGGTATTTTCCATTTTCATACGTTCGTTGGTAAATATAAATGTTGCGAATTAAACGAAATTGTCTATTTGAATTTGTTTTTCATTGGAAGAGTTCGTCACGTAACTATATTGTGTTTAATTACACTTGATCAACCTTTATCGATATTAATTCACCTCACACGGCTGTTTAATGGCGCCGCGAAGACACGTCCGCCAAGATAATCCGCAAAAGAAGAGTACGTAACGGAAATAGATTCCAATTTCCTAACGAACATTTTTAATTAGCGAAACTAAATAGATCGCGAAGCGTACATCAATTAGAATATTCAAAATGTAAACACCGTTTTCAGAATAGAATTCTAAAATACACAAATATAAAAAAATCTCACTGATTGTGAGCCGTGCTCGATTGATTGCCGTTCGTAATACATTGCGTGTTCACTAACAATATGAGCATCAACAATAAATGTTTATAAAGTTTATTTGTTTTATGTTATCATAATGAAATAAACATATGTAATATTTTATGTTATGATAATAAAATAAACGATATAATTGAGAATTTCTCAGTGACATAGCTTAATTTTGTATATCAATAGATAATAATTTTCATAAACCTCCGTGAATTTGGGACACACAATTAAATTGTGTAAATATTAATCGCTCCAAACTCTATTTCTTCGTATTTATTATCGAAAATTTGAAACAAAATCTTCGATTTTTGGTGTAGTGCGTCATTCTATTCAATGTTACTAACGATTACTATCTCCATCAGCAAGGAAGGGAGCAGCGAGAATGAAAGGAAGGGTGGGAGAGTAAGTGAAGAAAGGGGTGGCGAAGGGCGGTAATGAATTAATTGCCTTGCGCTAGCGCGTGGCCGGACGTACGGCCGATCGTCCTCGGCTTCCGGTCCCGGCGACTCCTTCCTTTTCCTCCTCTTTCGAGGTTTTCGTGGTTCCGATCGAAAGCCGCAGTGATAGTCGAAGGGACGCGTGGGTTTTAACGTCTCGTCCATTCTTCCGGAAAATATTTATCGTGTCCGCGTACGACATGGTCGACGCACAAAGGGTAGTAAAACTGCCTTTCGTTAAATTCTCCGGTCCTTCCTTCCGGACCGACTACTAGCGGGAGCTACCTTTGCAAGTACGAGTATCGATTTTATTGCGCGCGCGAGAACTTACTCGAAAACTTTTGCTCGATCAGTGCTGCGCATTACGGACGTGTTTATTTGAGAAATAATTCTGCAATTATACACGGAAAGAACGGTTTTGCTGAAGTATCTAAAAATTTGACCAGATACAGATCTAAAATAATTTTGTTAATCCATCAAAAGTAACCGTGTAGGACACTCAAACATGATGATAATGCTGTAAAGAGTTTTGATATTTTAGCAACTATTTTGGGCGTTCTACATAATTATTTGAATGGTCCAACAAAATTATTTTCAGATCTGTATCTGGCCAAATTTTTAGACACTTCAACAAAACCATTCTTTCCGTGTAGGTTTCTTGCTTGTTAAAATAGGAAAGAGAAAGAGAGAGTAGAGAGTAAAGGCAAAAAGGAAGAGCTAGTCTTCCTAAAAACAGAAACCAGCCATCAGTTTGAAACATATAGCACGGAAAAGTGAGAAGCGTGCCGCAGATTTATTGACCGTCGCGTCCGCACGATGAACGGGAGAGACGATATAGCTTGTTCCGCGCTTATCGTTAGTATGATCTCTTATCGGATGCACGCTTGCGCGGGGGTGGACTCGACTCGTGTCGAGGGTAGGCGGAGTACGGTATGTTTGGTGCATGCCATATGGCCAGAAAGGGCAGCTGTTGATCGGATCGCGTGCTCATCATCTCTACTAAAGCCAGCTCATGCTTACTGTTTCTACTTGATTTGCAGATGGCACGATTATTTATGCGGCCGTGCGAGAGAGAGAGAGAGAGAGAGAGAGAGAGAGAGAGAGAGAGAGAGAGAGAGAGAGAGAGAGAGAGAGAGAGAGAGAGAGAGAGAGAGAGAGAGAGAGAGAGAGAGAATGTATCTAAGGCGCCGCTGAAAATCTTGAAACCCAGCAGTTTTCAGCCGATTTGAAACTCTGTCTACATCATAAAATATAGTGTTCCATGGCTGTATAAAATTTCTTCGAATTATTCGTGAAAAATCGTTTTCCGAACGAACACTTTTTTCAACATTTTGTTAACATCGACTTCGTGTATAGTTTGAAATTTTCGAAATAAATAATTTGTTTTAAATCAAATAAGTACAATCCGCGGCACTTTGTATATTGAATATTCAATAATTAGTGGTAGATTTCTGAATCGAGATCCAACTACGGATATTTTACTCAAGTTAACGTTAAATAACGATTACAAGTTTCCAAACTTGCACGATCAAGTATATTTATATTTTAAGTTTCGTTCTCAGAGCGCTCTCTCTCTCTCCACTCTCTTCTCTCCTTTGAAAGTTTCGAAAGTTTCGAAGCGATAGGCTGTTCTGTGTTTAACGAAAATATTAACAGTTGTATAGCGTCGATAAAGCAGATAACGTGTGGTCGTGCGCGCCGGAGTTAATAAAAATAAAAGACTCGATCGCGCGCGAAAGAGAGTGAGAGAGAGAGAGAGAAGAGAGATAAAATGTAACGGGTATTCTGTTTGCACAGATAATCCTTTGGTCCCTTTTATGTTAGCAAACAAATCCGATCTCGATACGGTAGCGAGGCTTTGCAAACAGGTGACTCAAAAGCCGTTGTATTCTAAATTTTATCCAACGCAATATTTAACCGTTTGCAAAATTTCGATCTTTCCTATTGCAGTCGACACTTTCGCTACCATGTGAATCGGCGTATCCGATTCGTGTAACAGATCGGATACAACGATTTATCCCCTACATCACAAAAATTGCAGCAACATTTCAGCAATATTTAATGTTACTGCAATGTTTTTGCAATGTTGCTGCAATTTTTGTGCTGTAGGGGATGATAACGTTGGGTAACGAATGTAAAAGTTAAAATCTCATCTCGCCTTACAAATTTTAGCGTACGAACAGTAGAACGAGGAAACAATTTCTCATATCGATAGAGGGGAGAAATTGTTTTTGTAAACGTGACACGCTTATCGTTTCTATCTAATTGAGCAGATGGTATCGGCTCTCCTAAAACTATGGCGACGGTTCCTTGCAACAAACTGCAGAAATAAAGAGAGAAAGAAAAAAAGAGACGCAGGTCGCGTTAACACCGCGCTACCGACGAAGCGATAATCGCTCGTCTCGGCAGTTTATCGCCGCCGGATCATTTTTACTCGTCGCGACACGTGCCGCTCGTAATTAACGGAAAATCACCATGAACCGTGCATATGTGGATTCGGAGCTCGCCGACTGATAGGCACGCGGCGATTACGCGATCGCGTGTTACGCGCTCATCCTAAGCGCGCGCCGCGCTGTCCTAACACGCTCCCTTAACCGCCGACCTCTCTGTTCTCCGCTCGACGACGGTAAGTCAATCGATCTACCTCAGGCGGAACACGCACGTATTGACTCCCGCGCGACGACATGCGACGGAAGCGTGCGTTTACGAGAAGGATACGACACAAACGGCAAACGTCGTCGACGAGCAAGGAGCATCTTTCCGGAAGAATCCGAGGTTGAGGGATGATCAAATTGAAATGTAGATTGTAGTATTATTCATATATTCCCCTACAGCACAAAAATTGCAGCAACATTGCAACAACATTGCAGTAACATTAAATATTGCCGAAATGTTGCAGCAATGTTGCTGCAATTTTTGTGCTGTAGGGGTTAGCATATTACTTGTAGTATATGTATTTGTAGTCATTACTCGAATCTCATTTCAAAAGCTATCAGCTGAGATACTCAGAATGGAGTTTTATGTAGATAGAATGGAAGATTCTAAAAAAAGCAGACGGTTTAATAGTTACATTTTGATGAGAGATTACTTGAAATTATAGCATTTGAAACGTAGCTGACAATGAGAAGCAGAACGATTAATTGCATGAAACCTGATTTGAGGTAATGATACAAAATATTGATTTAAAGCAGCATTATGCGCTGTTTCAAAATCGGACTAATGTAACGTCAACGATACATGCCAGTGATATGGCAGAAATAACCCGAGCAAATGTTAACATAGAAAAAGAAACATATTTTACATTTTTTGAAAATAATTTATAATATATATTATGGTATTATAGTATAAAACTTTTTATAGTAATAGATATAATATATATTATATCTAGTATTAAATAATGCATTATAATATATATTGTACTTAATAAATACAATTGTTTGTGTAACTAATTTGGAAGAAAAATGTTGAGAATTTTTATTACAAGATATATATTTATTAATTTAAATCTCTTCTCTCAAGTCGCCTCGAGACCACACTTGAGTGATACGCAATTTTTCTCGACTCAAAATTCAGCTTTGTGTGATACAAGCTTTAAACTTGTGTCACACTACGCGTTAGAGATTGAAGATTGTGAATGGAAGATTAAAATTCGACCAATCAGATAATCTTAATCTTCATCCTCTCCGTTCTGATTGGTCGAATTCTAATCTCCAATTCGCAATCCTCAATCTCAAATGCGTAATTTGACATATATAGTATTTAAAGAGACGAGTTATGAAAGATCGTTCGTGTTTCTATAAATATTGCAATTCCTCACTTTATGGCATTAAGACTTTTCTATTTGCTCGGATGAATATTCTATGTTTTAAAGCACGCAGCTTTTTTTCATTCTTATTGTTAGAGCAACGCACGGATGTTTTTGAGAAATAGGAGACGCTAGTTGCGGCGGGACACTTGGTAGAATGATCGCCGCAGAAGTCAGCGTTCGAGCTACGAGATGGAGAGATTTCGTTGTTTCTGCCATGCACGGCAGAAACCAGTTGCTCTGGTTCGCCCGACGGATGCAGGATGCAGCTGGGTAGAGGGAGGACGTACCTATATAGGTAAAGTAGTTATGTCTATATATCGTCCAGTCCTGCTCCAAGGGACTACCTTCCTCTGACCGGCCGACAAAAGGGCAGCCACAGATAAATGTAAATATGTAACTATAAAAAAGAAAGAAGAAAAAAAGGGTAAATACTTATGGTCAAAAGTCAATATTGTGAGAAGGGTCCCCGTCGGTCTTCGGTCCGCTCAAGATGGGAGCCGCGTTTGGGAAACTTGGCGCGTTTTTCTTTGTTTCCTGGGAACGCGCGCGGCCGCCACCCCTCGTTATGCGCATCGTTAGATTATACTTAATCCTGCTGCTATATATCGCGCGATATGATTTGGAATGATCGCAGTTAAATTGCCTTTCGGAATCGATGATGGACATGGAAATTGTAGAACATGGAAACGTTATTGTAGAAAATTCGACATTTTCGCATATTCAGCTAAAATATGAAACTGAGATTTGATTGGAATAAATTATTTCCGTCGATATATTTCATTATTTAGATCTTCATTTTCAGTCGTTTCGATATAAATGATACATCCAATCCTTCAATCCACACACACACACACACACACACACACACACAATTATCTCCTTCTATTAAGGAAGTTCACCAACTTAAAGAAGTGAAGGGGAGTCATGTGACTTTCAACACAGTTTTTAACCATTACCATTTTCTAAATAGTAAACAATGAACAAAATTTTAACAATAAAAACGATAATTTGTTATTAAAAAATATTTTCTTTATAATATTAATGAATATTGATATGGAAAAAATTGAAAAAAGTTATTTATGATTTAAATGTAGTTTAAATATCAATAATTCTAATAAAAACGTAACAACAGAGCATTTATTCACTAATGTGACATCATATTTAAAGAGAATTATATAATTCATGTACATTTCATTTTCTTACACAAAAATAATAGAGTGTAAAATTTCATTTTTTTAATTCCAACATATTCTTTAAATTCCTTCATATGAATATAGTTTTTTAAAATTCTTATATTTTGTTTGCGATTAAATTACTTAAAACTCTCGTTCCCATAAGACTCAATGCTGTCTTAGAAAGTTATTTAAAAAGAACTATACGATCAAAGAACTATACAAAAAATTCGAAAATATTCACAGGAATACCTAAATATTAATCATAAACTTATTCTCAAAATTTGATCAAGTTCTTATGTTATGTGAAAAGACTAGAGAATCTCCTTAATTTAATAACGCCCTCGTGCAACATTTGTAAAATTATTTTTTATTTGAGACAACAAATGAAATCTCGTTTTACTCGACCGAGCGAATTTTTACGCTTCCTCCGGAGCAATTTCGGATAAAACAGCTTTAACGCTAGGGGATAATTTATCATCAACGCGGCGATATCCCGTCTTTGATTTGGTACGTTAATTCCGCTGCGATTCGTGCGCGTCATATGTCGACGCGGGATTCGCGGTCGCTAAAAATCACCCTCTGCATAATGCAGGTATAACGATATAAGCGCGATCGGCGCCAAACTTTTACCACTAAAAGCTTTCGAATCGCTGGTAAATTTGTCACCGGGCAACAGCCCGTTCGACCGATAATGGCGCGCGGCGGCGGAAAATAATCGCCGGCTCGCATTACGGATCCATTACATACGGGATCGCGCGCCCAAACACATATTAACCCCCGCGGCGTTTTGTACGCGGGTGCCCCACTTCGTCCCACATTCGGGCCCGGAGTATATCGAGCGCAAAAATGATCGATTATAGAACCGTATACAACGTATACACACGCGTCGTCCTTGCACGCTTCTCGATATGGAAAGTATCCGCCTTTCGGTAACGTTACAATCGCGGATACTTTTGTTGAACGTTGGACATTCCCGTTTCCGATAGTTAAAATTGATTCGGAAAGTGTATTTATAAATCCGCGCTACACGTCCCTCGCTTCGCGTACGGATCTTTTTTCCCAACCAACTCGCATTCGGTAACGTTATGGACGCACATCTGAACGTTGATATTTTCGCTTCCGGTAGTTAAAATCGACTTGAAATCGGCGTTTATAAATCCGCCGTACGCTTCGTTGCATGCACGAATTTTTTCACCCACTTGCAATCAGTATTTCATTCTGTCTTTTTTTATATGTGAGAATATCTTTGTGGTGATCGTGGCGTAAGAGTTGCGCGTCTGTTTTCTGTGCCAAAGATCCAGGTTCAAATCCACCCAGAACATATCATATTTTTAATTGATCACCACCTCTCGGAAGGCAATGGCAAACCACTGAGAGTACCTTTGTTAAGACAGTCACCATCATGGGCGTCCGCAGGGGCGGGAGGGCGGAATCAGCAAAAATTTAAGCATTTGCTCTCCCTTTGAATAAAGGAAAGGCAAAGTTGTGCTAACCTTGCCGATCTCTGCCCTAATCCATAGGATTATAATTTCAAAAGATTTATAAATTTCAAATTATAAGTATTCTAATTCTGGAAGTAATATTTTAAATCATGCCCCCTCCTGGAAAAAATCCTGCGGACGCCCTTGGTCACCATGGAGCATGCATGGTGGTCGCAAACATCCATTAATGGATATGCATAAGAAGAAGAAGAAGAAGAAGAGAATATCTTATATCTATATCCTCTCTCTTATCACGTGTGTAGAACCGCAGAAATTTTCTAACGTACACTGAGAGAAAAATTTATGATATTCATGACTATAATTAAATTGTAAATAATTATGGTTAGGTGCACCATTTTTATAGTTGTTACTGCTATAATGTTAGTAATAATAACAAAAAAATAAAAAACCATAATTTAACTATAATTATTATAGTTAATTATTATTAATCATTATAGTTGGAACCTTTTTTTAACTATAATAGTTATAGTTAAATTATGGTATTTGTAACTATTTTTTTGTTATTATTACTAACATTATAGCAATAATAACTATAAAAATGGTGCACCTAACCATAATTATTTACAATTTAATTATAGTCACAAATATCATAAATTTTTCTCTCAGTCTGTAGTTGGAACGCGACGGCGTTAGGACAAAATCTCTAGTCTCCGTATAATCATGCATTAACGTCGCGCAACTCGAAATGTGAAAGGGATTTATACGTTATTGCCCTCCGGTTGTTTTACAGCCAAGAAGGGATTAATATATTTCGACGTGCGTCATGTAACGGATACATCTAATGCCTAGAGGGGCTAATCATTGCTTTTGAACCGGATCTGTTGTGGAAAAACAAACTCAACCCCTTCTTTCGATGATTGAAATGTTCTCGTATTTTTTGCGTTGTTAACATAATGGAGTATTATCTGAACGACACGAAATCTAGAAAAACGATTGAGAGGTGTTTACACACATCTATTTATTTCATACATTCATTTATTGCGCCACATTAATCTCGATAGTCTTTTAACTTTTCAGCTATTTGAAGTCAATAACCTTCTTATTTTACTAAATAATTACATTTTCATACCCTCACAAACGTACAGGAGATTATGATTTATGAACATAAATTTTTTGAAAGAAATTAAAAAACTGAGAATAATTAATATAACTGTATAATTAATGTAAATGAATAATTAAATTAACTATAACTTCTCATTATAAATATTTCAACAAATTTGAAATCTATTATAATATTTAATTACATATAATGTCAGCTTTCCTTAAATAGTTAATAAATTTAAAATTAGAATGAAAAAGTAATAATGAATAAAATATTTAAAAAATAATTGTTCTAGTAATAATAATTAAGAAATATAAGTACTGTATAATTACGACCATATAATTAATTATATTCTTCTAATATATACATTTTGTATATGTATACATATGTTTTTTTAATATTACACCATTTTCCGATTTGTTCGGAAAAGAGAAACGAGTATGAGAAAATATCTCTACGATAATAGGGAAACCCGGGGCATAATGGGAACGCTAAGGTTTATACAAGTTTACAACGTATTAAAAATAAATAAATGAACTTTGTTTGGCACTAAAATATTCTTTGAAA
>NJRQ01000255.1:149847-163034 GCA_003063805.1 Aphaenogaster ashmeadi | reverse complement strand
AAGAGGCAAAGAGCAAGAAACAGGAAGCAAAGAGCACATTGTAGATTAGCCTTAAATATTCTCATCCGTAAAACATTTATGCATGCACTAATATTGGCTAGCGAGAAAGAACGTAAGAAAATGTAGCCCGACCCGAATATACAACAATTTGATTAATTCAGTTTCTTTGCAAAAAATAGCTGGAACGGGCTACATTTTCTTTCTCGCTAGCCAATATTAGTGCATGCATAAATGTTTTACGGATGAGAATATTTAGTTCTTCCCTTGTGTTTTGTTCTTTCATAATAATTCTGCTGATAAAAGAGAAAGCAGATGTTTTTATTAAATTATTCAATGAAGAGTATAATGGGCTCTCTTGTGCGAAGACTTTAGAAGTTGAATATCGACGGGAAATCAGGTCGACATAGAAATTGGCCTTCGCTGAGTGATCGTATTAATCGTTTGTGTAAAACAGGATCTGGCAATTGGCATTGATGAACGTCGAGCCAAGTGCGAACAAGCGAGACTCCGTGGAGACAAAAATCGAAATTCTGAAAGATAGGAGTGCACGCGCGGATAATCCTTCGATTATCCGCGTTATCAGCGCCTCGCTGCCATGTGAAAAGACGGCGTAGAGCGAGCGCGTACCAAGCGCGAGGAAAATTTATGAAAATAAATCAGTGCGTTGTCTCACGCGATTCCCTTGCCGCCGTCGGGTGCAGGGTGGATCACCGGAACAACGGGGGAGGGATGAGGTGCGACCGACTCGGAGTCGCACGAATTAGAACCTGCTCGGCGGCGACGTCGGGGCGCCGGGTGGACGCGCAGGAATGCCGGCCGGACTGATAAAAGCCACGGCCAACACCTACATAAATTTCAACAGGGGATATCTGAGGACTGGCCTTTTCGTTCATTTAAACGTACGCCCTAAATTTAGTGTCGACCGCGCGGTGCCGCGTATCAGGCGGAGCGGCGCCGAGGATGCTGCGCCCGGTCCAGCGCGCTTGTCATCTCGGGCCGGACGTCTCGCCAGCGAGATCCCGCGTTGAATTCTGGACGATTAGGACCGTCGTTATTCCGGTAACTCAGGCAGGTCTCCTCCCGAGACCTCGTGCGCCTCAAACACGACGTGTCCTGCGCGTCTTACATCCTTCCCAATTTATGCGTCAACTTCATCTGTCGAACAGCTGGCATTTCTCGATCGTCTCGGCAGAAGAGCGACATTAACTTCTTCAGACTTCTTGCACGTACGTACATACGTGCGCGACTGAAGTCGACGAGAGGCTCGAGTCGTACTTTTGTATCCGAGAAAGGACATCGAATTATCCTCTCCTGGTCGTTTTCACCGGTGCATCTATCACGCGCAGACAGGTGTAGCTTGCCGACGCCGCGGATCCGCACGGCCAGACATCGCGAAGCGATTTCTGCATTTCTGCCGACGCGATACCGCTCGCAAATTTGCACGCTACTTCTCCCGTCCGTCGTCCCTTTCTTTCTCCTTTTCTTTTTCCCGCCGCTAAAGACGGCCGAGTGTGTGCACTTGCGCGGGCGCGTGCGTGCTTATGTCCGCGCGTACACGCATTCGCGTACGCACATGCATTCGGCGGTTTGTACGTGCGTATCTTGGGCGGCCAGCTGCTCGAAAAGCGGGCCGAGAGGCGCGAGAGGAGGCCGCACGGAGCGGGCTTGTAAGGTGCATTCCCCGATTCCGCTACGAAACTGGCCGGTAAAAAAAGGGAAATAATTAGCGAAGGTGTTAATGAAATACCAAACGAACGCCGTGGGACACCGGGTCGGCGCCTCTGAACTGCCAACCAGACATCCTCGACACAAACCCCGGCGCCGCTTCCCCCTCTCAGCCTCCCTCGTAGTAGCAAGCTACTCCAAGATATCTCCTTGTTCCTCCTCTCTCTCTCTCTCTCTCTCTCTCTCTCTCTCTCTCTCTCTCTCTCTCTCTCTCTCTCCCCCCCCCTCTCTCGTTCTTCTATCGCCGATACCTCCACTTTTTCCTCCTCCTCTTCTCCGCATCCTTTTCTTCTTCGTCTTCTTCTTCTTCTTCAACGTCTTACATTTCTTTGCCGCACTCATCTACATCTTCCTTTTACTTATTTTTCTTTTCCTTGTCCCATAGAGCAATATCCACATTTCTTTTTAATGTTTTCTTCTCTCTGCCTGAAAATAACGAGCTTGAAAACTCCGGGCCGCATATCGGTGACTTCTCGCATTTTAGACGAACGGAATGTAAATTTTATTGTCGTGAGAAAATCCTGTCCGTTGCGAATAACGTTTAAGTGTCGCGTGTCGTATAAACAAATAACGTTATTTTTCTTGCACATCTTTTACACATCTACATGAACTAAAAGATTTTAATTAATATAACAATACCGAATTCAGATTTATCATGATACTAAATCGCGAGAAGCGTATCAACATAATTTGTGTGAACTATTTAAAAGTTGCAGTTTAGTATTAACAAGTAGGCATCTATAGATTTAGACGGTAAAAAGTGAAGATATGGTAGCGTAAGATGCAGCCCTGTACTTGAAGTTAATCGCCGCCGCGTAGGTACTCGATGACGATATCGTGTTCGGCGACATTGTCTCTTTCTTGTGAGAAAGAAAAAAACGAAACAAAAAGTATTGCGATGTGTTCGCCATCGCCAAAATATATGACCTACAACTGAACGGGGGAATGACCCGCCACCCACATTCGGCCGGTAGCGAGCCGCTCGAAAATCGTTGCGGTCGTAGCTCTCTTTTATCTACAAGAGATGAAAGACGGAACGGCGGGGTGTGGAGAAGGGGGAGGACCACCTTGCCGCATGACATTACTATCCTTCGGCGTGTTCCGGAGATCGAGTTTTGCCACCGATCAATCGTGACGAGGGCCAGGCAGCATTCTCTCCGTCTTTATCGACGCGACTCCGCCATGCACTCTTCTTCCTTGAATAAATTATATCACGGCTCGGCCGGCCGAACCGGCGTGAACCGTACCGTTGATACGCTTTTAACTTTTTCTAGGCACCCTCGACAGTCGACGCTAAAAAAGACGTCACGCGGGTGCGTCACGCATCTCTCTGAGCTACACGGTCCGCACGAGGTCCCCTTCAAAACTTTATATTTAAAAATGTTTACGAATATTAAAAATGTACGTGCATAAAGCACACTCATTCATAAATAGATATACATCTCCCATTTTGTATTGACACCTGACGTCTTTCGGAGTATGTATAATATATGTAAAATTTACAGGCGACGTAAAATGAAGATTAGAAATTAATGCAAAGATTAAAATAACGGACAGTGTAAATTATGAGGCAAATTTATATAACAGAGCAATATTGATATAATATGAGAGATAGTAATGTCCATTGCGGTGAAGCAATAACGTAGGACAATGTTGAAACTTTATAGCAAGAAGGAAGAAGAGGCTAATTGTAAGATAAATCAGGGGAGAAAAGAAAAATACATACTAGGACTTGAATATTAAGTCTTTCCCAAATTCTTCGATTTAAAAAAAGAAATTATCTTATACAATATATATATTCTATATGTGAGATATGTCAAAAAATTCCCATGCTTAAAAAAAATGACGTCTTTATGCCGAATAAACGAGACTCGGGATACAAAATGGACTAGGACTATCTAGGACTAAACGTGCAAAAACCGTGCAAAAAATGCATTGAATGCGATTAAAACTCGATGTGTGACATGCGGTAGAACGCCGATATGATAATATCAATCGACGCGTCGTATGTGATTACAACATTAACGGGGGGATTAAGCTTCCATGTACCGAAAGATTTCCATTCACCGTAATTGGATGGTAATCATGATTCCTGCTGTCATATCACGTGGAAGTTTTAAGTACGAATTGCAAATTACAATCGTAATCTGTCGCCTGGCTCATTATTACTCATTAATGTCAACGCAACGTGCCAATAATCCGCTATGCTGGAAATGAGCGATAACTAAAAATTAACAGCTTTTCGAATGAGAACGAGAGAGCGAGAGAACTGTCACACAAGTTATAGAATGTCAAAATTGTATTATACTTTAATACGGATTCGACTGAAAATTTGAAATTGACGCTCAATTATCATCTCATAATTGTTCCCCGCTTTTTTATAACGGAGAAGAATTATTTTACCGTTAAATGATCATCCTGTCATTTTATAATCTCGGAACAACGTGACGAGCGTTATTTCCGAATCCTTCGCAGGGGAACGGGGAAAAATTCGTCGAAATCACGCAGATCTTCCTTCTAACGATTAACCGATTCGGGTCGGAGCTGAAATACGCTTCACGTCCGGTAATTCCGACATCGGCGGCATTAAATCACCCGCGCCCACGTGAGCGAGACGTGTAACGAAATAGCGACAAATACGCGATGGGTATCTTCAGGATGATTTCGGGGAAGGGGCGGGGAGAGAAGAAGAAAAGAGATCGAGCCGCGCGTAGTACAGAGGTGCGCGCTCGAGACGCTCGTCGGGTCGTGCGCTTTAGCTCCGGGGATCCGAGCCCGAGATACGAGGTGGTTGTCGTCTCTGGGAGCTAATGGGATGCCGCCGACACTCTCCGCTCGTCCGAGTCCCTTTGATCCTGGCCGACCTTGCCCTCGCCTCCCGGTGACTCCCGTCCCCGCGTTGCCCCGCGTCTTGTCCCTGCTTCTCTCGCTCGCCTCTCTTACCCTCGCCTCTCTCTCTCTCTCTTTCGCGCGCACCACCCTGACCTTATCCACCGGCCGGTCGGGAATTTTCATGGTGGTCGCGAGGATTCTTCCGCGAGTATAACACGCACGTCAAACGCGAGTCCGTGTTCTGCGCTCCGTAAGCTCCGGAGATCTTTTCGGCGACCATACGGTCGAATATTTGGGAATGACGGAGAATAGTCCTTTATCCTGCCAAAAATCAGGTTTCTACGATGTCTCTACGATTTTCTAACTCGGTATTCTGCATGGTATTCTTTGAAATCCACGCTTGTGTCTGCATTGTTGCTGCAATGTCTATGAAGGACTCTATTTGTTACACAATACATTTCTATTAAGTCATTGTTAATGATAGAATTCTTCGACGAAGGTGATTATGTTTCGAATTGCCGTTAATAATTTTACCATTAAATTTTTGTTTTATTTTCTATACGTTTATCGTTATTAATTTTTCTTTTTCAAATGGTCCATTGGTTTAAAACGTATGGTCGATCTTAGGATCTTTTATGTCAATTCAACAGAGATATCTTTAAGTAAAAGCCAAAATATCGCCAAAAAATTTTTATTAAAGAAATTTACTTATTCATTAAAGCTGATTTTTATTTAGTATTCTTATGTACGCTGTAAATAGCCGTTTTACAGTTTTAAAAAATTACAATTTTTCTTGAACAATAAAAAATAATATTTCAAGACGTTTCGCAATTTTTTTCTAAAATATGCTTATCTTTTTATAATTATACATACTTAACAGTGACGAAGGTGACTCTATCTTCTAGAATAATTGTTGTACACCAATTAGCGATAATTAACTTCTAATTATACTTATCGAGCGATAAACGAAATGATAATGCATGGCTAATTTTCATTTTCAGTGAACAATAAAAATGTGAAGATTGTACGGTAGTGACGTACGTGACAGGTAATAATTTGAAGATTAATACGTCATTTATAACATTTATGAAAAATTTATAGAAAACATTCGTAATTACACTGAGAAAAAAAGTACTTAAAAATTTATTTGTGAAATAAATTTCTGTTTCACACAGAAATAGGCCTTATTTAAATACGGCGAAATGAAATTTTATTTCTAGCAAATGAACCATCTAATGAGAAAAATTAAGTATATTTCACAGAAATGTATATTCCGTCATCATAGCTAAATTTTTTTTATAACCAATAAATATCGAAGAAAATGTCACAAGTAACATTTGTTTCTGAATATTTCGACTTTTTGTTTCTCAGTACAGAATACACAATGAAGAACTACGTTATATAATTCTTCCCTTTGTTCACTTGCTAGCATTTGTTTTTCATACATTGGGAATTCTCTTAAACGACATTTAATTCTCTTCATAGAATTAAGAAAATATTGACATAGATGCTAGGAATCACAGAAATATATTCATAGAAAAATCTTTACGGGCAGGAATAAATATATATTTAATAGAAGTATATAATATTAAATATTTAACATTTAATATAATTAGCTTTCTGTCTCTTTCCCTCTGAAGCCAGATGTCTTTATTACAATTTGTTAAAATGCTTGAAGTAATAAATTCTATTCCATTCTACAATTTATTATAATTTATCTTTCAACGTGTATTAACGTACTTACGTATATTTCCTACGTACTTAAGCTCATTGCTACAGTCATAACGCACGTTACCGATATCTAAACATCTATTTTTAGAGATGAAGGCATACACCTGACGTATGACGTCGGGCATACACAAAAAAATACATCACATTTAAAATGACATTAACTTTTTAGCTGCAGCGCGCTTCAAATGACAACCGCCCGTTGTACGCGCGATGATAGTCGCGAGTCTATCGCTGAGTCACCAAAATCAGTGTTGAGTACGTATTAGTTTACGCGTCCGATACAAGGGCGTCCGCAGAATTTTTTCCAGGAGGGGGGGGCATGATTCAAAATGTTACTTCCAGAATTAGAATACTTATAATTTGAAATTTATACACCTTTTGTTGAAAATCATATACCTAATCCTATGGATTAGGGCAGAGATCGGCAAAGTTAGCACAACTTGCCCTTCCTTTATTCAAAAGGAGAACAAATACTTAATTTTTTGCTAATTCCAGGGGGGGGGGGGCGAATGCCCCTCTTGCCCTCTCTCGCCACTGTGGACGCCCTTGGATACAAGGCGCTTGCTTATGGAAGATATATTCATTTGTTTCAATCATTTCAATCATGTATAAAGATATCAGTTTAGTAAAAATATAAACATATTATCAAAAAACGTTAATTAAAAGGGGCTAATAGGAGTTAGCGCGGAATACAATGCGCAATAAAATCGATAAACCGATTTAATACATCTTCAAGTTAATTTAATATACTAAAATTCAAAATACAACGACCTTTTACATACGTTTTACATTACTAACTTTTTAGTCATCTTCAGCATAGATATTATACCGAGCCAAATTTACCGGGCGTATAAATACGCTTTTCCTAAACGAACAGCTATACTTTCTCAGCAGGCGTATATATACGCCCTTCGCAGCTAAAGGGTTAATATACATACGAATCTCGTAATAACAATGCTCTCGACTCTCGCGATAATACCGTTGAAATTTTGTGAGAATTTCACGCGGTCTGCTACCGACACCCCTGCGCTCGAGGGATCAGCGTCGGGAGAAGAAAAAAATAACAAAACCGACGTCCATCGAGCGAGCGGACTCCACGAACTCCCGGCCGCCACGCCGCGCCGCGCCGCGTCAGGGCGCAGAATCCGGCGTGGCGGACGCTGCCGGCTGCGGACGGTCTCGGCGTCGGAACTCTGGGCGGAGTTCCGGCGGCGAGACGTAGACGCGCGCCGCCCAGGCCGGCGTGTACGCCCCTGATGATCCTCGACGCGCCTTCGTTGGCGCACTCCTCTCCTTGTCACCGCAGCCGCGCTCACTCACGCACTCGCTCACGCACTCGCTCACGCACTCGCGTGACGACGCGTCTCGAAGGAAGCGTCACGCGTCCGCGTCACTCCGCGCCGGCACTCGATTTCGATTTCCACAAGCGCGGCCCTTTTTCGAGTGCTGCGGTTCGCGACATCGAAAGCTCTCATAATCTTTTTTTTTCTCGAACGCACCGTTGGCAGCGCTTTCGACCCGCTCGCCGTTGCCGACTACGAATTATCCTGTACTCTTGTTAAATGGATCAATTTAACCGCGAGCTAACTTCTGGCGTTGCTTCGATGATTTTTTGAAAATCCTGCTCGCAACAGATATGAAAGATATTCAATATACGGATGGTATATTGAATTGCTCTTTCCGGGTGGACATTAAATATTTATATAGAAAATTTATGCAAAACATATTTATATCGATGATATTTATTTAAATGCGATAAATTGATCGTTTTAATTGTATTTTGAAGTTTAATTACATGTCTCGGTAATGTATGCAACATTACGGAAAGCTATAAATATTTTCCAGGATAATTTCCGATATATAAAGCAAATTTCTCTTCGTAGATTTGTTACATATTCACACGTTCACAATCATATCGCACGCAGTCGATGCCATTGCTTTATGTGAGCGAATTTACATTAAGAGTACTTATTCATGAAGATATCAACTATGAAAATTATTTGCAAACAATAGAAAGTGCACTAAAATAATAGAGTAATTGAGAATTAAACGTAAAATTTAATTTCAATTTTAATAAAAACAATTTGTATATGAAAATGAAATAAAATAAGGAACTAAAGAATATTTAATAACGTTAAATTAGAAAGAAAAATCTGAAAGAAATAGTTAACTTAAATAATTTAAAAGAAATAGTTTATAATTTATTACATAGATCTCTGTTATAAAACAGAAACTGATAAAATAACATAAATTAATACACGTAGATAATCATTTGCCTTTTGTCATAAGCAAAAGATGCAATACTACATCATCAGTTGCGAATATGTTAATTAAAATAATTGTATAATGTACACGGAAAAAACGATAAGGTTGCCACAACCACAATAATAGTAATATTTGGTACAGCCACATCCTGTGGTTGTCACATTCACATTGTTTTGTGTAGTGCATCTATATACGTTTGTCTCAACATTCACTATGTTTGCTGTACCAAATGCATATAGTTGCCTTCACATCAATGTGAATGTGACAACCACAGGACGTGGCTGTACCAAATATTACTATTATTGTGGTTGTGGCAACCTTATCGTTCTTTCGGTGTATGTAAGCTGTACCAAATGCATATAGTTGCCTTCACATCAATGTGAATGTGACAACCACAGGACGTGGCTGTACCAAATATTACTATTATTGTGGTTGTGGCAACCTTATCGTTCTTTCGGTGTATGTAATTGTCCTTATTAAATTTTAAAAAATGTTAATATTAAAAAATTACGTTTGATGTCTCCTTCCGTCTCCAAAAAAACTGAGAGAAACTTAGATCCTAAATTAACTATTAAATTTTGGAGTCCCTAATTTGCATTGGAACACTCGAGAACAAAATGGAAGAAAATTTTTTGTCAATAAAAAAACGCGCATTAAAAATTACTTGCTTTTTAAAAATCTTTTTAAAATTATTCTTTCATAAAGTCTATCATCTGAAATTATGATTATATCTCTAGGATAAGATTTACGGCTATTTAATAATAGGGCAATGGATTAACAGGTCTTATGTCAAGAGTATACTAATTGTGAAGCTAATCTGTTTTCCAAATTTGATAAATCCTCGTCGCTGATATATATTTGGCGATTATCTTTCTCCGATAACGCACTCATATGTTCTGATTTTATGAAAGGTGCGGCATCGTTCGATTCAGAGACGTATACGAAAACAGACACTAGAGGGTAGGTACTTCCCCAGGCACACTGAATTTCGCCAGGATGTGAATTTCCTCCATTTTTACTTATATTACAGAAAAAAGTAATACGAATTTTCCATATCAATCTCGTTTTAGCGAGAGTCTTTTTATTTCCGTTTGCATTATTATTTTACATATATTAATTTCTGGAAAAAAATTCTTCGTCGTTCAATTCGCGATGAAAATGGGTGCGTAAATACCCTCGCTACCTCTCTGGTACGATTCCATTACGTAAGCTTTATCCGCGAAATCGCTGATAACGCGTTGTCGCGAAAGCGACGACAGGACAGATCGACGTATTGATTTTATTCTCTCGTTTGTCGGCGACTCCGCCGAGCACGGATGTTACCGATCGCCATTTCGCGGCTAATACGTAACTAACGAGTGATCGTTATGATCGATGATAAGATCGATCGATCACACATTCGGTCGTGTTTTAATTCGGAATCGCGTGTCACCCGTGAGACACATATAAAATATCACGAGGCCGATTTCCCTTTGTGCTCTCGCCGCATGTCTCGATAACACGATTATTATTTTACGTTATTATCCAATATCGGATTTTCTTCGAGGAAACGTTCCGATGAATTTCCTAATCGGACGCGAATTTCATCCTTAAAGAGAGATCCTGAAAGAGAGATCCTTAAAAATGTCGAAAGTTAAAGATACGTATTGTAAAAATGACGATTTTGAACCGTATTACGTTTATGGATGGAAGATTACGATTCTGATCGTAAAAGTAAAACTTCTTAGGAAACGATAACTGTTTCTCTCTCTCTCTCTCTCTCTCTCTTTCTCTCAAATTCAATCGATTGTTTGTGTTTCAGAAGGCAGCAGCTCGCTCTGCGTTGGCTGCGGCGGTCGAATTCATGACCAGTGGATCCTAAGGGTAGCACCTAATCTGGAATGGCACGCGGCGTGTTTAAAGTGTGCCGAATGTCAACAGTTTCTGGACGAGAAATGCACCTGTTTCGTGCGGGACGGCAAAACTTACTGCAAGCGCGATTACGTTAGGTAAGTCACGTCGGCACTTTCTTTGAAAGAACCTCACGTTGGAAAGTCGGACAAGGAAACTTCCTTTGCGGGGTTGTTCGACCCTAGCTGCACGAAAAAAAAAGAAAAGAAAAAAAAAGGGAAAGATCCTCGACGACGGATTCACAAGAAACGAACTACGGATGTTTCGATTTTTCGACACAGTTTCTGCGGCATACGTCTGAAGAAACGAGGATAAGGTTGCTTTTAGGGCGTTCGACACTTTCACCCTGCGGTCGTTTGACGCCGCGTGATTAACTCCTCGCGATTACGAGAGCGACGAAACCGCGCAATGACGTGGTACGTCGGACGGACACCGTCTCATCGTCCGACGGTTAAGTGTCGCTCCTTAACGAACGAATTCCACGAAGAGGAACAAGAGGCACTCGGGATAGAAGCCCCGGCCTCGCGATCGCGGTGCAATATGGTAATTAATGCAAAACCGTGCCTCTTGTCAGTGCGGCCGCTACATTCCCCGGCGACACGCGATACGCTCTTTCCGATACGCATTTGCAAACGCTCGGATTGGGAGGCGAGCAAGAGGGAAAAGAAAGAAAAAAAGGAAAGAGAGAGAGAGAGAGAAAGAAAGAAAAAATGGTCGAGAGGCAGAGATTGGGGAGGAGGGGGGACGACAGGGTCGAGAAAGTCCGGGGTATTTTTATCCGAGGTATACACGGCGCACGAACGCACGCACACCCACACGCACGTGTACACGCACGCACGTGTACACGCACGCACGCCGTCACTGTCACGACATTGCGTGCGCTGGCGCGTGCAAAAAAGGCGCGCGCAACTACGGTCGCGCGAGCGAAAGAACTCGCGGGAGTAAGCTCGCGAGTCAACGCGACGAGGCGATGCGTGGCATTGATCGACACCGCCCCGCACAGTGACGGTTATTACTGACGCTGCGGTTGAAACGAGTCGATCCATTCGTAATAGCCGATGTAGGCATGCAGCCGGTGTGCGGTATGGTCGATACGCGGGAGACCACCGGAAGTCTCCTCGACCGCGGGATACAGCGAATAAAGCTGCGAGAAATATCGAACACGGTTTTTAATAGTTACGTAATGTTGAGGGTTAAGCAGATTTTACCGACCTAAAGTCTCGAAAGTATATATGAACGAAGACTTTATGTATGGAACTTCTTTTTTTATGAGTCCTCCCAGAAAGTAACTTTGCGTCGGTGACGTTTAGATTGTTGAGACTAGGTATTTTAACCCTTGGCTGGCAGTGGCTGGGTGTCACTCGAGATCCGATGGGTATTCAGTTAGTTTTCGAAGATTATTCATACATCGCAAGGGTGTCAAAAATCAAACTTGAAAAGAGCTACCGCTTTTCTCCTATTGTTTTATGTATTATATTTATACGCGCAGAGCGACTTTCTAATTATCTAATAGAGTACGGATCAAGAATAACCCAGCCACAATCCTCCAAAGGATACATCTTCCGAGAGTTAATAAGAATTTGCTTCGTGTGGACTTCGTATTCTATTCTCGTTACGTTTGGCAACTTATAATTATTCGTTACATTGCCTTACTAATTTTTTTTTAGAAAACGAAGCTTGAATCATCGAGATATTTATAATACGAAATGTTTGTTAAGCGAAACGTCTATTACTATATTATTTTTCCTTGCATCGTTCGATAACAATCTATTGCTTTTCTATTATTGGTTTTCTGTTCTCCGACGATGACAGACATGCCTTAATAACGAGACTGTAATCGAATCAATTATCATAATTGATTTTACAACGCTTACATTCAATTTAGTGCGGTACCACTAAATTAATTGAAGTTGTTGTATTCGTTCCGCTGTTACGTCACTTGCGGCATGGCAGAAATAGGGACGGGGATGTGCCAGAAATGAAAAAGACGCATCCTTCGCACGCGCGGAGATTTCTCTCTTTCTCGTTCTTTTTTTTTTTTCTTTCACCATGACGGTAATGCCGCCAAATAACCCATCGGCACGAATTCGACCTGGACCAAATATTTTTCCCTGTCGAGGCAGCGGGTTTATTTGCGCTGATCCGTCGAACGTCGGAACGTCGCCGTAACTCGAAGAAGACTGGCGTATCCGGCCACGAACTCGAGCGACAGCGATGACGGCCGTTTGTTGTTGCTGTCGCTTTCGCTCAAAAGTCCAAATTACCAAAGTAACTCCCTCCTCGTACGTACTTCTGGGTGTTCCCGGCGGCGTCCATTTCCGGCAGACGAACGCCAACAATCGCGAAAGTGCCACGATTGTTACATAAAAAATAATCACATAGTCAATATATATCAAGATTCACTGTAGTTGATTTACATATATACATATATGACACATATATGTATATATTTTTATAATGTATATGTATATAATATAATTATATATACAATATATATATATAATTAATTATATGTTTATATGCATATATATATATGTATAAATGTATAAAAATTAGGCAAATGAGAGTACAGCGCGGAACTCAGTGCGCAAAGAATTGAAACAAAACTTTGTTCATTTTTAAAATTATAAATGTATTAGGCCCAGTTCCACAATCTCCAGTTAACTTAACCGGCCGGTTATTCCATTGGAATTGACCAATCGCATTTGTTAATTTTGCTTAACGACAAATGCAATTGGTCAATT
>NJRQ01000255.1:131879-148501 GCA_003063805.1 Aphaenogaster ashmeadi | reverse complement strand
CAATGTCCCAGAACCGGAGTGTTAAATCTTTTAATTATCGGTTCGGTTTGTATAAATAGAGTGTCAATTTTGGCTAAAATTAGGACGAGTACAATTTCACTTCGATTACGCTACGAATACGCGAACAATCACTCGCACACGTGAAAGATGCACCGAAACATCTCTCGATGCGCGTGGAGAAAGTTTATCGACTTTGAAAAATAAGCGGTGGCAATGGTAACAATAGAAATGTCTATTATACATCAACGTGATCGTCAATTATGCGACCGGCAACCATTAATCCCGCGCTACACCGCTATCAATTTCACTCACATTACTGCGAACTTTTTTTCCAATTTCAACGATGTACATTGGACATTTCATTATATCCTGTGCTGCACACGTTCGCACACGTTATTTATCGAATTTATATTTGTGTATGTGTGTGTATGTGTGTGTGTAAAAAAGGCTGGTTCTCAGTGTATTGCGTACAAAAATAAATATATACGATGCGACAATAAAGTCACTTTAGCCCGATTTATGTTTCTCCACTTTGCATTTATCGGATTTAGAACAGAGCTTTTTATTTCGCCAACTGAAAATGTTACAACTTCATGATGTGATGAAATAGGAAGTAAACAAAGGCAATTTATCAAAAAAATAACATAAAAATAAAAAAGTTAACATTGCGATTTATGCTGCTCGATATTAAATTGGCAAATGTTGTAGCAAAGAGATAATTATTTCGCAACGTTATAGCAAAAGAGATGGTTATTTCGCAATGAGAAATGTGCATCAACAATTATCAACAATTTTTTAATTGAATTTGCGCATACTTCGTTGATATTGCATTTTCTGCAAAACTTGACATGACAGCAAAATCCTGAGATCAGATTCGAATTTAACACATCAAATTACTTTATAAACTATTACATATTTTTAAACAAAAAATTCTCACAGAATTGTGTAATGTATTCATTGTCTATTGACCACATTCGTTTTAATAGAAAAATTTTCTCGATCTTTCGAGCATCTCTCTTTCATCACGCGCTCGCTAGATTTTTTTCAAAATCAATCAGAAAATTAATTCAAGCGCAATTTTCTGTTTTTCTTTTTGGGAATTCTCACTTCGCGAGCTCGTCGTATTCGTTCGTCACGACGATGAAATACATATCTCTCTTTCGTATATGTTACAGGTTGTTCGGTACGAAGTGCGATAAATGTAGCCAGTGTTTTCGCAAAAATGACTATGTGATGAGAGCGAAAACTAAGATCTATCACGTGGAGTGCTTTCGTTGTTGCGCCTGCATGAGGCGGCTTGAGACTGGCGACGAGTTCGCTCTGAGACAGGACGGCCTCTTCTGTCGGCACGATCACGATGTCCTCGAGGGCGGAAAGCACTGCACCGGAGCTGCCGGTATACCCGGAAGCGAGAATAACAATAACGCCTCCCTGACGAACAACAATCACCATCTGCACCCGAACGACGGTTCGATGTCAGGTAAGAACACCGCCATATGTCTTTTTTTCACTTTCCTTCGCGCGCAACACTCTCAACACGTTTCGGATTGCAATATTGGCGTCATTGAAAAATGGCACGTTCGCGAAACCTTTTCCCAAGCTATTTCAAAGAAGCGAAAAGATCTGAAAGGGACGGTACAGCCGCATTTTAAGTCTACTTTCGTATTGTCTCTTGTTTTTTGCCGGTCAGTTATCCCTAATTGAACACCATTATCGAGATTCTGTGATTAAATTATCTCGCGCCCATGTGAAACGGGAAATCCGGCTTCTGATGTGCGTCATACAGCGAGAGATACGGGATATATCTGTGGATTATCAGGCATAGTCTATCCACGCGTTCCCAAAGACCAAATTTACAAAAGGGTGCCCGCTCGAGGGTAAGCTCAAAGGACTCTCCTATGTTGTGTTAGGCTCACGACGTATAATTAGGTGTTGATAATTGAAGCCGTTAAGACCGTAAAGGTTTGACCACTACCCTCCTACACGTCAGGATTACGTGGGCTTAATGTCCTGTAGCCTAACGTAACGCGCGTACGTCCAACTAGCTGGGCTGCTACCGAGCGAATTAACTCGACCGAGCCGGATCCGAAATTCAGATACTGAATCTAAACGGGATTGCACTGGTAGCAATTAAGTTTCAAGGGAAAAGGACGGTTTTGGTAAATATAATAATCAACGGGAGTTAATGCCAGCCGATCGGTATTAACTCTTTCGACACCTCAGTGTTGGAAGGCAGTCGCAATTATAACTCGCTAATTTCTCAAATCGATTAATGTGTCAGTGACAAACAATGAAATAAACGCCCGTGAAATACTGCTACAAATTACGTTTTAAAATTTGACTTAAGCGTTATATAAAAAGATCGCGAATAAAAAGATCATGATCACAAGATCTATCGCGATAATCCTAAAGATGAGATCCACGCTACGTTTGATGTCAAAGAGTAGGCTTGATTTTTTTTGTTCACTGGTATAAAAGCTGTACAGAGAAGGAACGGACGACAACTTTTTAATATGACACAATAACCGAGATGCAGAAAGAAACCGTGACACGTGCACGACGTCCGGCTACCGTTCTCCCGTGCGTTCCCTCTCCACGCTCAAAATGCAAAGGACAAACTTGGGCGTAATTACCCGATATACTAATTTTCGTGCAAATAATTCGTGTACGGCAGCGCGACGTGCGCACGTCGTCCCGTGTTTGCCATTGTGATTCGTCATTGGAGATCGTCGCGCGTAAACGTCGTTCCCTACGCACGAAAAAGTTGGACCACCTCATGCCCGACGGTAGTGGCCCGACGTGTCTTCAGAACGCTGCCGAGGTGCCAAATGTAACACCACCCTGCCAACTACTGTCGCGCATAACTACACACGATCTGTTTCCTCTTATTCGTCTCTTCTTTATTAGCGCGCCGGGGATATCCCGCGGGACAAGACAGCCGAGTGTGATACACGAACGTGTCGCCAAATTATTAATATAGCCCTCGAATTACCGATAAGCTCTATTAAACTCATTGCTCTCGATCTGCGAGGAATAACGATTGCGAGATCTGCACGCTTCGTGCGAATGCAGTCTTGTTCTATAACGCTAGAATACAACGGAACTCTTTTTGTACATGTTTATTTGTAACATCTAAGAGTTCCGATAACTCTTCAAAAATTATATTGGTGATCTTATATCTAATCTTACATCCCTTTCCTTTAATGGGTTCTGTGAATTTATGCCCCGCGATTATATGAACGCTCGCCGCTCTCTGGGCGTTAAGAGGATCAAATTTATTAGGACACGAATTATACACGTGTAAAGAAACAAATTTTCGACGCGGTCGTTTGAACACGCACGCCGCCGAATGGTTAGCGTCGATCGATCTTTACACAATTAACGATCCGCCTTTTAGAAGAATTTAACTTCTTGCAGACGTTATGCTAGTGAAATAACTTCCCTCTCATCAAATTAAACGCTTCTTCGCACACATCTCTCGCTCTCTCTTCGGAAGATACTTCCAATTTATGCGATATGATAGCTACACGATCCTACACGATCGTTCTTCGAAGGTCGAGAGTCTATTCACTCTTCTTATCGTCGTGCCGCCGTGTCAACGCTAGTTTCATTCCCGCTTATGCCAACCAAGACCGCTATTTGGTTAGGACACAGAAATAGGATTTCGTTTGTTCTCTTGTAGTGTACTCTCGTTGACTTTCCGTCTTCCCGCTAGCGGACCTACTAGATTTCGAACGGCGCGATGCCTAAAGCGCTGACGTTATCTAGAATACACCGGAGAAACGATCGGTCAAAATTATTGTTGGATAATCTAGCTTCCTCTGAATGACGTGGAATGATTTCTGCTGACTTCATTTTCTCCTTCTCATTAAATCGTAAAGACTTCCTCAATACGCGTTTTGTATCGTTTAGATCATCATGTATACGTAAAGATCGAGCTGCTCGCAAAAATACTTAAAATTTTACTAAATTAGAATCTAATAAAATAATTAAAAATTTTGTTAAAGTGTATATTATATTTCTCCCTTTTTTTAAATATATTTTAATTGGTACATTACTTTGTAACAATCATCTCGATCACGAAACTATTTGCGTTGATAAAGACTTGCGTCTTACTGTCTCTTTTTTTTAAATAATCCATGTACTTTATTCATGGAGGAGTAAACTATAAATTGTAGACGTTACTATTGTATTTATACATTACTATTACAGACTTATTACTATTATATTTATACATTATACTATATATATATATACATACATATATATATATATAATGTTCTGTTTTCATAAATAACATATTAAATAAATAAAAATAGTTCAATAAAGCACATTGCTAATAACGTCTAATTTGTTATAATAATCTAAACATTAAATTTAAACACGTTATTTAATTCAGAATATATATATATATATATATATATATATATATATATATATATTCTTATAAATAGTATATTATAAAATCCATAGTTCAATAAAGCGCGTTGTTAATAACAACAAATTTGTTACTATAGTATAATAATTTAAACATGCTACATACTTAGTTTAGATTAGAATATTTCGAGGGTCAGCATCGCTAAGTTTTTTTACATTTAAATTTTACATATTAAAACTTTTATAAGATTTTATTTGACGATATAATAGTTTTTATATTAAAGCATTGTAATTCAAATTTTATAGAATCTATAAGTTGGTTCTTTATATTACAATACATAGTCATTTTATACTATCATATTTATAATATTTTATTAAATCAAAGTAATGAAAGAAATAAATTTATGATGCATATTAATTTTTCTTTTTAATTGGCGTAACTTTTTTATATTATTATTTTTGTAGGATATTCTTTATTTTAATTTTAAAACTATTTCCTCTTTTTTAATATTTTCAAACTTATTTCTGTACACAACAGTTTTTTTCATGTATTAAAACAGTATTTTTCAATATAAAGAGACCTTGCCTTTTTTAATAATAAATCTCAGGAATATCTTCAAGAGGAAAAGTTCCGTGACTGCGGAACGGATGGACAGATTAAACAACGTAATACTTTTTGACAAAAAACGGAAAGCCTCTGCCACCTTTTGCAAATAATAAAACATTACGCGTTCGCGCGACCGTGGCTCGCGAGTCACAAACGTTTCGCGCTTAAATGTTCCGCGATTCCAAGGTCGCTCGGTTGATCAAGGAATCACATGAGCACGGGATCCGCGTTTGCTCATCGACAATATTGTCTCTTGACTGTTGTGTCGAGCGTCGGTCCGCGGGCGATCGTCGCGTCGGTACCTTTTGCTTCGCTCCCCGTTGGTCCGCCATGCTGAACCAGTATCCGGATCTCCCATTAGCCGGACTCGACCGTTTTGCAAGACCGGTTAGGAAGACAGTCGCGGGTCCGGAATCGTATCGCGTGTTCCCTTCTTCCGTACCTCGTGCCCGGGATGTACCGCCTCGCGAACGCGACTCTCTCGCGGATAAATCTTCCTGGGAGGCGGGTAGACCGGCAACCGCACACTCGCCCTTTGTAACCGTCGAAAAAACGTTAACGAAGAATCCGGAAGAGCCGGCGAGTGCTGAAAGATTTACGATCGCTTCGTACTCGCGTTTCTCCCGGAGAAACGCCTTCTCTTCCTTTCCGCGATTTTGCAGTTGAAGCAATTCGCACGCTTACGTCATTTTATTGCTACCATAAAAATGACAACATCTCTTCTTTAAGTCTGCCTATTAGGTTAACTAATTAACTTTGCAAAAAACATTCCTTCGCGTTAATACATCTACTTTTTTCGCGCGAACTATTATATTAACACCTACTAACGCAAACGCGATGCCACCGGTAATTCAAGTCCGATCAATATTTAGATATACACGTTTCCTCTTTTATTATACTACTTATATATGACGTTATAGCTTAGTTTTCTTCCCAGATAGCACAAGGACATCCATTGTTAATCCATTGGACATCCGCTTTTGAACATTGAGACGTCCATACGAAATCCAAATAGAGTCCGTCGGACGTTCGATGGACGTCCATAAGATGTACATTTGTCACAACTTTGTACGTCTACGGAATGTCCGAAACATATCCGATTATGGACATATTATGGATTAATTTTGGACCCATTTTGGACATCTTTTTCAAATGTGAATTTTCAATTAAAAATATTTAAAAAACAATTAATTGATTCTTGTTAAAGTCCTTCATTTTTATTTTATAAAGAATATTCATTGTAAAATAGGAATCATGATTTCTTTGATCATCTACATTGCTTATTGCGATATTATTTTTGAAAGTAATATCGTAAAATATATTTTAGGGATTTGTCTTCGAAAAACCATTTCGTTAAAACATGAGTGAAGACTTTTATAATGCTGCATCTTTTATTTCATCTTACACGGTTTTTTACTTACGAGAAATACGATAACTCCGCGTCCATCTGGTGGTGGTGCCGCGTACTGCTCGCGGATGAGCGACTTTAGTGGATATTAATGGACATACAAACGTGTCCCTTTTGGGATATTCCTAGAGAGTCCACAAATGTATATCCTATGGTTATCTTTATATGGTCCATGGACATCCCGACAAGAAATGGACACAAAACGGATGTCCATAGGATATCCTGTGCTGTCTGGGTTCAAGAATAAGTAACATCTTGCATTTCAACAAATTTCTTCACAGTTTTTCGGGTTGGGATGGGGAGGGGGGAATCTTATAGAGGCTTGTTAGCATCAGTGTCATTAAATTGATTATCAATTTAATATTGTGATATTCAAAGAGCTGCGTTTCAAGACCGATATAGTAACAGTGCGCAGTTTATAGAAAAATCACAAATTAATATTATTGGAGCACTAAGATCTGCTATGACCGTCAGTGGCCTATCTCGAATTTGAATTGTTTTAAACATATCGCGGTCTAGTAAATTTTAATGTTTAACATCTTGCATTCTTTAAATCACGCTCTTCGAAGTGTCGCGTAATTTGTATTGTTTTTATTTGCATAATTCACATTTTACATTTGGAACACGTACTCGTTTAGCTCGACTCTGCGGCTACCACGAGGGAGGACTCTCAACGTTTATGCTTGCAGATTCCGGATCTGAGAGCGGATCGCACAAGGCGGGCGTCGGTGGCGTTCGCGGTTCCGGTGGCCACAAAAGTGGCGGCGGTTCCGATGGAAAGCCGACGAGGGTACGCACCGTTCTCAACGAGAAACAGTTGCATACCCTGAGAACCTGCTACGCAGCAAACCCCCGCCCGGATGCCCTGATGAAGGAACAGCTCGTCGAAATGACGGGACTGAGTCCACGCGTGATCAGGGTGTGGTTCCAGAACAAGAGGTGCAAAGACAAGAAGAAGACGATCGCCTTGAAGCAACAAATGCAGGAAAAGGTAGCGAGCTACGATATCGCCGATATCGATAAAATCTGTAATAGACTACGTGAAGATTAAAGATTGCGAATTAGAGATTGAAATTCAAATAATCAAAACAAAACCCAGGTAGAAATCGTATCTCGGTACAACCTAGTTACTAGCTTTTTTTGCTAAATTGTTAGCTAGTGATGAGCTAACCAAATGACAAAGGCGCGAGATGATTCTGTTACGCAAAATTAACCTAGCCATTGGATAGTGTCCTGAGCTCAGGCCAGGCTTTTTTATAACCTAACCACTGGATAGTACCCTGATCTCAGGAGACCCGATTGGGCAGTGAACGTGTTCGGACGTGTTTCGTCCCGAAAGAAATTTTTTGGTTAGGCCGAAGTAATCGGTAGTTTGAGTTGAAATAGTAATAGAGGTGAAAAGAAAATAGGAAAGATAATTTAGACAAGAGTGTTAAACAGAGAATATGAACTAGAGACCCTGTGCTATATAACTGAAAGGACAGTTGAAGGCACTATACCCTCTCATCCGAGAGGATCTTATTAAAAACCCCCCCTGATCTCAGGCCAGGCTTTTTTAATAGAAATGGGTCCGGCTATTCTTACCATCTTATTCTGGGGTTTTGCAATAATAATTATGTTTCGGCGGTTTAATACTTTCATTGATATTTTTTTGTTTGTTTTTGTTTTTTATTTACAAAAATAATATGAAATTTTATTTAATGAGGAGAAATATTGAAACAAAAAATCTAGAAATTAACTAACAGTAACAATTAAACTTCTTGATTTGCAAGGTTTTCTTCATGATGATTTGTATTGTTTTATATTCTCTTTGTACGATGTTGGTCCCAATCATTTGAGTTTATTAAAGTGGTGCCTATATATCGCAGATATCACCTCTGCTTTTGTTTGCGTTGAGCTTAAGCCTTCTGTAAAGATAGAATTTTTTATTCCCATATTCATATATGACGTATCGATTAATGAGCCAACTTCACTTACCTTTGAGGCAATTAAAAAATGTAGGATTGTTCATTTTCATTACGTATTTATTTTCCATCTTTGTTGCTGTGTAGTGCGTTGCTGTGTTTCTCGATAAAAATTTTTTCAAGATGTATGTACATACATACAAAACACTTTTTGTTGCGGCTTGCGCGTCAAACTTCGCACTCGTTAGGAATGGCCTGTTTCTCTCCCTTGCCACACAATATACTGTTCCTCTTATAATTTTAACAACCAAAGGAATGATACAGTACTATCTCAGCATTACTAGCGTTTTATTTGATTGTTAAAAAATCATCTCCTGACTAGATAGATTAAACTCATATAATCGATTCTTGAATTGAGCCGGAACAAATACCTAAGCAAGGTACTTTAGCAATGTTATACCGAGCTAGTGGAGGCGGTATAAGTTATGCAAGGTACAAGCTAGCGAAACATCGCCACAACGAGAGTTGCAGGATAATACAATGCTAGGTGCTGACTCGCCGAAACTTAGTATCTCAATATTAATTTGACGAACCAGAACCAAGCTAGTGCCAGTCTACTCTTATATCGTATTTTCGAACATTGAAAAAACTAGCTAGCCACAATGTTTATCTCGCATTTCCAAGACTGATTTTTACCTGGGAACGGATTAAGGTTATTTATATATAATATTGGCTGAATTCTAATCTTCGCAATCCTCAACTTTCAATGTATAGTTGATACGGGCTTAACGGGGAATTATATTATTTCGGTGATGAATAGACGCCAAATTTAGCGAATTTAATCTCTCACAAAGAATATATTATATTTTTTAAACAAATATTTTTTTAAATGAGTCATTGTGCCATAATAGTACATTTTTTGTGTCAATAATATATTTTTTGTTAATAAAAACATTTTACGTTACTCTTTTTTGTACTCCATCCTACCATATTTACTACAAATGGTTAACATTACTATGTTTCCGTAGTTGCTACAATTTATTCATTTTTCTTATTGCAATTTTTTTTCTTATTGCAATCTTATTGCAATTTCATAATACACAGTTGAAGAGTTATTTCTTCTCAATTTTCTAGTTGCTGGTGCTACTTTTTTCTCTGAATGCGGAGTTAGATGAATTCTCAGATTAAGTCTTTCTTTTTGGACCATCATCCTGTATAATAAAACGCTGATATTTCGATGAATGATCTAATGGAACCAAGCGCTTTTTATTTCAGGACGGTCGTAAATTGGGCTTCGGCGGCATGCATGGCATACCCATGGTTGCCAGCAGCCCCGTGAGACACGAGAGTCCTATCGGCATGACGCCTTTGGAAGTTCAAGCTTATCAGCCACCGTGGAAAGCACTTTCAGAATTTGCGCTTCAGGATTTGGACCGATTGGATCCCACCGCGCCATCGTTTCACCATCTAGTGTCCCAGGTAACACGTCATATTCGAAACGTTTAATTTCTTGTTTTTTTATGACATATATAGAAGAATACCAGGAATTGTCTTTATTCGGAAAATTGAATGTTGTTATTGGGATAATTGCAGATGCACGGCTACGACTTGCACGGGGGACCACCGGCGCAATTGGCACCCCCGCCGGGGATGCTCGGCGGACCGATGAGCGATGGTGGGGGCGGACCGTTACCGCCTCCGGGGCCTCATCATCCGGGAGGCGGCGGACCAGACATGGGCCAGCATCCCGACAGCACCGACAGCTATGTGACCTACGTGGAGAGTGACAGTGACTCGTTTCATCACGATACGGGAAGTCCATAGTGTCGTGCGGGGCACCAACGCAAAGCCATCACGCCCTCGTCGTCCTTCGCTTTCGTAGCGACCCTCGTCGTGGTGCTCGTCATAACGGCGAGATGTTTGCAACGGCGAATATGAAGCGGCCCGGGAAACGCTATGATATAGCACAGATATAGGAGGGACAACTTAAATACCAAAGGACTGCGGTGTCTCATCGATCTTTCGACGATAATCAAACAGGCTCGTACCGCACTACTATCAAAAGTGGCTCGGAAACGACGATGATGGATACGCTGTAAATGACACGAGCGAAGGAAAGGGGGGAGCAACGTCGCTGTCTCTTGGACGTACATAAATAATGTATTTTCGCTTCAGTTCTGAAACGATTTCTTTGAAATGTCATAGAGGAACATTTGCGAGAACAACTGTCTAATCATTAAGCGTACAAAAGTTTCGAGAATCTTGAACACCCTGTATATTGTCAGTTTATTGATATAAAACCGATTCTGGCCAGACCGAGCGTTACGTTATTTCGATTTCCGTCATTTTGACTTTTAATAAACGTGACGTTTCCGCGTATACTCGTTTTGCATTACGTTATAATAATACAATGGAAATTCGCTGCCAGTGTAAAATTATAATATCAATTTCGCTGGAGATTTATAAACAGCTTGTACGCGTATGTCGTTAACTGCCTGTATATAAAAGAAAGAAACGCGATTCGACATCCAGTACTGAAGATACACTGTACATAATTGCTCGCTGTAAATCTAAGCAATGTTAAATCATGATGTACTCAGGCGCAAGTTGTAGCGTAGAATATGAATAATGGAATATATATATATACATATATATATATACATACAGATATATGTAGGCACACTAAATTTACATTGATAATTGTATTATTCCAGTTATGTTAAGTTTCGTAACGGCAGAGATATACTCGCAAAAGAATTGTAAATGCCATATAGCGTTTTATTTAATCATCTTCGGCGAGAAATTTGCCGTTATCATCGTTGATATTCTGCGTTATCTCTCAAGTTTGTATGGAAGGCGACTTGTATTTGTACGACACACGCCTTGGTTTGTTAAGAGATGGACGATTACGCTTAGTTACCGAAGAAGCACAAGGGAGCGGTGTGTGTGTGTGTGTGTGTGCTCCTTCGTTTATATTGGATATAAGAAAATTACATTTCAGTGAATCGTGCAATTGTTGTCGCCTAGCAAGGAGCAAGCCAATTAAGAGAAACAGGTTAATAAGAAAATTAATTATATATGATATATAATATAATATAGTATATATAATAGATTCATCCGATGATATTGATTAAAAATCTATCTAACTTCTATTATATATATTATATATATATATATATATATATATATATATATATATATATATATATATATTATGTTATATACTAGGCGACAAAAATTAGAAATTTATTTTATTTCTAATATATATAAATATATTATACATATAGAGAAATTTATCTATATATATATATATATATATATATATATATATATATAATTTCTAATATATATGTATTAGAAATTAAATGAATTTCTGATCTTTGAAACAAGAAAGATTGTTAAATTTGCTTTTATTTCTTTCCTAAATTCGCTTTTATCCATCCATTTTAAGCAGATGCACTTTGCAATGCGCAAATCGGAAGTTAAAAATTATATTTAAAAAAGAATGAATTTCGAAGATCGGGTCTTGAATCTTGAAAAGAAATACATTTGGACTTGTGTGTTTTACAAGACAAATCTTTACGCTAAATCGTATTTTTAATGGTATATTTAATCGTTCAATTGGTTTACGCATACACCTAAAACCTGTTCAACTTTTGTACGAAACAATTCCAAAGGGTTTCACCGAATACAACGAATAGTTTTGGAAATATTCCCAAAGTTTCAGTTTCTCGCAATATTGAATATAGCGGCCGCTTTTCGAATCAGGATTTTGCGCTCCGTCTGAAAATTAAATGAAAGGACTCGAATGCGACCTACCGCGTGTTACTTTGCAAGTTTCTTTCTAGCCTCGCGTCTCAAAATCGTTGACTAGCATTTTCAGAAAGAAACGGAGCTTCGTCGCATATACTTTTCGATATCTAAAGTCCATTTAGGCGAGACCGAAAGTGCAACAAATTATGTGTACATAACACTAATTATTAATTAGCTATTCATTTAGCGGGAGCAGTGATGAAAATTTGCCACACGTTGCGTGGCCAAGCCTTTCCGAATGTTTGTATAGGACCGTTGTACACCGCTCTCTTGTACATACATGGTTAAAAAAGAAAAAGAAAGAGAGATCATATGTAGATTTAATGTTTCGTAATTCGTTCAAACATCTTCGAATTTGTATGATATTTCTATACTGGCACAATGTATGTAATAAACTGTCGAACAAAAGCATTTTAATGAGGTTTCCTTTACTCTGAGCAAGTTATTTTTAACTCTACAAAGTTATTTTTATGAAACGTAGATTTCGGAAGCTTTTCATTCAGAAATATATTTTTGAGAGGCTCGTTAATTATCCTCAAATATATACCTAGAAATAAAAATAACCCGCAGAAGCTCGCTTTTGTAAAACTGCAAAGTTTTAATTAAAAAATCAGAAGATTTATAAGGACAAAAGTAATTATGGCTTGTTAAATAATTCTAATCTTGATATCAATCTCATTTTAATTGTTTAATATTAATTTCGAAAGGAAATAAAATTTATACAGGGCGTTGAGGAAAATAACTCAAAATTTTAAGGTTTTCAGTACTCGTTGAATTGAATGATTACCCAAAGAGAAAGCTGTTTACTTTAAAAAAAGTTGATTTGCAGATCGTTAAAGCCAGTAGCACATACAAAAACGTAAGCAGTAAGGGCCATGGCACACAAAAATAACGTACGCAGTAAAACTTAAACTTAAGCGAATCGACCAATTATAAGTTTTGAGTTTTAAGATGGCGTTCTTAAAGGCTCCCGCACAGACTTTTGCATAACGCATAATGCATAAGGAAATCAGCCAATCAGATTCCTTTATTTTCATCCCAAGATGGCTGATTTCATCCCAAGATTGGCTGATTTCCTTGCATTATGCGTTATGCAAAAGTCTGTGCGGGGGCCTTAAGTCTCGATTGCGATTGGTCGATTCGCTTAAGTTTAAGTTTTACTATGTATGTTTTTTTGTGTGCCATGGCCCTAAGGAAATCGACATTTTTTATTTGCTACTGTTTACGTTATTGCCTTACTGTTTGATTGCGATTGGTCGATTTATTTATTGCTTACGTATTACTGCATGCTTACGTTTTTGTATGTGCCACTGGCTTAACTGTTTTTCACGCAGCTTCTGAACGACAACCCCACACGGAACATAGCGTCCATTAGACGTCGATACAACCTCTATAGCTCCATGCGACGTCTATCATCTCCATGGTGGAAGTCAGATGGATCTCTAATAGAGATCTGTACAATAGATCTTTACAATAGATATCTTCTACAAATCCATAATGGACGTCCATTAGGGTATATCCAGAGAAATTTGCATAGCGCATAAACATAAGCATAAGAAAATTGATTGGTCTATATACATGTGCATAAGGAAATAGACCAATCCATTTCCTTATGTATATGGTTATGCGGCTATGCAAGTTTGTCTGGATAGACCCTTAGGCCCAGTTCCACAACTTATTTTAACCAGAGTTTAACTCGTTATAGACCAATCCTGATTAGGTTTAAGGCCCAGTTCCACAACTTATTTTAACCAGAGTTTAACTCGTTATAGACCAATCCTGATTAGGTTTAACGAGTTAAACTTCGGTTAAAGCAAGTTGTGGAACCGGGCCTTAGACATCTATTGTGGATGTATAATAAATACACAAGCGTGTCTGCATTACACAATTTATATATGTATTTATATATGATTATGCTGCACATATAAAAGTATTAAAATAAGATTATAACAGATTAATAGTTTACGAAATATTTTATACATTGTACATTTTGACATAAAATGAAAAATATCTCAAGAAATATTAATTTTTATATTAGAGAAGGTGGTAATATGGAACCCCACTTTGTTTTTTAACGATTTCTTGTAAATTATAAGCTCAATTTTTTTATTCTTGGTATGCTTAGATTCTTTACTCTATTGGTAACCCATTTCTAACGTCCAATTAATGATTCTCCATTTACAAAAAAAGCTGCTTAAAGATTATTGCAAAGTGAGCAATTGGGTGGTATATGTTGTAATGTGCTGGTAATATGGACCCTCTACTTTTTTAATGCGGAAAATTAAAAACAATTCATGAAACGTTGAATAACTTTCAAAAAAGTTTAATGAGAAGATTTCTACTCAGTTCTAATTAATTTCAAAAAAGTATTACATTTATTTAAGGAATTAATATAGAAGGAATATATATGATAAAAAATATTTTATTTTACTTTTTTAAAAAATTTCTATTACAAAAATTATAGACAAAGAAAAAGAAATTTTTTTATCGGCAATAGTCGCAAACATATTCTGCTTTCTCTGCCCCTGCACACTTATTGTGAGCCCAGAGACTGCACATGAGGCATTGAACCCACAGTCCACCCTTAACATCATCCGAAAATTTCTCTTCACAGAACAAGCAGAAAGCGTCTTTTTGGTCAGGCAGCGGCTCATCGACCGGGAGTTTAATCGAATCGCAAGAAGAGAGTGTATCTTCATCAGTCTCATCACGTTCAGGTCTCTTTTTTGTAAGTTTCAGGCGTCCTCTTCCTCTTCCACGACCACGACTAAGCCCAGAAGTAGAAGGAAGATTTTCTTCACAATGGCTTTTTACGAGAGCGTTTAATGATGCACGACCTCGTCCACGACCTCGAGCTATTTCCTTCTTCTCATGGATATATGATTTCAACTTCTCTTTATATGGCGATCCAGTGACAAGACTTGAGACGTTTGCTTTTCGTCCCCTCGTGGATGTTTTCTTTTTCTTCTCTGGAACGGGATGAATGTCTCTTGGTAATACGGAATAAGATTTTTGACATAAGTCAATACCAGGTCTTGAGGTTGGCGTATTAGAAGTAGATGTAGAGGCAATAGGATCAGGATGTTTAGGAGCCAGTATGTGTGTAAATTGATCAGTCATTACAGAATCTTGATTCTGAGTAGAAACCTCCTCATTCATCGTCTCACCAGCGATAAAATCTGCATCACCGAAGACATTCCGATCAAATGGACAGATTCCAGTGACCTTGAATCCATTAACAGCGTTGCTTGCAGATGCGCAGCGCAGATAGGCTTTACCAAAAAGATCTGCGATATCGTACGGTCCAACGGGCTTATTTTGATGAAGCATCCATTGTCTCATGTTTTCACTGTAGTGGACTTTCAGAGGGCTCATAAAAGTGCGATCTAAAGGTTGTAATCTATGTGTTGTGTGGAATGGCAATGAAATAATAGAAACATAATTTTTTCTCGCTAAATCTATGACATCGAGATTTCTCGTATGGGAAAAATGTCCGTCCAGGATCAACAGAATAGGTGAATTTTCTGTTGGCTTAGTCTTCGCAATAAAATGTTCAAACCATTCCGTGAAAAGATGACTCTGTACCCATCCCGATGGATGAGCCCTCCCTATCGAGCCAGGGGGTGCCCCTCTCATTAGCGTGTCTGTCATTTTAACTCGTGGGAATATAAGCATTGGCGGAACAAATGAGCCTCCCGCACTCATTGAACAAATAACTGTAACAAGAGATCCACGCTCTGCAGCGGTCAATGAACATACCTGACATTTTCCTTTAGATGCTATTACCTCAGGAATTTTTGTCTGAACTACGCTTATACCCGTCTCATCAACGTTCCACACGCTGTCAGGTGGGTAGTTATGTTTCTCGTACTCTGCCTGTAACAAGTCGTAAAAAACTCCTACTCTTTCGCGAGTGAAGCCTTTACTTCGTGCATAAGAGGTTCCAGTTGGTCTCCTAAGAGAAAGCTTGCTTTTGTAGCGACGAAGAAAATGATCAAGCCACGCTCTCCCTGCACATTCATCTCTGAAATTGTTCTGAACATTGTTTCTTATCGCTAATTGGTAGGCCATTCTACGAACATCCATGCGAGTAAAACCATAATATTTTGATTCCATCATAAGTAAATATTCCATAAGTTCCTTTTCTAGATTTTCAGGGAGTATTGGCTTTCTTCCTAGCTTCTTCATAATAACGTTTTCGGGTGACAATTGTGTTTCTCGAACCAGTCTTTGCAATGTTGTTTTCGGAACTGCAAATCTTTTAGCTGCATTCTTTAGCCCTATCTTTTTTTCTCTGACTAAAGTAACAGCCTCTTGCATCTTAGCCTTATCCCAAGCCTGCCTTTTTCTTGGCGGTGTTGAGCCTATAACTTTCCGTGGCAACGGTGGCATCTATAGAACATAACCAAACTTTTTAAAATGTGTATGTAATATGGTACCCGGGTCCATACTACCAGCACCTTGTGAGTCCATAATGTAAACATCGTCATCTTGAACAACAATAGTGGCTACA
>NJRQ01000255.1:117318-130134 GCA_003063805.1 Aphaenogaster ashmeadi | reverse complement strand
AGAGCAGAGTCATTATGACGTCACAATGACGTAAAAATGACTTCAAACATTTTAGCATCATTTTGACGTCATCATGACTTTCTGTTCTACTTGGAACATCGCCGCCAGATGGACGCGGTGGAGTCTATTTTCTCGTAAGTAAAAACCACACAAGATAGAATAAAAGACGCAGCATTATTTATGAGATTATATTCACTCATGTTCTAATAATATGATTCTCTGAAGGAGATATATTTATATACTTGGTGACGATTGTGCATCTGTAATTGCATCTCAACGCGAAATAACGAAGACTATTGGTCTGTTCTTTGTCGCTGCACCTCTGAACAGTGCATTAAATTAGAATGAGACAAATATATTTTCTTTCATTCTAACTTATTGCACTAGTTCAGAAGTGCAGCGACAAAGAACAGACCATATTAATCGATTAGACCTGCAGTTAAGAATACCAATCTTTCAAATCGATTTGCGGGCTATAGAATACCAAAATCTGTCATCGATCTGTCTCTACGCGTAATACAACGATCTCCCGATTACGAGGCTAGCAGGCTACGATAATTTTTGGTGGGACGGAAATCCAATAGGGGACTAGAGTTTGAAGAAGAAGAAGAGGCTACGATAGTGCGGAGTCACTTTGAAATTCATCAGCGATTGAGGTATCGCGGTACTGCGATTCAAAATCTATCTAGGTTACTAGAATCGCAATCCTGGGATTATCGATAGTCGCGACTACAGCGCCGCGCAATGTTTCGGCGAGGAACTAAAGACCAAGCGTCATTTCATTATGCTTGAGCGCGCTTCGAATTTTTGTGGAAAGTTTCTTGAGATTATTTTTCTCGGTAGTTAATAAAGATAATTGTGTAACTATGGATAACGATAAGAATACTATGATCGCTGTTTTGCAGCTTTTGAAGAAGTACAATTTAAAAGTAAGTCAAAAGATATTCTCTCATCTCCGCGCATCCTAACCTGCGTTTGCCAATGTTATTGTGTGAGAAATATAATAAATAGATTTTTACGTGATTAGAAATAAATGCTACGTATATTTGTTGTTCTATATTTTCAGGGAACCGAGGATTTGTTTAGAAAAGAAGCTAATCTTACCGACGTCTCAATTGATGACGCTCAGCAATCTGATTCCGATGTGACCAGTGTTCTTTCCGCTTACAAAAGCGAGGGAGATCCTGCACAATATGAGAAAGCATACAGTGAATTGAAAAAGTTTGTAGAAGGAGCTTTGGATATTTATAAGGTAAACCAATGTTTTTCGGTATTTTAAATTCTGGATACCAGAGTTTCTTGTATCTGAGGATGATTTTACAATGTTAGGCTGCGTTCGGAAACATCACCCGAGTGCCCCTATGTAGCATTTTATCCTTGTTGTTCACCGAATGTTAAACAAGGATAAAATGACACATGAGAGACCTCGGGTAATGTTTCCGAACGCAGCCTTAGGGTGGTTAAAAAATTTAGAAAAAATTCAAACATTTTGTTTGCAGTGTTAACTAAGTTATCATATAATTAAAATATTTTTAAAAAATTTTCAAATATATTAAATTATTTTTTGCGAACAAATTAGGAAAAAGTAAATTTTTATAATAAAATTTATAATTTGTTTGAGAAATATATAAAAAATATTTATATTTATTAATAAATAAATATATATATATATATATAATGATAGCATGAGTTGGGCACCATATTATATCCAGTTTTGGTGCACATGTATCTGGAATTGGTTTACAATAATCATTCCAAAGAGGCAAAACAACTTATGGAAAAATTCAGTGGAAACTTAGAAGAGTATTATCAGGATGACTTGAAAAGATTATCTAATGTAACAAAACGGGAGCAAATGGCAGGAAATGAATTAACCGACACTTTTAAGTAAGTATAGAAACGAGGGAAATCAATATCATAATTTAAACGGATCATCTGACATTTATTTTCAGATCTAATCAGTTTATAATTAGAATGTCGAGGGATACTCTTTCGATACTAAAACGACATTTGCAAGAAAAGAAACATAGTGTTTTATTAAATATCATACAGGAGCATCTTTATTTCGATATGTATGAGGGTGTTGCTCGCAATAAACAACAGATAGAAGCAACATCTGGAGCTATGGTAGGAGAGGCTACTAGACAAGGTAAAATGGTTTCGTATTTTTAGAAGAAAAGAAGAATTATTCCTTATTTTTATGTTTTATAGAAAAAAATGTCTGTTAACAAAATTATTAAAACATAGATAACAAGGCCAAAGTCTATTATGGACTTCTAAAGGAACCCGATATTCAGTGTGTAGCACCAGCCGAGGAAGAAGAGGATGATACAGGTGGCGGAGATGGAGATAAACCAAAAAAGAAAAAGGCTAAAAAGGATCCCTTATTTTCAAAGAAAACTAAATCTGACCCAAATGCACCACCCGTAGGCAGAATGCCATTGCCCAATCTGTAAGATAAATTATATCTTGCAGGTTCTTTAACGATCCTTTAATGACTTGCTTTTATTGGCATTAAAGAATCGATATTGCTTCTGTCTTTCACATAATTTGCATCTTTTCAATTTAGGAAAGATGCGGATAAAGTGGAAAAAGTTAAGGCATTGAGGGAAGCCTCAAAGAGAGTTGTCGTTGGACCTGACACATTACCATCTATATGTTTTTATACAATGTTAAACACTGTTTATACGTAAGTATATGAAATCAAATTTTCTCTTCAATATCTACGTGTAAATCTTCTTTTGTAATATTTAGTGTAACGGCAGCAGAAGTAGCGGAAGATTCAAGTTTATTAGCTACCGGATTTAGTGATTCTGGCATAAAGGTATGGAGTTTAATTCCACAAAAACTGAGGTTGATGAAAACGGGTGAACAATTACAAGACATTAATAGAGAAGCAGGTAACATACAGAGATAAGTCTATTTTATTGATTTACATTGTTCTAAGATGTATATTGTGAAAAACTTCATAGACGACGTATTGGTTAGAATGATGGATGAACGAACATCTGAAACTGCAAGAAATCTTTATGGCCATAATGGACCAATTTATAATCTTTCATTTAGTCCAGATAGAAATCTTCTGCTTTCGTCATCGGAAGATACTACAAGTAAGGCTTACATTATATTGCTTAATGCTTATTCATTCGACTTATGTATATTTAAATGATCCAATTAAATAATAATAATATACATTATGATTTTAATGTGTGTACAAAATATTTTTCTTAATATCTAATATAATGTAAGGAAATGTAATAAAAATTATGAGTGTAATATTAATACGCGAATTAAATTAATATACTTATTAGTGCAATAAAACATTTTATTTATATAATAAACGATTCATAATAATTTTGGTATAATAGTGTAATAATTTGATTGTTCAGTAAGATTATGGTCACTGCACACATGGACATGCGTCGTCTGTTACAAAGGCCACCTATTTCCTGTGTGGTGCGTAAGATTCTCACCGCATGGTTATTATTTCGCAAGTGCCTCGAATGACAAAACTGCCCGACTATGGGCGACTGACTCTCATCAGCCATTACGAATATTTGCTGGCCATTATTCAGATGTCGATGTGAGTTTACTGGCATTGACTTATTTTTTAAGTTTGCTGAAACAATCGACTGTTATGTCTATTGTCTTTATAGGTAATACAGTTTCATCCAAATTCAAATTATGTCGCGAGCGGTTCAAGCGACATGACCGTGAGATTATGGGATTGTGTAACTGGCAGTCAAGTCCGACTGATGACTGGGCATAAAGGACCAATTTTTTCTTTAGCCTTCTCAACGGAGGGACGTTTTCTAGCTTCAGCCGGTGCGGATCATCGTGTACTTGTATGGGATTTGGCACACGGCCACCTGGTTGCGGCCTTATCCGGCCATACAGCTAATATTCACTGTCTATCGTTTAGTCGAGATGGCAATATTCTAGTCTCAGGTACTTGCCATCCATAAATTTAGATTGTAGATCAAACTAAAATGTATCAAACAATAATCGATTGTGTCGCTTTGTCAGGTTCCTTAGACTCTACACTGAAATTATGGGATTTCACAAAATTAGCGGAAGAGATGAGTTTGGAAGATGTCAACGTTTCGCACAATCCAGATGTAAAAACTAACTCGGAGTCTTACCTACTGCGTACCTTTGCGACAAAAAATACATCTATCTTAGCCTTACATTTTTCACGTAGAAATTTACTACTGGGTGTCGGCATGTTCGATTCGACATAATCTGTAAGGTCTCGGAGATTTATCGCTTTACATACATATATATATCTTAAATCTATATATATATGTATAGAAGATTTTTAAAAATCATTGAAATGTATTATAAAAGTTACAATAAATTTTTCACATTTATTATTCTTGTGTTGTCATTATTAATCAATATATGAGATAAATATGTTCAATTTCTCTTGGTATGCAATGAAACGCGATAAGGTTCAATAGAAGTTACATTTTACCGAGATATTAATGCTCCCTGCAATCAGCTTAGTCTATTTGTATCTAATTGCTTTCGTTTATTACGCTTATCATTGTGCAAAAGTTCGAGCAAGAAAAGCAACGGTAGGCCGAGCGGGATGATGCATCGCGATCGATAATTCGCGCAAATTTGTAACTCGTGCCAGAGAGAACTCTGTTCGTGCGATAGCGAGCGGGTGAATGGGTGAACGGCGCCGGCGGCAGTTCGATAGTTCGATGTCGATCTCGCGGTAATAAGCGCCGATTCGTGTCACTCGTGTGTCAGTCGCTGCGACAGTGATATATATATATATACACACGCGCACACACGGAGAGGCCGGTCGGAGCAAAAAGCTATTGACAGAAAAAGGCAGGTAGGAGGGAAATGAGACGCCTGAGCGCGAACGAAAGTAAGTAGGCGGTTCTCCGGCGTTCCGGTTTTCACCCTGGGCGTAGTCGCCGTTGCATTTCACTCTCACTTTCGACGATGGACGATAACAGCGCGACGAGGTTAGGTAAGTTCGGCGTACGTATTTACATTCCGTCGAGAATTACGCTCGTTCCCGTATTTTCGAGATATCTTTTCTTTCTTTTCTCTTCTCTTTCTCGAGCGGGCTCTCCTTTACATTTTGCGTACTTACAGCTGCGGACAGCTACGAAATGGTTAAGGCCCTGTACGACTTCAAGGCCACGTTCGCCAAGACCCTCAGCTTTCGGGAGGGCGAGTACTTTATTCTGCTGCAGCGCAATGTCAAGCAGAAAAACTGGTGGCAGGTTGTAAACAGAGGTGGACGTCTGGGCTATATACCATCCAATTACGTTGCCTCTGTGAAGGTACGTGGAACTTGTTCGGAGACAATGTACAAACATTGTATTGTCGATTGATCCACAGGCGCAGCCCCAGTTTCTGATTGATTTTTTGGAAGACTGTGTACTGACCTTGGAAACGGAAATTAAGAAAGATAGCGACTCGGTGCAGCCTGACAAGCAAGATCTCTTAGAGAAGCTAATAGAAAGGAAGAGACAAGCCGAACTGAGCAAAAAGTCCAAAAGACAAGCGCCTAAACCGCCAGATTTAGACTGCGGTATTATACCTAAAGAAACACATTCCGTGACTGCTTGTGACAATACAGAAGCAGATGTTAGATCGGCACCAAGTAATGCTTCTTATGCAACAGCACAGACGACCCTTCGTGGTAATAACACAGATAGCATTCAAGCAGTTGCACTATGTCAACGATCAAATGGGGATGAGCAACGTGTGCAATCGCTTCCTCGTCAGTCGTCTTCAGACATTGTGCAAAAAATCCAGCTACCGATTCCAGAAGTTCGTAAAAGCTCGTCCCAAAGTAGCATACAAAATATATGCAGTGGCTCGCCAACTAAAAGCAATTCGCCAGCTAAGAACAGTTCGCCAGTTAAGAGCAATTCCTTACAAGCCATTAACTCACGAAGCGCTTACCAACTTCTCGATCAAGTACGCAAAAACACTCAACTTAGTCATGAAATGTCAAAGGTAGCAGTCACAGTCGTAGTGTCTAGCCTGCGGCAGTTGCTGCCAGAAACTGTAAGTCATTACCTCGATGCTTTGCTGCATCAGCTACAAACACCATTGAATGTGTCAAAAATGAGTATAGAAGAAACTTACGATGCTAATAGGTTGAAAATTATTTTTACTGAACTGACTTCGTGCAAGGAAGACTCACAGCAAAGAAGTTGGATGCTTTATGAAGATGAATCTATCATCGTGGAATATATCAAAGAATTGACCGAAATATTGGTATATATTTATTTTATGAAGCGGGACAATAACTTAAATTGTATTTACACCACATGCTTAGTATAAAACTTTATTCTTAATATTCTTAGCTTGATTGTTTCTAGCTCTCTTCAATTAAAATTTCTTTCCAAATTTATATCGGTGAATGCATTTAAAAATGTATTGTTGTCTGATCTATGTTTCTAGTTTTATGCTATATATTAAATAGGCACAATATGATTGTTAATACTAAAAATGTGGTATAACTATGATTCACTTAGTTTCATTATTAAATAATTAATATTTATACGCATTTTTTTCAGACTAATGCCGATGCAAATGTGTCAAGATATGTTTTAAGGCAAGATCGATATAATGGCGTAACAATATTAATACAGTATTATCAGATGGAGGCGAGATGGACCATTAGACAACTGTTGTTGCAATCATTTGGCGTTATGTGCAGTTTGGATCCAGTGGTTGTAACTATAATGTTAAATAGTATTTTACCAATGGAACTAGCGAGGTATTTAAAATATATATAATAATGAAATATACAATATTTGAATAATAACTAAAGTTCTTGTTTTTATAGAGATATGAAGAGTAATCCTAGAAATGTATTAAGATTAAATTATTCTTCTTTACTGCTTACAATGGTTTTTTCAATGGGTGAACCCATGCCAGTTACGCATTTGGGTGAGTAAAATATATTGTACAATATATATATCATTACTGAAAATAAAAATAAAAATATTTATTCCTTATTGATTCTGTTACAGAGCAACTTGGTTCAGATTTTATATCATTCCTGCTGGACCTAATAGAAACACCACCTGATACAGATCTGGAAGATCAAATCCCAGACTTGTTCGTAAATTTGATATTATCCTACAATTTGCAATTTACAACGTCTGAGAATATTGTTCTAAATGCCTTACGTGAGCGGACTGTGGCCAAGACTTTCACTGAAAAAATTTTATTTCTTTTTAACAGAGAAGGTAAATTTTATGCAAGTAATATATGTGTGCGTATATATGTCAGGAATGACTGCTCGAGCTGATAAACTTTTAACTTACCACAGAAGATCCGGTACGAATATTTGATCACGAGCCACAACCGCCGCACTCTGTATTGAAACTTTTTGTCGACTTGTTCAGTAATGATGCCATAGCAAGCCTCTTTTACACCAACGACGTGAAAGTTCTTATTGATATTATATTACGACAACTTTTCGATATGTTCCCGGGTGATAAGGTATTAAATTATGCTGTGATAAAAAACTCACGTTGGATTTATTAAAAATATCTTAGATATATATTTAACTTTTAACGTGTGACAATGACAGCGTAGACAATATCTGGAGCTTTGCCGCCGTGTTCTACGTACATCCAACTATAATGAGCATCGTCATCGATGTGGAGATTTATTAAAAGGTTTTACAAGGTAAAAATTTAGTTGTATGCTTTATTACAATTTATTATAAATATTTTTATAGGAAACTTTATTTTATTATATGTATGTATGTATGTACATCTTGTACTCTGTGCTAGGATATTTTGCGAGGAAACAGCAGAGAGTCACGAAGATCAGCAAGTAGTACGCGAAATTAGCAACGAATTTCCACATTTATTCAGAATGTGACAATTAATTCCCTCGTCTGATCAAGATTTGGACGAAGATGACTTGCAAACTCTCGTTTAAGTAGATCTGAGAATTTATTAAAGGTAAAGAGGAATCAAATTCATGACAAATTTTGTTGATAGCCCTTATGGCTCTTCTATTTTATCTAGTAAAAGGAAACGCACACAGCTTGTGAAATAACGATATGTTTTATGACTGCCATAAATGTCTTCATTCTGTTGGTGCTACAAGACGTCATTCTTTGTGTAAGTGAACTATTTAGTACGAAGTATATATATATGAAATTATTATATACGCGTAAATATAACAAAGAAGTCCTTTCCATTTTTATTACGAGGACCATTAATATCTAAAAGCATTCCAATATCCATATAATTATAAATTATATTTAATAGTTAATTAATAATAAGATAAGTAAAATAATTTATACATAGAGATAATATATATATATATGAAGATAAACTTTAATATAAACACATACAGCTGATACATACATCTCTGTGTGTATTGTTAAAAGAGATGGAGAAATGAAGTAAAATTATTAGTATTATTTCTCCATAAAGTGTAGTCTAGTCCACGTCTATACATGTCAGAACACAATATTCTAAGTCATAGAAATTATATAAATTCTAGCTTGTATCTTATTTTTCAGAGGGATATCAATACTTTCTTTAAATACCGTTATTTTGCGAATGTTTTGGTCATAAAATAAAATTCTAGGTAAAAATTCGTACACAGACTTATTTATAAGACTTACTAGGTGCCACTGCAATCAGTAAACTTGCTAGTCTATAATTAGTGACTATATTTTTTTAAGCATGTTACTCTACGTTATGTTTGCAACTATCAACATGTCAATTATAAAGGAATCTCAAATTTAATGTGATTATAATTGAATGTTAAATAAATAAAAAGTCTAGCTGACATAACTGTCACATAAAATGTTGCTCTTTCTCTTTTCTTCCATAATAATTTTAGATCTAGTTATTCATGTATACTAAATATATGATATAATAAATATAATTATCGGTATTTTTACCGGTATTTTTATTATCTAGCATGAAAATTGTTAGGAGCCATAATTACAAAATAAAGTATATGTATATTATGTATTAAAAAATGAAAGAGGTAAGAAACAATATATATAAATAAAAAAATTAAAGAAATAAATATTAAATTATATAATTTGACTCTTCTACAAATGGGCTAAGAAACGTTATTGAAAACTAATACGATAGCAGCAGGACGCGCTTTTTATATCAGGCCTCAGTCGAAACGGAATGAAAAAATTTGCTCGAGAACAGATATTCGAAAGAAAATTTTAGTCTCGGATCAGATCAAGAAGTATTACAAATTTTCTGCCCGTATATACAAACATGAGGAAAGTGATTTATATTATTAAATAACAGAAGATATAAGACTTATCTTGTTTTATTAACAATAAATATACTGATTCTTCAATGAAAAAATTTCCAGGCCTTATGTAAGTGTATGAAAGTAAAATTTATTGTTTTATATAATAAATGACGTATGTATAAAAGCAGGGAATAATTCATTCGATGCGATGTTCATGATGGGAATTTGCTTCCGAGACTAATCATGAAATGGAAAATATCTCTGTTCAAATAAATTCAATGCGCATTGATTCCTCATAAACACGCGAATGATAGTTTCAAGACGTAGTGATTGTATGGATTGCATAAGTGTCTTTAGATCCGAAAGCAGCTCACCATTCATTTAAGATAATTATTCACCGGTCATCATCTCCATGAACTCTGAAAAGAAAAAAGAAATACAATACGAATTTGCAACGAACGTTCATTTTGTTCATATGTTACTCTATTTTAAATTAATTAAAAATTTAGACACAATAAATTTTTTTGCAAGCACTTAACTATATCACTAAGCAGTAGTTTATTGTAGGAATTATGAAGATTATTTAATTTCTTGTAAGAAATACAAATTAGTACTAAGATTAAGGATCTAATTTTCTACTAAATCTTATTAATCCACCTGTTCCTTCAAGGGTTACACCTTCTAATATTTCTGAACGGTTTCTCACACGTGAAACTCATCTGGAATTGGAACGGACGTGTGATTTTGATAAATCGCTACGATTTGTTAAGTACGAATATAAAAATAGGCAGAGTCGCGGGATCAGTGGCATCCTCGATCTGCCAGCTCGCCCGCGTATAAATAAACCACTTGGCTCTCTTCCGTTCAACTTGCGTGACACTGACATACGTTGACACATGCCGGCTCTCCATAAGAATGAAACATTAAATCTTTCAATTCACTATCTTTCATTTTACAGGTTTCATAACTATGTATGGTCGAAAGTATTGAAGCTGGCAGAGTATCAAAAGGAAAATGTCTTCATAAAAAAATTATCCTCTTTGATAAAATTTGTTCAAACATTTTTTTATGCGTTTTATCTCGTGGTAATTTCTTGCGAATTGTATCACAATTTACTGAACGCCATACACTTCGTTGAGAGAGAAAGAAAAGGAAAACTAGTAGGAACGTACCGTCAAAATCGACTGTACCGGAGCCATCAGAGTCGATTTCCTCGATCATCATATCCAATTCCTCATTCGTCAATTGATCATCCAATTCTCTTAGGATTTCGCGTAAACATGTCGTTGGGATGTAGCCATTACCTGGTGGAGCAAGTAATAATAGTATACAGAGAATCGCAGTAACTCTTGAGTAACATTTAAGAAGCATACGCAATCAATCGGAACAATTGATTGCGCAATGACTCGCGCAATATTTTTCAGTGATAAAATTGGTATAATACCTTCTTTTTGTGCTTGCGAGGATCTAAGAATATTGTTACTTTGCTTCATTATTTGTATATCCCTAAGAATCTATTTTGGCATGTAGTACTCGACTCCCTTTCACTTGACACAAATAGTAATTGCAAAATTTATCCGCGCCACGATATTTATCTTCTCGGTGCCAGCCACGTTAAAATACATACGCTACACCCTCGACATAATCGTAATTCATGAAAGATGTGTTACGACATTCTTGGCTTTTGGCCGCCACGTGAGCTTTCTCCCCGCTTCCTTCCCTTGGGAATCCCCGCGCGGCCGGCTTATTTTTACGTTCGCGTATAACGAAACTGATGCGAACTTAATGCGCGTGTTTGTATAAATGTATTCCGAAGTTTCCTCGTCGCATATCTCACGCTTGTCACACAAAGTCTTTTCTCGCTACGAAACTCGCCTGTTTTATGAAGTAAAATATCTACCACTCATAAATACCCAGCAAACCTAGATATAACTGTCATATAACATATATAAATATGCACGTGTTATATTTATGTTATATGACAGTTATATTCGGCGTTTGCTGGGATATCTCCTTTCACCTCCTTCCTCCCTACTGAAAATCCTTATTCTCAATTATGATCTCAATTATGATCTCATGCAATAAAAACTTGTATTCTCAATTATGATCTCAATAAAAATTTTATTCTCAATTATGATCTCAATAAAAATTTTTCAATAGGGCTCCTTCCTATTTTACTACATATAAAAGAGGAAGATGAAGAAAGGCGAAAAAGATGATTTCTCAATTTAAAAGATAATATCAGAAAAAGAAAACACGGAGAATGTTGATAAATTTCGAAGCATAATGCTTCACTACAATGTCGAAAGAGTATTGATTTCATTATGCGTAACGATTTAGATCGAGTATATTAAAAAGTATTGAAAACCAGATTCAAACTATTCCACATATTGAAAAATTAGAAAAAGGTCCTAAATTAATGTTATAATTGTGCGTGCAACTTGTGGCAAGACATGTTATTTTATATCCCTAAACATTGATTGCCTTTTTGGAAATCTCTATAAACTAATTTAGATTTATAATAAAATAGTCGCTATTGAAATAATTGTTAGCTATCAATTATTAGCTAGTAATTGTTAGCCGAAAAAACTCCCTGAATTCCGCTAAATAACAAGTTTCACCCCTCCGATAAATTGTTTACGAGCGACCTGTCATACCTTCCTTGTCATAGAGCCTGAAGGCTTCACGAAGCTCCTTTTCCAGCGCCTCCGCGTCTTCCTCAACGATGAATTTCGCCGCCAACGTGACGAATTCATCAAACTCGAGCTGCCCAGATTCTGCAAGCGGAGCATTGTGTGAGACAGCGCGAAAGTGTTCAGCGAATTCTATAAATAAGGTTACTGAGGCGTTACGGTAAATTAAATCGCGCGACATTTGACAACAACTTGGTAGAGACTGATCGTGTGCACAATGTCTGTAAACACTTCAAAAATAGAGGGATAAACAAGTCATTGTTATGCCCGGTCAGTAATATTCTTTTTGTAACGTTGGTGTCGCGCCGTAGTTAATTAGTACGATTAATGATATTTACTATCGGCGTCGACCTCGTCAATAAGCTCGTCCAAGATCTTCTTGTTGAACGGTTGTCCCATTAGCCGAAGGATATCGGCTACCATGTCAGTGGGGATGCTGCCTTTCTTATCCCTGTCGAAGCTATCGAAAGCTTTGCGGAGAACTGCAAGAAATCATTTTTTTCGTATAAAAAAACGCACTCGCGCGATTAAAAATCTAAGGAAGATAAAAAAAGCGAAGGAAAATGATTATAATAGTCTATCTCTCGCAAAGTAATCTACAAAATATAAATAACATTTCGGGATTCGCCGCAAAATCAGCTCGTTCGGAGTAAAAAATTGCGACGACAACATTAACGTGACGTTGATCGACGGACGACAGCAAAAATAATAAGAGGACTTTTGTCAAATTTCTGTTTTATTCAGTATAGTCTTCTTTTAGTTATTGGATGTTAGCTGGAATCCGATGGCTCGCAAAGAGCTGGATGAAAGGCTCTCCTCTCCTTTCTGGGCGGTTTCTTCCGCAGCCAGTTTCGCTAACAAGAAGTCATCCGGTTAAAGACATTAAACGCCG
>NJRQ01000255.1:1133-86944 GCA_003063805.1 Aphaenogaster ashmeadi | reverse complement strand
ACATAAGTCGACTTTCAGTCATCTTTTCGTCGACTAAGAGCTCTACCTAAAAGATGTCCATGACGAAAATCTGTCATCTTTTAGTTGTGTTTTAGACGTCTTTGTGCTTCTGGGACGTTCATTGACTTTCTCATTTTAATCGATGATGGAAAGGTAAAGTAGTGGCTAAAATATTATGATAAGTATTATAATTATTGGTCTCACGGATTTTACTTAGATATATTATATATTATGGTTATTTTATTTAGATATATTACAAAACCATATATAGGCAGTAGCATTTCTAATCGTATCTTAAAACAAATAAATATCGAAGAAAGGATTACATGCATTGCTTGCGGCTGTAATTTCTATGTGATGGTTACCGATAAGGGCAAGGTATATAGTTGGAGTATAAATTATTATAGTCAATTGGGTATTACACACCTAGAGCAAACAGAGTAAACAGAGTCACATGAACTAATCGAACTTTCAGGCAAAACAATTGGTAATTTGTTTCTTTTCAAAGTACATTTTTTAAAATGTAAAAACTTACTTATACTTTCTTAGAATTATATTTGATTTGTTTGTTCCATTTCAATGTATTTTTTTGTAACAGTGTCATTAACAATCATTATTATTCGTATGTTATATATAAAGCTTATTTTAAAATATTTATATACCGACGTAATCGGTCTATCTCTAATAGATAAGTTAGGTGAGTTAAATACGCCGCATATTACATATTACATATTACATATCGCCTACAATTTACGACTAAAATCTCTTCGTTGCAGATCTTCTGAAATTGGCTGACAAATACTGCGAAAAAAATCTCGAAAGATATTGTATTTTGATGATAAAAAAAGAAGTTACTGCATCGAATGTATTCTTTATTAACAAGATGGCGGTATAGTATAATAAAATGGTAACTAGCACTATATCACTTCTTTTTCTTTCTCTTCTCTATTGTGGGTTTCTTTCTTTTGTCATGAGCGAACATTCTAATGTCAAATTTCAAAGATATCTAATAATATTATTTAAAATTTTAAAAAATGTATATTTTTAAAATCAATATAATAAGACTTAAAGAACATCGAAATTAGTAGATTGTAAAATTTACAAAATTATTATTAGGCACCAAGAACCGCCGTGTACCGTCACTAGGCCTATTTCATATTTATTTGTCGAATTTCTAAGTTTTCCGCTTCAGACGACTGCTCTACTATTAAATTAGAACTAATCTAGCACTTTCCAATATAGGTTTTACAGCTAAAATTTATTAACTAGAATGATAAAATTTATTAACTAGAAACTAGAAATTTATTAATAGAAAATGTATCTTTATTCTCTGTACACTTATTTATTTATTTTCAGTGTTTTCCGGCTGTCATCTAGATTGTCATCTAGATGCAAATTTTTCATCTAGATGAAAATCTAGATGAAAAATTCGCATCTAGATGACAATCTAGATAATTTCATCTAGATAATGGAAAACACTGTTTATTTAATATATAATACATATTTTTTCAGGAATTGGAGGAATATTGTTTTAAGTTCTATGTGAAAAACATAGCGGATGTGATGCAAGATGAAAGTTATATACAGCTGGATAGACCCACACAGAACATAGGTCCATTAGACGTCCATACAACCTCTATTAGAGGTTATACCTCTATTAGAGGTTGTATGGACGTCTAATGGACGCTGTGTTCCGTGTGGGGAGATATATACAAAAATCAGTTTTATAAATAAAGTAAACGAATTTTTCACATCATGTTTTAAAATCTAATTCTATTTATTTTAAGGATACATTTTGATCAAGGGGTGAGGGCTCTATGTGAAAGCCGTCGATTTATAGCCCACCGAGTCTGGAATTCGACTTTCGATTATCTCGTGTATGCTTGTTTATAAAATTGATTCAAGAGTTGAAGGTCATGAATAAGCATATGTTGTGAATAAATAAATTATTTTAAACAAATTCTGTCTAAATATTATTAGCTATAAACATAAATAATGCGAAAACTAAACTTATAAATAAAAATAATTAAAAATAATTAAAAGAGTAAGCAATATAAGAGAATTTCATTATAATATTATTATATTAATACTAATAATAATACAATTTGTAATAATAATAATATTTGGACATTATACAAATTATACAATTCCGAAGCAATTGTGGAATTTAACAGTTATAATGTATGGACATCTAGAAGCGATAATTCTGACGATGATTCTGAAGTCTGATTCACAATCAGAAAAAATTATCTTTAAGTGAGAAAGCGTGCGTAATTGTAACGGTAATGGCGTTACAAGTGATGTGTTTGGTCATTATTGGTGATCGGCGATCCATCAAAATTTTTTTAAAATGCTTGTAAAAAATTAATGCTGACTAATATAAAATTTTGAATGACATAAATAACTAAAATGTCTGTATGATTAATGATTATAATTTAAAGTAAAAAGTGCTCAAATCAATACATTATCCATGAGAATATAATATTGAAAGTAATAAATAGTCGTTAGTATCAAATTAAAATATTGAAAATTAGTCGACCTTGACTGACAAAATATGATTTATTAAAAATAATAAGTAGACTACGTTTCGACCCTTCGGTTTGGGTCCTTATCGAGTCTGCGTACAGAAATATAACAGTTTACCATAAAAGTATATTGCTGGTACGTAAAAATTAAAATTAAAAGTTTATCACGATATAAAACATCTTAAGGATGTGTCAAGAGCAGCAATATACTTTTATGGTAAACTGTTATATTTCTGTACGCAGACTCGATAAGGACCCAAACCGAAGGGTCGAAACGTAGTCTACTTATTATTTTTAATAAATCATATTTTGTCAGTCAAGGTCGACTAATTTTCAATAGAATATAATATGTTTTATTTAACCCTTGTGTGCGCACCCAGGTACCCGGGTGCCCACCATGGTACATTATTGTTGCATGTAACTGGAGTAAAAATTGAAATTTCGCTCGGAACCTCCGGATCGTCGTTGATTTGAAAACACATCTGGCACTCACTTTTTATGTTTATTTATTGAAAAAAATATCAAGGGAACGATTTCAATCGCGCAGAGAAAGTTGGGTGCGCACACAAGGGTTAATCATATTAGACAATATATTTTATCATTATATGATTATGACGATGAAAATTCTATATTATGGAAACATACAAAACTTGCTATGCAGAAAATGTGTTAACACACTCGATTGTGCGAGAGATGGATAATTACGTTGAAAAATAGCGACAAAATAACAAAAAGGATTTACATGCAACCGGATTTACAGTCCTGATAGATACAAACGGATCTTGATATATCGTCAGACTATTATAATCAGGATTGCGCAATGCGGTTAACGATGAATTACATCAATTTGATGAGCATTCATTAGCAATGAAAAACTGATGAGAAACCGGTCTTCCCAGCTAATCAAAACGACATTAACTAACGAATAGCTTTATTAAATAGCGAGGCAACATAACAGGTGTTATGATTTTACACGATTAGTACTGTTTTTTTACGATGTTTCGTCATATTTACGTCTTTATTGAGATTTTCCTTTAAAGAGCTAGATGATCAGATAATTTAAAATTCAATAAAAATTTCATTCGATTATAGTTAAAAATTGAAGCAGAACTTGATGAAAACACAATTTCTATGACTAAATCCTATAATTGTTAATTTTTGAAATATGTAGATAATGAGATATTCGATGTATTAGATCATAGATATTCTAAATAAAATGTGGATAAATTAAATTTTTCCGCTGTTGAAAGTGTAGTAATTAGGAAACTAATCACTTTAATTTGACATGAATCATTTCAAGAGATTTTCTACGTTATTTAGAAACACGAAAATAAATGATTGAAAGTATTTCCAATATCATTTGGTCGCAACGTTGACTGTTAACACAGAACAATGTTTTTCCTTTGGTTGGGATTGGGAAACCAATAAGCACTCGGAAGAATGTTATATAATTTCATGGATTTATTTTAGACGCCACATCACGCTTGATGATTAGGAAATAAATAAATCGTAGACCTTGAATTGTTGTATTACGTTTATATCAAAATAGGATTGTAATCACAGCTATGACTCTCCAATCGTCGAAAGAATCTTTAGCGAAGCAACAACCAATTTCGGAAATCGAGGAAAAATTTATAAATTCGATTTACGCCGGAATTTTACCGGCTTTAACGGAGTAAGTACCTTTACCAGTACCATCTATGTTCGATGCGCTGCTGCTGTAAACTCCTTTGGCATTGTCGACGGTACCGCTCTGGCTGACGGTACCTTCATCGGTGTCACCGATGCGAGAGAATAGACTGCAAACAAAATCGAACGATTATCAAAGAGTTCATCTATTATCAAAATTTCAATATTGATTTGAAAGATTTCATATAATAAATAATTTCTAAATTTTGGAATAATGGCATGTTTCTTCTTTTTAACACTCTTCTCACTTTCTAATATAATTATAATAATATTAGAGTTTCATAGAAATAAGAAAGTAATATGTTTTTTTAATCATCAAAGTAACCTTTTTAATATTGAAAACTCTGTGCGAGACATATAAAATGCTTAAAAAACAGCAACTAACATTCGTTATTTGGGCAAAATTTTTGTCGACTTATGTTTCATCAAGGCATATTTATTCAATAAATTACCACGTCTTGCCGATTTCCATAATTAGCTGTAGTTTACATATTATTGATTGTATGACGAACGCGAGTTACGGAAACATTCGGCCTTACAAGTGAGAACTTGTTCACCTTGAAATCTACTATCTGTTGGGAAAACTGTACGTGGCTTGATTCACCGCATACAAAATTCTGATGTCATTACACGATTGCTGAATTAGCATATTTATTTTTCTTGCAATATTCGACGCAAGATTGTAAATTGATATTTTTTTCAGTTTCTTTTTACGAAAAAATCGAGATATCAATATAAATCGTTTTCAATCTATAGGCAAGTGAGATTGTAAATAATTGAAATATTTTTAAAATTTTATAATATATATAGGTACTTGTTTAGTCGGCAATACATACTCTACTCCCGGTCCGTGACCACCCTGACCACCGTGACCTCCATATCCGCCAGCTCCAGCACCGGCATTTGCGCTTGCACTAGCCTGGGCATTAGCACTACCACTACCACCACCGCATCCTCCACTAGTACATCCACCTAGAACATGAAATACAACATGATCAAATCCATCTTTACTGATTAACATTATCAAATTGCCATTAAATTTTTATTCAAAACACCTAGACCTCCACCTCCACTGTGTCCACCGCCTCCGTATCCACCGCTTAAACCTCCTCCATGTCCACCTAAGGCCCCTCCATGTCCACCGCCAAGTCCACCAGGACGACCTCCGCCAAATCCTCCACCTAATCCATCAGCATCAGCATTAGCTCAATCTTTCAATATATCTTTTTCAAGAGTACCACCCAATGAGAAATGACACCTCGATCGACATCGAACCGACGTCGATTCAATGTCGCAAACAATATTTCGACATAGAATCGACGTCGATTAGACGTCGATCGAGGTGTCATTTCTCACTGTGCATCATCTATGTTACCAAAATATATATAGAATTGTCTCAAAACTAAAAAAAATAAGCGAAAAAAATATAATGCATGTTTTCAGAATTATTGAAGAAGCTATTAAAATAACAAAAATATGTAAAAATATAAAATTTAAGAAAAAAAGATATTACAAATTAATAAAATTGAATAATATTTGACATCTTTGTTTTGCTCATAATTTGACTCTTTTGGTTTCCTTATTTGAAAAAGATATTTGGTATCTCGATTAAATAAATTCTAATATAGTATAAATAGTTATATACATTTTCTAATGTTCACTTACTACCTCCAAAACCGCCACCCGTTCCGCTGGCACCACCGTAACCACCTTGGCCACCTCCGCCGTAACCGCCTGCATTAGAGCCAGCCCCACCATAACCACCACCAGAACTACCACCACCGTATCCTCCGGGTACACCGCCACTACCGTGACCTCCGGGGCCACTTCCACCATAACTGCCAGCACCGGCGCTACTTCCACCGTAGCCGCCGGCGCCAGACCCACCTCCACCATAACCACCTCCCAAACCTCCACTAATTTTACCAACTCCGTCTCCACCACCACCGTGAATATCTATATGTAAAAATGCATACAGTGTATAAAAACTTTAAATATTAAAATGTTTCTACTAGAAGTTATTCTTGTTATTATAGCAAAAACTAAAAATAAAAGCATTTGTTTTAAGCTAACTATATAATTCTTTGAAATCGTCTTCCTATTTAGCATTTGCATATTTATATTCTATAAAAAGGATTAGTACATTCTAATTGATTACACATGACTATCTAACTGATATATTTGTTTCTATGTTATTTTTAGGCTACATAAATTTTTCAGCGTAATATTTCTTTGAAATGTGCTACTGTACTAAATTCTATTAGAATAAAAAAAAGCAAAGCTTAAATATAAGTTTAGATTATTATTAAGTACTAACTTCTACTTATTATTACATATACACATGTCTACACTCTCTACACATAAAATTTTTATATATAAAATGCAAATTCTTTTATTTTGAACTTACCAGCAGGATAGCCTCCGAGTCCTGAAAAAATTTACGAAATATTAATTCTAGATAAAATATTGGTATATAGCAGAGATGGCTAAACAATCGATTGCGATCGACCGGTCGATCGCGGACACTCAGGCGGTCGATCATGTGACAACGTGAAATTCACAATACAACAATAGTAATGGCAATATAACCATGATTAATTTAATTATTGCTGTTTTATTTCCAATCGCAACACAAACACACAAAATAAAATAAACATGCTTATTTCACATACAGGGTCCGCCAACGAAAAGTTTCTACCCCGTTAATTCTGTAACCAATTGATTTTTGTCAAAAATGCCGATACACATCAATATTGTTTTCAAGGGGGCTGTATGCGATTATGATAAATGTAACCATATTACTTCATCCCCTTAATTGGGGTAGCTACCCCTCAAAAAATCTTAAATAGCAATAGGGGTCAAATAATTATCATTTCAAAGGTAATTCTGATTCTCTTCACTGTCTATTCTTCGGTGTTTATTTGTTTTAATTTGAGTGAATATTTTTCGAAAAATCGCATTTGGAAATTTTGGATACAAAAAATTGAAAATTTACATTTTAGAGAAAGAGTTATTTTATTAAATGTTCAAAATGCTCTCCATTAACCTCCATACAATTATAAAGCCTTTGTTCAATAGACACCGCTGTGAAGAGAATCAGAATTACCTTTGAAATGATAATTATTTGACCCTTATTGCTATTTAAGATTTTTTGGGGGGTAGCTACCCCAATTAAGGGAATAAAGTAATATGGTTACATTTATCATAATCATACAGCTCCCTTGAAAACGATATTGACGTGTATCGGCATTTGTGACAAAAATCAATTGGTTAGAGAATTAACGGGGTGGAAACTTTTCGTTGGCGGACCCTGTATAAACCTAGATCGCTGCGACAGGGAATAGTAGATCGCGATGGGGTGAGGAAGCTGAAAGTAGACCTTGGTGCTTTTAAGTTTGGCCACCTCTGGTATATAGTTTTTGGATGTGAATTAAATATATGGAGGAATATAATAAGAAAACAAATTATCCTTGGTTAAGTTGTTTAAAATTGATAAAAATAAAGAGTTAATTACCGAATTTACGGTCTCCGTATCCACCGCCACCTCCGTGTCCGCCCCCTCCGTATCCGCCGCCACCACCGTGTCCACCACCTCCGAATCCACCGCCGTTTCCATATCCACCATGACTACCGCCACCTCCAAGTCCACCATGACCACCGCCCCCTCCGAGTCCGCCGTGGCTACCGCCACCGTGTCCACTGCCGCTACCGCCTCCGAAACCGCCGTGATCACCGCCGCCGTAGCCACCGCCACCGTGTCCACCGCCACCGTGTCCACCACCGCTACCGCCTCCGAAACCGCCATGGCCACCGCCTCCATGTTCACCACCGCCACCGCCTCCGAGACCACCCCCTAGGCCACCGCTACCACCGCCGAAGCCACCGTGACCACCGCCACCTCCAAGTCCACCGTGTCCACCGCCACCTCCGAGTCCACCGTGACCACCCCCGAGTCCACCGCCACCTCCGAGTCCACCGTGTCCACCCCCGAGTCCGCCGTGGCCACCGCCACCTCCGAGTCCACCACTGCCATCGCCTCCGAAACCGCCATGACCTCCGCCTCCATATCCACCGGCACCGGCATTTGTCAGAGCTGCGGACTGTGCATCTGCCGAAGCACTGCCGATAGCCTGAGAATTGGTTTTGGAGAAACTACCACCGCCGGCACCGCCAAACGAGCTTGCACTGGCTGAACTGCTAGCGCTGCTGGAGCTAAATCCTCCTCCGCTATAACGCTTCGAACGCAATTCGTCTTCTGTAAATTGAGAAGATTGTTTTCGTATCACCAAACTTAACTTAAAGCAAGATCACCGAAAACACTTCAAATAAATCACAAATCTTTATACAGAATTAATTATATTTGATGTAAAACATTCTTATTTTTTTATAAATCTTCCTGTATTGTAGAGCAACAATGTATAACTGTTTAATACTTATAAGAAATTAAAGTGCACTTAAGCGAAATGATTTGATTATCTTGGATCAGAGTTCAAGTATCTACAAACATCAATTATCTATATGTGACTATAATAAATTTTCGTATTCATAGCAAAAATTTGTTATCGATTTCTCAGTAAAGAAAAAATCTAAAACTGCTTCGTATTTTTATATACGCTTTCTTCGAAAAGCAATTGCAAAGCTGATGTTGTAGAAAGGAAGACGCGCATTACACATTTACACATATTTATGAGTGTTACGTCATGAGGAAATTATCGCCGTCTCACTAATAGCAAAATCTTAGAAACATAAAACTGATAGTTTGCGCATTATATCTCTTGGACTATAATCAATTTTAAATAAAAATAATGTATACGGTTAATGATAACGGTTTTTATAAGTTTTTATTTTTACATATATGATTCGTTGTTAGTTATTTGTCTTATTCGTCACCCTATTGTATTTTAATGCGCTGATAATGGTCCAAAAAAGGGACCGAAACGTTCGTTGGTTTATTGTTCATTTAAATATTTATAATATATTTATTTGTACCGAAAATACGGTGCTGGCTCTTATTGCCCTTATTAACTTTGTTTAAAAATAATGTATACATCATGATATTTTATCATTTCGTGATTTTGTTCAAAGCTTTTCTCTCTTGCTTATTATGTAAAATAAGATATTATGTCTCAAGCATGTAATATATGTACATATATTAATCCTTTAAGGCCCAGTGTACATAATTATGTACATTCACTTTGAGTTTTTCCCAAATGTTTTGTATTGATAAAGTAGTGTTTCTGTCGATATAATATACTCTTGATCCGTTTTATATGAAGCTAGATTCTCTATCTCAATTCGTAAAACAATGGTGTTCTTGCTAAACAAGTCACTATTGTGATCGTTGATCGTAAATTTTACTCAAACGGAATCGATGCCTGGGCCTTAAAGGGTTAAGTTTATATTATATTAGAATAAGAAAATATGTAATAAACACCCAAAATATACCCAAAAATATTCAAGCTTTCTTTTATATATTTCTGATAAGAGAGTGTCTTCTTATTGTTAGTAGCAAGTATACTGTTCCTTATTCAAACAATAAAGATAATAACGGAAGCGAAATATATTTTATTAGTATCAGGTATGAAGATGTTAATGATGATGACAAGTTAATGTTACAAGACGAAAGTAATTTACCTCGTGCTTGGACACATGCTGCAAGTAATAAGGCCAAAAGGCCGATCGTCCGATACTGCCACATGACGATATCTGGTGTCTATCCCGATCCGCCGCCGAGTCTTTATATCTTGCCTCCCACTCCACCGCACATTCCTTCCTAAAACACCAGCTGCTTCATTGGACGCAGATAGGATTGAGGAGCAATGGGAGCAAAAAATACGTCGGATGCGTGGTCAAGGCTAATCGACAATAGACGCGTATTATCCTGATTGGGAATCCACATTCCACCCGGACCTGTCATCGTGTCTTCTTGCTTTCGTTTATCTTTCGGTCAACGTCGATGAATTGACACCTCTATATATACTGTTACAAAACATAATGTAAACAAAATTTGTCTTCAAAAAGTATTTTCACAATAAGACGAACGCAATGGATAATTCTAAAAATAAATCGATCAAATAAATTCAGAATCTTATAAAAAAGAAGACGCCAAGTGTAATTTAAATATAAAAATCCTCTTGAGAATAATTAATGCTAAAACAATAATTTGTATTGCACAGATTACGTCTATTTTTTTCAGGGAAATATGGAAAATAGAGGAAGTTTTCGCTTGGCTATTTAAAGTGCAAATGTATTTATTATACGATTCAAGTGAACGAGCTTCTAGAAGTTTAAGTAATATATCAGAATAAGAGATTTAATCACAATGTCTACAGCTAGTAATAAGAGAGACGTACAACAAAGACACTTTCTTCTGTTCAATTTGCTAATTTGCTGACAATTTATTGATCACGATTTACTATTGCTGTAAACACGATGTTAAATATGCGTTAAATGTATATTTGGTCATTGACATTGTCAATGGTTTAATGATTACCGGTTCAAATAGCCACTGGATATGATATATCTAAGCCGATAATGCAAAATATTTACGAAGGTCATTTACAGCCTCCAGCAGATTTATCTCGATGAATCTCAATGTTATTTTACAAATTTATCACCTGTACTGATCGTTAATTTTATGATACGTAATAAGAGATATATCCACTTTGTCAATAATAATCGTGATTTTCCTATTTTCATAAATTACTGTGTTAGGAAACAAATGTATAATCTTTCAAAAGAAAAGTTAGAAACATTAACAGAATTCGGTATCGTTTTTAATATTTTAATGTTCCTTAATATTTGACAAATATTAAAACGAATAATTATGTATTTTAAACGTGCTAATGCAGAAGTATAAATATTAGAAAGTATAAAACATCTATTTTTAAGAATCTATTTAAAAAAATCATTATTTGTATTCAAAATCTAGAGTTAAGTATATTTATTTTCTATTTTGTAACAGTTGTTTTATTATTTATTATGGATATTCAATTCATTAGTTTAAGGGAACATAATTTGGTAAAATTAAAAAGAAAACTCAATATTAAAACTTAATATTTCTAAATAGTACTTATCTTTAATAGACAAAGATTTTAACATTATTAATGTCTAAATTAGTATCCATTAGTATCCATTAATCTAACGGAGGAACACGATATCATTATATGACAATTTATATTACAGCAATATTAAAATCTACTAAAGATCGTGTTCATATCAAAACAAAAAATAGCTAATCACCGAATTCTACTAAAGATCGTGTTCATATCAAAACAAAAAATGGCTAATCACCGTAATTTAGGACTTAGAGATACGATAGAGGAAACGATTGTATACATGATATTTATTGCATGTTATGTAGCTCTAGAATAAAGTATATGTAAAATGTATGTATGTAAAATAGATGATATCCATAATAGTTCTAGCATAAAATATCCATAAGTCAATATCATAAAAATTATAATTCCTATTTTTCTCCGTAAGTTGCAAGGTAAGAACAAAACGTAATTTCTGAAAAATTATTCATTTGCATTCTTAACGTATCCTTACTTGATTGCCAATCGATGTGTAGTATTATAAGGCGGGTTGCGGTTTATTTAGATCTCAAATGAACACACACGATACCACATATGTGTACATATGTAGTTCCATGAAATATATGCGTAAATTGAATTATAGGAAAAATATTAAATATAAAGCGCATTCTCTTTCTACATTCACGATAGATAGGTAAAATACTTCTGTTATTTATGCTAACAGGATTATCAGATTCTACTGGAACCGCAGACTTCTCGGGATCGATTTGTCCTTATCTGAACTTTTATGAAGTAGCATTAGTAATCATTTGATTTGCACAGTGTAAAGTGTCCATTAATTAATTTCAAATTAAAGATATACGATATTTTACCAGAATAGCCATTTGTTTTTCAGATTATTATTTTCTGAGAATTTTGCGCGCATTATGTTTTTACATTTTGACATTATCGCAATTTAATAAAACGGGGAAATACAACGAATCTTCTAATCAGCTTAAAAGATTAAAGTGATGCGTATGATCAAAATAGTCAAGCGAGATAGTTCATGGTTGCCGTCATCGGAGTGACTTTTTGATATTTTTTTGACGCAATGATTTATTGGCATGCATACTTAGCGTGGAGTGAATGACATGCGAGAACAGATATTTATTTAATAAACTAATCTCACAAGCGTTCGTCTGATTGTCGTCATTCACTTATAACACAAAAGAATCGACGAAATATTAAAAGAAGTTATCTACGATAACTTCTACTTAAGGGATTATGCCCAGTCAGGAGGCCGAAAAAAACGAACTTTTGGGAATTTTTTTATAAAAAACCTTATGCATATTTTTTTTACAAAAGTATTTGTATTCAAAAAAGTATTATTTCACACAGTTTCAGTAAAATTTTGATGCAAAAATATTAATTTGTAACAAAGTTACAGCCAATGTCCGGAAAGCCTTTTTTCCAAAGGTGTTTTGCGATGACTATTGCTGTTCGGAACTGGGTTATTTAAAATCAAAAATTCGAAAAAATTTGGTTAATATATTAGTTTATCTAGTCTTTAACGCTTTCCCGTTACAAAAAATTAATCTGCGACAAAATGGCGGCCGCTTAAAGTAAAATTATCGATTTTCGTAAAAAAAACCGCTCATTTTTTGCCCATCAAATAAAAACTACGCATTGAAAAAAAATCCTTCGTTCAAGGACTAGATTTTTATGTCTAAAAGAAGCCTGCAAAAGTTGAAGTAAATTGGTACAGCGGTTTTCGAGATATTTTGGTCACCGACTTTGAAAATGTGGTTTTGAAAAAAACACGTTTAAAGTTTCAAGTGCAGTTTACACCTAAATAAAAATTTTTTTTTAAATTTACACAGAGTCATTTATTCCAGGCCCATACAGTTAATTTTCTGTTGCAGTTGCTGCCTTTAAAATGTGAAAGTCCGAAAATTGATAATTTTAAAATTTCTGACTGAGCATAACCCCTTAACGTTTAAATATTGATCTGAACGCTATGTGTATATGATTCTTAAAAAAAATGCATAATCATAAATCCTTTATCTCGCTGTCCAAATGTGGAAAACAATAGCGTGACTACTAACTTTGACTACTTCTTGTACAAAAATAATATATTTAATCAACAGAAACCTCATGTTTTAGAGTAACGAATTTACAGATTTATAAATGTATAGGCCACTATGTTGTTTTTCTCAGACCGAAGTTCAATTAAGTACAGATAAATAATTATCTTGAAACTAATTTCTTTTATTCTCCGATATCATTGGGCATATATAATCAATGTTTGAGGAACTTTATTTATGCCGCGTATAATACGCAATAATTAATGATTAATGGATTATGGAATCGTGGATTTACTGCTAAATCTCGTGTGTCTTTTAGCCAAGAATTCGATTTTAACATCTTTTGACTATCGTTCATCCACTATATGTCCATTATATTGTGTGCTTTGTTAATTTACATCTTAACGAATATTAATCTTTAGACATTAATAAAGTAATGTTAAAACTTTTTCCAATGTAGACAATATTTACAAAGTAATATTTACAAGTATAAAATGATTTTAGTTTTTCTTTTCAAATTTACCGATTCCTTTTTTGTTTAAACTAGTAAACTAAGTTTCTGTAATAAAAATTCACAAGTGAACTTTTACAAAATAGAAAATAAATATGTTTAAGCTAGATCTTAAATGTAAATAAAGTTCCTTAAATATATTCTTAAATATATTCCTTAAATATAATCTTAGAAGGATATTTTTAAGTATCTTTGTAAATTTAGAGAACGAATATTAAAGGAAACAATATAAGACAATTAAACAAAACAATAAAAGTACAATACGAGACAATTATCCGTCAAATATTGAAAGATTAAAAATGATGTTGAATTCAGTGCTAATATAAAACTTCTTTCCAACGTTGTCATATGCAGCGACAAAATAATAGGTATCGGATGTCGATTTCTCATGTCGATCACAAATGATTGCCTTCGCTGATATCGCGGCAACTATCGGATATCGTTTACCACCTTCGATGTTCTGGAGAACATGTAATCGTGGAAATTCCACCTATCTTTTTCTTAAGATCTGTAATAGATACCAACTCCCAGTTATTCGATTTCCGGCAAGGAAATCAATTCGAACGTATTTGCGCACGCAACAAAAACGAATAAAAAAAGATAAATCGGCTATTATCGAACGATAATCGTGGATTGTGGTAACTGCATTGGGTTCTCCGTACTTTTTTTGTGTTATCGCGGATAATTACGAATAGTATATCTCGAATTATTTATATCTAACGCTGTATAATTAATCCTCGGAACGTCCAGAAACGTGAAAGAAAAAAATAAAGCAAGTGATTTGTATGCCCTTTTTTAATCCTAACTGTGCGAATGGATGGAAAAGAGTTATCCGCGTTTGCTATTGCATCATTAGATACAGGTTTTTTTTATCGACTCGATTCTGAGCATCCTGAAGAATATATGCTGCTTGCAAACTTGCTTTTACAAATGCAAGTTTTTTTTGCTAATTATAAACGTCTAACTTTATCTTCATGATCATGAAACATGTCCGAGTAGCAATTAATAGTTGGCCAACTGTTGGCCGCTGGAGATATAACATTGGCCTAATATTTTGTGTTGCTTGGGTGTTCTTCCGTCGCACATCGAATTATTTTAAGAGCAATTCCACTGCAGTCGTGAAAATTAATGGAAATGTGTATCGGTAAAATATAATCACTTAATTAACTGCTTAATTAAGAACTTGGAAACAAAAGTAAAAGATGCTATTATATAATTTTTTGAAAAATTGATTTTCTCGATAACGGAACGAGGAAAGACATCTGTTGGTTTGTTTCTTGAATGAGACAAATGACCTTCTTTTCGCGATTATACTACGCGTTTCGGCCTCTATCCCACGCATCAAATTTCAATAATTATTCATGAGCACGCGAATGGCTTATTAAAGCCGCTCGGCGATCCTCCACATTCGCCATGAAATAGTAATCATAAAAACAAGCGTACTTACGATACCAAAACTCATTAAGTTCATTACGGACTCGTGAAGCGAACCAGAAACGTTTTAGCATAAATTACGAGCGGCTATTTTGTCACGTTTGACGCATACGCGCTATTTACGAGTGACGCGGCGCCGCCGCGTATTTTTGATTGTGAAGCTACTTGTAAAGATAAACACACGGCTACATTAGCGGGATCATTACGATTTTTTTATTTTGCTTACCTCACTGCAAGTGCCGTCCGCGCGGAAAGACCATCTCTCGCGAAGAGACGTTATTTCCCGGGAGATTAATCTTCAATTTTAATATACGGGATGTCCCAGAACCACCGGATATCCTTTCGTGATCACGTTTATTTATTACCTTTTTCTTGGCAAATTCGAGAAAGATTACTATTTATTATTCGCACCTTCTAATATTTTCAGCATTCTATTTTTATAAAATTCACTTATATAAAATTACTTGAAGAAGTTCGTTCATCTATTTAATTGAACTAAATTAATTGAAAAAATTGCATTGTTCATTTTTTTCTAAATTTAAATTAAGACATCTTTGAAAGATTATTAATTCCAAATCGCTCACGGGATTCGTTCGGGCCATCGTATACGAGTCTGATATCTGCCGAATCAGTCGGACGTAATTACGTAACATGGAACCAACGCTGCAAAAACTGTTTTAGACTAACTAATAAGTTTTTTTATTTCATCCGTTCTAGACGAAGAAAAACATCGCAAGCCAAATTCTGCTGTGGCATGTCGAAAGTAATTATTGACTTGCGTTTCATCTTAATGATTTGTCAACGTGGAAGCACAGAGCGCAATATAAAGCATTATACACTGAAAAAAAAATTTGTTGAAAAACTAAAATATTTAGTCCGATATGTTCAACTAAAACATTACTTAGTTTAACACTGAACATTAGTTAAATTAACTAATTCTTGATTTAAAAATTTTGATGGTTGATATGAATGAACTACCCAGTGAGAAATGACACCTCGATCGACGTCCAATCGACGTCGATTCTATGTCGAAATATTATTTTCGACATTGAATCGACGTCGATTCGATGTCGATCGAGGTGTCATTTTTTTATTCAACTAATGTTCAGTTAAACCAACTAATGTTTTAGTTAAACGTATCGGACTAAATATTTTAGTTTTTCAACAAATTTTTTTTCTCCGTGTATAAGTATAAAAAATATTTAGCACGTGCAAATATTCCTTTGTCTATGATATGCGAAATACGCCATAGGTCCAAAGAAAATGAATCGGTTCGATCGAAAGATTCTGTGACGCTGCGGTACATACATACAGGGTGAGTCACTTAAGACCGGCAACTCGAATAACTTACAATTTTGGAGATAGGAAGAAATGCTTGAAATAAAAGTTGTGTGGTATCGAGGGGGACATCATGCAGAGGTGAATATTTTTTCCCAGGTGGAGATGCTTAAGAGATTTGAAGGTGACCTTTGTTTCTTTAAATGGAATTATATGATTTTCTTTATATAATATATTTCTTCTAGTTATTTGCTATATAAAAGTATTAAAGTAAAGCTATCAAAAAATCAATAGTTTACAAGATATTTGATATTTTATTCTGGCATATTTTGACATGAAATATAAAATATCTTGTAAACTGTTTGTTTTTTGATAACTGTACCTTAATACTTTTATGCGTATAATAGTGGGATGAGTCAGTTGATTTGAAGAAAACACATAGTTGCATTTCACAAAAAATTATGCAATTTGTAATGTGTAGTTACATACTTTTTAGAAAAGCAACCATGTGTTCTTACATCAATTGATTCATCCTACTATTCTACGCATAAAAGTATTAAGGTACAGTTATCAAAAAATGAATAGTTTACGAGATATTTTATATTTCATGTCAAAATATGTCAAAATGAAATATCAAATATCTCGTAAACTATTGATTTTTTTATAACTTTACCTTAATACTTTTATATAGCAAATAACTAGAAGAATTATATTATATTTAAAAAATCATACGATTCCATTTAAAAAAGCAAAGGTCACCTTCAAATCTTCTAAGATGGCCCCCTCGATACCACACAACTTTTACTTCAAGCATTTCTTTCTATCTCCAAAATTGTAGAAGTTATTCAGGTGACCGGTCTTAAGTGACCTATATATTCCACAAGAATCATGTATTTAAAAACCAGTCGATTTGTATTAGTAGCTCCGTAATTTCTATCTCTCTAATGTCTCCTAGAAAATAGCTATTATTAGTAAGAAAAAAATATAGGCATAATCGCACTGATATATGTGTTTATTGCAGTAAAACATGATAATAATAATACATAATTATGACATTCACTTGTTACATTCGCTTGTTTATCTTAGTTGCAAGAAATAATTTAAAGAAGATATATTCGAAATATACGATATGTAAGTGTATAGCTGAAATAGATGAGTTATTTTAATACCGGGATTGACGGATGAATTGAACCAATTGAACCAATAAGTAATTCAGGATTGAAAAATTGCTTTGAGGAAATCTGCTAGGATAAATGTTATGGCAAACGCTACTCATATAAGAGATTAGATTAATACTTAGATTCTCATACGAATTGTCTAATGCACTTTAATCTGATTAGAATGTATTCCAGTCTTTTCTACTTTTGACCTCATTATTGTACCTAAACGTTACAATATCGCAACTTCTTATCATTGTAGATACACTATAAGACTGTCCTTCTGGAGCTGCACTCTTTGTGCTTAAAATGATGCAAATATCTATGTTTTAATATGCTAATACTTGAGTTTATTTTTATTTTATTTGTGAATATGTATCTATTAGATTGTTGAACACTCAGAAAGCATCGTACACCAGATGTTTAACGAGGCAAAGTTAATGTTTGGGGACCAGTCTGTGATTTACTTTAAACAAATTTCTACGCAGATATGTCTTCATAAAGCGTTAGTTAAGCTTTCATTTTACTTACGAATTATCAGCCAGGCAATATATACAACTAGTTCTCTTTTTTCTTTCTCTCTCTCTTTTGATGTTATATATTATATTACTATAATCTAAATTATACAACAAACAACCTTCTCAAACAACACAAAAATTCGAAAGACGTCTTTTTAAATGTCTTCTGACTAATAAAGAATAAATCGATACATTTTCACGATATCTTTTTTAGGCTTTTATATAGTCTAAATACATAATCAAGCAAGCTTAACTAACTAAGACTAACTTAATGATTATTCATCTCTTTGATTCATTTAGACAGAGGTATAGTTTAGAGATTATAAATTCTATCAGTTAAATAGCTGCGCAACATAGAAATAGTAAAAATATATTATTATATAGCGCATATATATTGCAATATATATATACAGGGTGACCCATTTTAACTTAGGCAGTAAAATATCTCGAAAACTGAGCCCAGCAGACAAAAATGTTTCAGACAAAAGTTGTATGGTTTTGAGGGGGACATAAGATGGTGTCATTGGTTTAACCTTGGATAGTCGTTTGAAGATCACGTAAAGGTCACCTTCAATTTCTTAAATGGAAACCCCAATTTTTCAATGCATATTCTTGTAGCTTATGTCGAGGGCTTTCCAAAACACTATAACTAAATGTTTTTTCATTAAGTATTTTTCGAGTTATAAGGCTTGAAAGTTACAGTATTTTATGTTAAAATACTGTAACTTTCAAGCCTTATAACTCGAAAAATACTTAATGAAAAAACATTTAGTTATAGTGTTTTGGAAAGCCCTCGACATAAGCTACAAGAATATGCATTGAAAAATTGGGGTTTCCATTTAAGAAATTGAAGGTGACCTTTACGTGATCTTCAAACGACTATCCAAGGTTAAACCAATGACACCATCTTATGTCCCCCTCAAAACCATACAACTTTTGTCTGAAATATTTTTGTCTGCTGGGCTCAGTTTTCGAGATATTTTACTGCCTAAGTTAAAATGGGTCACCCTGTATATATATATATATATATATATATATATATATTGCAATCTTATAAAAGAATTTCTTCCAGTCTCTTTGCAGACGCTACATCGTAGATTGGTTCTAATAAGCGCGATGGCACCATTTACTAACACTGGTAAAATCATAAGCATTTTTTTAGAACTACTTATAACATACACATTCCCCTATTTTATGCATTTTGTTAATACAAATTAGGTCGCATAAAAGGGAAAAACATTAACAAAATTATTGTCTTATTTGAAAACGATTATCATTATAAAAAGATTTGATTATAAAATTGGTCCGATATTAATACTAATATATATAATTTCTTGTGACTGTCATCGAGTTTCGCTTACATTACAATAGAATGTATCTCAAAAACATACTATTAATGTAAATATATCTAGATGCAATTCTAATATATCTGTTTTACACTGGATGATAATCGCGCAGTAAAAATCAATCATATTTAGTGAGTAAGTTATATGAAAAAAATCTTTGTCCTTAAAAAGAAATATCTAAAATATATTACTTAATATTGTATTGCTATGATCGATTGTGACTCATCCGCGCGACTATCGCTCAATAAAGAACATAGATATAAAAAAATTTTATTAAAAAATATCTAAACGCGAATACAATATATGTGTAAATATCATATGTACATATTTTAATATATGTATATAACTCTATCTTTTTCTCTTTTTATGAATAACATTCTCCATAAATTTGTGACATAATATCGAGATTCTTGTCACTTGTCGTTCATATACATTTTAATGCCATTTTTTAAGTTCATATTAAAAGCATAAATCACATATCAAAAAGTTCTGCAACTTGTATATAAAATCTCTTTTTATATTTTCGTCTCTAAATAATTTTCTGTATTATCTTTATGGTCATATTTTTACATGTAATTTGCATTACGATTTTTGTCTTCAAAATTGTGAAGTTCTCTGGAAGAATGACTTAAATCTGAAACTTCAATATTCAAATTTACGATTAAATATTTCAGTTTTAAGTAAATGCTTGCAATATATTACTAGCAGAATAGTAGAATAATAGCTTAAAAATAAAAAATGTATAATTAAAAATAAATTATTTTTCCAGAGAACTGTATATAATCAATTTTTATTAGATATAATATCCAAGATACAATTATAACTTTCTTTTGATTTCATATATAAGGCCAAAGATTTAGACTTTCTCATTAGATATCATTTTAAAATCATACTTTGTAGCATGATTCCATAATCTTAACAACTATTTCTTCCTAACAATGATTTCAATAATTGTGCATGTAGATTTAAAATTTCAATACTCTTCTTTTCCATTCATGCTAGTGGGCACATGATTCTGTTGAGTTGCACTTCGAATGACTTCAATCCACCTAAAGATATAAATTTATCATTGCATTTTTCATAAATCTTAGTTCTTTAAAATTACAATGACATTCTGCAGATTTACCTTCCAAAAGTATAATCGCTTTCCGCTCGAAAGAAATATACATGGTTTTTGAATTGTAACTTGAATACAAAGTCCTTGTTGATCCCATCTTTTTCTGATGGTGTAGAAACAGCATATCCTAGTAATGGTAAACTAGCCAATGGGAAGTCGTCTTGATGAGACTTGTAGAAGAATAAACAGAAGTTAGTAAATACGACCCAAAGCTTTTGCCAACCATTGCTATTCTTGAATTTCCGTAGAAGAAATCCACTAAGCTGGTTCTGAAACAGTATACATAACACATCGTTAATCAATTTTTATGTGTCCAAGTATATCGCATAACAATCAAGATATCAGTGATTCACAAATATTACTCGAAATTTTTATATACCTGAAACGCTCGTAGTTGATCGCTGTAACTAATACTTGTATTACGATGCCAACAAACGTGAACTGTAGTATTGCTACGTTGTGAGGCCTTTGCACCTCCGCAACTAGTTCGATCTACTTCTAATCCTACACCATCTCCCACTTCGTCGGCTGATCCTAGAACTTTTGTATAAAGGAAAAAGCTTAGAAGAAATTTTCTTTCATTTGCTATAGTATTTTGACTTTGTATTGCTTAATAGTTACTTACTACAAGACTTTAAACTTAAATACGGCATTTTCGCATCCGACGCATCGATCTGTATTATAGCCATGTTCAAATCTTCTATCCACCTCTCTTTTTCTTCTTCGTTGCTTGCTGCAACTGTCAATGATCTACAAAAATAAAATTATTTAAATTTCATATCTTCTTTTGCTTTACATTTGTAACTTTAATAATATAACACTAAAAAATATTTTTTTTATATTTCAATATAATTTCTTTCTCTTAAAATATCTTTATTTTAACACGACCAGTTCATATTGTTCCAAGTTGAAGTCACAATCGTACTGACCAGAGGTCATTGATAGCACGTGTGCTTCAATAAAATTAGTTGAGCTAGTTGACTTCTCAATAACGATACGGCCTTTTAACGACCATTCTAGTATATCTTCTAGTATATTTTTACACTTTATTACTACCTCCTTAGCTGTACAATGTAATATGTAATTTGAAGCTTTGATACTTACTGATTTCCTTGTCCGTCAATAATAAATGCAAAATCCGTTCCAGTCTTATTATCCGCGTCTTGAATCTTCATTCCTTTTAATGGTAGTTGGCCATGCACACGGAAACATTGCGTTGGTTGTTGCGTACGGAATGTATACAGTAACACATCTGAGAACTGTGAAAATAAATGTGATATTAATTTAGTTGCTGCTGCACTAACCAATAAGGAATATGCAGGAGACTTACCAAGAAGAACATTCGTTGTTGGAAACCTTTACGGCTATACTTTTGCAGACATCCTTGTCTAATAAACCTTCGGCCTTCTTGTACTAGATTATCAAAGCCAGTAATGTCTCTTTGCATTTCGCATAACTGCACTAAGTTTTCCTACAACAGTGCACGGCAAATTTAAAAAAATTAAAATCAACATTATCGATTTGACTATAAATTAGTGAAAAAAAAACAATATTCTCCCATAATTAAGATTAAATTCTTATCGTTCATTCTTTAATTATTAAGTTCTTGTATTAAACAATAATTTCAATCATTTTCTCACCGCTTGATTTATAATTGTGAGTCCTTCAAGCAACGTCTCGCCGAGTCTGTCCCTCGCTGCCAAACAATCCTCGAAATCGGTGTGATCCTTTGGATAATGATCCAACAATCCTAAAACACCGCCATTTTAAGAAATTAAGATCTATCGTGTACATATGTTATAAATTTGATAATCAATATCAGATCACTCACTGTCGATAATATTGTTATAATGCAGTAATCGTTGTAGAGGTTTCAAAAGGAATGAAGTTAATGGTAGGTAGCAGTGTTTCTGCGACTCGAAATCACGGCAGAGTTGGTCGAAGCGTCGCGATGTTCGCATGGAGTATTCCATTTTTTCCAACACCGGGATTAGGTTCTCCAGGTATTGGTCGTAGAGAGGCAGGACGTTCAAAAGCGCGTTGTACAAAAAGTCACCGATATTGTGACGAGCGTTGCTCTCCCAACGTGCCAGCCGTGTCTCCATTTCTTGGAGGCAGGGTCCATGCACATCGGCGAGTAGCTCGATTAGAGAGACTACCGACTCCCCTTCTAATGCCGTTTCCCTAGAAACTTCCTCGCGGAACCACTGCACATAAATGTAAGTCACAATTAAAAAATTGCGAGTTCTCTTTCTCTGAATCTATCATCTTCTTCTAAATTGGGTTTGTTTCAACTGACGTGTCCTAGGTCTTAAACAAAGCGCAGTTTCACTTACCACATTAATAACATCCAAGTCCTTCTTGTAAGTTCGTTCTGTCATGAGGAGCTCTTTGGCTATGTAATAAGCTTTATCAGTTGGCCATCTCTGGACAGAAAAATAATAACTCTTTGTTGCAGTTCCCACAGAAAATTTGCCGTTGAAACAATACGGCAATAACTGGCTGTTAAATGAGAAACTTACCTTCGTTTTTCTAACTTCCGCTTCCTCCGCTTCTCCGTTTCGTATATTCTTTACCGGGCTGAGATCCGGCGAATTTACGACGCTCGCATTGTTCACCTCGACCCCACCGTTCGTCGTTCGTTTATCCGGCGATTTCTCAGCGGCGTATACAGAATTATTGTTCTCTCGTTGATTAGATATCTCCTGCTTTTCGGCTTGGACATCTGCAAATAAATATCAGTTAGACAACCCCGGAAGAAACAGAAATTTCGCTGAACACGAGGAAATGTGAGAGAAGTATAAAGAAGAGATAAAATAAGTGTCGATGAAACATTTGAGGGAATGTAAGACCTTATATGTATAGGCGCGCATGCTACAGTGCACTATCTATATTTGTTCTTTTTTTATTGTGATTCTTTGCAGAATCGAAAATAAATATTGGTGGCTAACTCAAATGCGACATAAAGTTTTGGGGAAATTATTAATCAGTGACATACCTATAACAAGTGTCTATAAATATTTTATTAATTTCATGTAAATCTACGGTTATTCTCGATGTATTAATAGACATCAGGAAATTTATAAAAATTAATCGCTGCTTTTTGTCAAGCAAGATTAAACTTTCGATATCTCTGTTGTAGACTCTGCTCTGAGAGTTTTCTCGTGCTTATTATCAGCAATAATCATATAGCGGCGTTATGAGGCGGATAAGTATAATTATTAGAATATATTTATACTTTTAAATAAAGGCACATAATGCTCTAACTTTGAAAATCTCAGTAGGTTACGTGCAGTATTTCCAATTCAAAAATAAAAGAAAAAGATCGATCCTCTTTGCGCAGATCATATCGTATATACAAAGGCAATGATGCAAGTGAAGAGTGCAAATAATGTCGAGTAAGCTATTTCAGTAAACAAATGAGACATTAAAGCTGGCGTATGCAGTTTCATACCTATGAAAATTCATGCCCAAGCACGTCTATAAAGTACCGTGCTCCAAGTAATAAGCGAGTAATAAAACGCCGATTAGAAGCCGGATAAAGTTAATGTTAAGAATCCATAATGTAACAACATTCTACATTATTCCACTGACGCAAATCGCATGCGGAAATAAGGAGTATCGTGACGAGGTCGCGTGATATTCGCAACGGGCGAACGGAAATTCCTCGGCAGCGAGAGAATCTCCGATCGAACTCGGCTTCCTCCACGAGAGGAAAACGTAGAGCGTAATGAGAACAACAATAGAAAGAGATATGCGGTACAACTAGGAATAAGCTACTCCGCCTGTACTTTGCGTCGGCTATAATGACATAAAGATCATTCAAATACGAGTTCCGGCCCGTGACATATTTGCATGAATCTCTGAAGCCTTGAAAATATATTCCTTTGGCCTTTCAGCGCGATAATTAATAGCCATTTTACCTCCAGGTTTATACAACGATGAAATCACACAACAACTCCAAGGATGTTTAGATACTTTCAGCCTTGATCCCGAAATTTGAAAAGCTTACGCTTTATTGTACATTTGTTTTGTGACATGTGGAAGACATACCGTTTTTATTATTAAGAACGTACATTTGAATTATTTTTAAAATTTTTTCCTAAATAATTTTCGAAACTGCAGAGTACTCAAATGAAGAGTACATACGTAAGGATTCGTTTACGGATTATGCAAATACGACAAAGAGCCCAGATCAAGCGGGAATTCGTGCCATTTCAGCGGATGTATCGTGAAACAACGACGAAGAGAAAAAAATCGTAATATCCACAATTAAGACAGGCATCGTAAGGGGATTACTCACACGTAATGTCATCCGTGTCGAACGACGAATCCGGCATTGCGATAAAGAGATACGGTATGAAGAACGAAAGAAAAAGAAGAAAAAAAATAGGACACAGGCCCACTGCATAGAGGGAAGAAAAGGAAAACGAGGAAATTCAACATTTGATTCGCTAGAAATCAATGGATAAAACGAGAAAAAAAACAGAAAGCAATGTGGAATCTCTGTCGGACCCGAAATTAAAATGTCAATCTGACCACACGTGGACGGACAACGAAAAACGTGGACGGAGGGAGAAAAAACGAAACGAGAAAAGAGAGAAAACGAAACGAACATACTCGTTCAGAAACCAAAGCGAAATTACTGACGCAGATCCGACATTGATGTGACTTTGTATATAATTTATTGTTATCATAATTAATGTATCAATAATCAATGTACAATAGATTTCCTACGCTTGGAGTACCGCACTTCGTCCTTCGGACACCGGTAATTCCCCCACATCCCTACATCGAGTTGTGCCTCGATATATATCGTTCGAACACAGTCGGTCGATATATCGAACGACCGACGAGACGGCGCATCTCAACCGGGGGAATCACCGCGTAAACAGATATATTTTTTATGTATATATATATATTTATATATTTATTTATATATATATATAGCGTTAACAAGTACGGTATATCGATAAACGATCAAAAAGTGTTACACAAATTACAAACGGGGGGTGAGGGTGGGGGGAGCGTTACGCCGACACGACGGACACCTCGACGTACATGTATCCTGCTCTAATTATTCTTGTTCACCGCGTTTCGTTCCGACCGTTAAATCGGATCCTAATTGTACGCAATTATATGTACCTACGCATGCATACGCGTGTGTGCGTGTGCACGTATACAGGGTGTCCTACCGCTACCGATTGCCGTCTCAGCTACAGATATCGTAGGACGAACTGAAAAAAAAAACAGCGAAAATTGTGGAACTATTTCAAAACGATCGACCAAATTTAAAAAGCCATTTTTTAAATTCTCAAGAAGGAAAAAATTACGCTGAGAGAAAGAGAGAAACGAAAGCTAGTGGAATTTTCTCTCTCAACGTTTTTTATCTCGGTGGAAAGCCTTGAATTTCAGCTTAACGAGAAGAATAGACTTTCATTACCGAGCTTTTAAACAGCAGAAATAAAAAGAAGATATCTGGCTAGGGGGACACCCGGTAGTGATGGGGCATTCTGTATACGGACGTCGTAAATTTCGAACGCTCACAAATCGAAGCAAAAGTCAGTTGACACGCGAGTAACGTCGTCTTTGCAGACCGGAAACGGAAGATGAGCGAGCTCGAAGTTGGGACGACAACGACGTGCGATTACCGTCCGGTCGATGATTCTCTCAAGGACTCCTTTATTGCTAGTCTGGTAAGCCATTGGAAGGGACGAAGCGTATTTAAAAGTTGAAAAACGACGTCAAAATTAGCGAAATACGAACTGGAAGACAAACAATAGTTTCAACGAGAACACCGCGTGACGTAAATTAACATTTCGTGATCCTATTGGGATTTCATATCGTTATTAAAATCGACAGTCTTATAAAAATGTTTGACACTGAGAGATCAAGGTGTAAAAACACAATGCTTACACTGTAATTTGCGACGGTATAGAAAAAATTGTCGGCTTAATATATAAATGTCGAGCTTTATCTTTGGTAAAGTTTAAAGCCGAATAACGTTTGGACACGCGATAAATATCATCAACAAATATCCGAATCAGAGTAGAAAGAGTTTCGTAAGAACAGCTAATGAACAGCTTATTCATAAAAGTCATTATAAATCTACGACTGGCCAAATTTATCCCGAAATATGTGGAAATCGAACCACATCAATATCCTTAGCTAGAAAATTAAGTGCATTTATATTTGCATGCAGTAAAATTTGCGAAAAGAGAAAAACTTAAAGTTATTTCAATCACTCTCTCTGATTATGATGAATCCATTTACAAAAAATATTTGGCACTATTTTATCTTGAAAAAGTTTTCCATCATGGTTGTCAAAATTATCATCATTTTGTGGATGGTTAATACAAAGTGCCTTCTAATAATTAACGCGTTTGTAAATGAACAATGCCAAGAAAGTACAAATATTCTTCGATTCATCTTCATCTACGTTATGAATGGCCAAAAGTTATTAGGCAAAATTTATGTCTGTTTTTGTCTTACAAACTTCAACATATAATTTGAATAATACCGAGTATTATGGAAATTAGCGCTTGAACTTATCGGCAGAGATTCATTTCTCGAGTGTTCATATTCTGGCGATGCAATATATAAGCTCCGAAATTACAAGAGAATTAAAATTTCAAGCTTCAGTGCAACTGTATACTTTCTTTTTTTTTAACGCAGAAAGTTAAATGCTACAGATTTAACTTTCTCGGCGTTAAGATTAATTCTCTCTAGTTTCCGAAAAAGTGGATTAGATGAATTAGCAGTTGCATTGAATCATTCAATCTCAGAACGAAATCTGACCAAACACAAATTATTATTATTATTATTATTAACCCTGTATTGCATGACTTGTCTCGATGTCAATCAACTTTGAAAATAAAGGACAGCAAATTCGTATAAAATAATTAAATCCTGCATGTTTTTTGTAACAAGATAATCTTGTTTATTGATGTTATTAAAACATTCAAAATAGTAAGATTTTCATAATAAAATCGAATATGCTCTGTTATATCTATTCGGATTTTTGCCTGCAACAAACGTGATGCAATAAAGGGTCAACTATTTATAAAATATATCCATTGTGAGTTTCTCTGCGATTGACTACTCGATACATAACAGTCGTTCGGCTGTCACGCTCGGGTTATATTTATATATTGATCCCCTGAACCACTATCGAGATACGATATTGAGAAGCACGGAGGATGATTCTTTAGAATTCACAGTAAAAACGAAGAGGACACGGGTTAATATCCATCAATTACGAACTTGTCGCCCCAGGCATCAGGCATTATTGCTAAATTCGTGAACATTCGTATAGTTAACTATGGTAACTCGATTTATTGGGAGGTTCATAGGAGAGAAAAGTCTACATTCACACTGAGGAAGATTTAAACAATTTCAATTGTCGAGCACCACAATAATAAGAAAAGTTCAGCACCTTTTGTCGTAATAGTGAATGATCCCTTTGGAGATTTTGATAATAGGAAAGAACGCTTACAATTAGAAACTTCCCATTACAGTGATATAAAATTTAAAAAGTCTGTTTTCATTGAAGAATTGTTTATATCTATCTCAGGTGTATTCTGCTCCATTGGAAAATGGTACAAGCTTCGAATAAATTGAAGAGGAATGGGACGGAGAGCCGAGGATGATCTCTTACGGTGTCCATATACATATACTGCAAAGATACTGTGATAAGAGTTACACTTGAATGAGCATGGTGACGTGACCGAGAACGGACTTTACACAATTAATTAGGGGTTGATGTGACGAGACATTGTGACAGGTGGCAAAATACGTTCGTGATTCGTGACAGGGGCGCTACGTAATGGTTCCAAAGGTTCCTAAATAGTTAATAATTGACGTAGAAGTGTACGTGTAGCGTGTGTGTATGTATGCGTGTGTGTGTTTGTGTGTGTACTTTGTGTATATGTGTAATAATGGTGAATAAAATGCGGGAACGTTCAGTACCACGCTGCAACTAGAGATGTGAGTTTGACGATCGCGTTTAGCTGTTTCTCCACTCGTTTCAAAGATAACGATAAAGAAATTCACAGATTATTATTATTTTTTATCTCGCTATCACAGCTTAACGTAAGGCAGTGCAAAATGGTCGAGGCTGCTCGATTTTAGCATGCGGAGAGACGTCGCAGCTGATCTGCGAATATTCCACCGCTTAAATGATTCAAACGTTTCTGGCGTCTCGACGAGATCGTGTACTCTCTCGTTTTCTCTCGAGGCTTTCCGACACGCTACTTCGGAAGATATCTCGTGCTCCTTTCGATCTTAGGGAAGCTGCTCTTCGTAAATATGTAGCGTACCATCAATGTGCCATATCGCGATCGTTCAATTAATGTAACTTCGTATGTTCGTATGAGTGAAATTCACATCTCTACGCATGTTCTAAGCAGGGAGGCAGGATTGAACAGTAGACTATTATATGTACGTATAGCACAGACGAATATGACCATAACGCAAAAGTGTGAGGAGGTGACGTTTTTCCAGGATGAATTGCTCGAAACTACAAGAGTTAAATAATGAATGGAAATCCTTCGAGTTTAGCTAATGCGACATCGCGTATATATACAATCGGAAATATGTATCGCACACAACTGGTACAGTATATCTAGTTCATAAAAGGTATCAAAAATCGGGGGATTATTTTAACGACACGTTAAGACGCGCGTTGACGCGTTTCTAGAAGATTTAGTTGCAACAATCTAAAGGTGCAGTGCGGGTGTATTGAGATTGTGAACATCTTGTGGATATTTTGTGCACACACGAAAGTCCGATCGGTATAATATCAGATTTTATACAGTGGATTGTCTTTGACATTTTTTCTTCTCTTTTTTTAGATCGTAAGCAACATGACGAGGATCTTTAGAATAAATAACATGGTGTGACTGAGGAGTTAAGTGCGTATAAGATCTAAGGACAAGAAATTTCTCTACAGAATGGAATTAACGAAGCGGAGAAACATGCTAACAAAGAGAGAAGCCGGATAACAAAAGTAGTCCAATCCAAGCGAAAACGGAATCGCGACAGGGAACAGTTTCATTCGCATAGGCGAAACGCCTATCTTCAATTCTCTGTCCTCTGAAAATAGTCTGACAGGGGAAAAAGACGGAATTTCAAGGCGCTTCTATACACACGGAGCGACTTGGACGTATAATACACGTTCCAGATATATATACATTGATGGTATTAATATATAAATATTGCACACACACCGTGTGTCGCTAGACGCTAATATCGAAATAATTTTTCCGATAATGCTACTATGGTTTTCTATTATTATGTATTCTATTATTTCAACTTCCGGCGTTTGAGTGGGCCAGAGCTGTGATTGCCGAAAACTCACACTTTCCTTGCTTCGATATTAGAAATCGCAAACGTCTAAACGCGAATATTGGCTCCCATCCGCTCGAGAATTAAGTTTGGATCTTTCTTTTTTCGACAGCAGAGAATGTTTACAGGTCTTCAACAACTCAGGCTGTAACAACGAGAGAACACAATGTTCGTGGTTTCCTACCTCCCCCCGCAAGAATCACAACTCCGTGAAAGTGCTGCGTGAAAATCAAACGATCGCAAAGCGTAATGTTCGAGGAAACTGCAAAAGGATGAAGAGTAGAAGCTCGGATCTTTGGTACGCTCGGGATTTCGGTTTTTTGCGCTCTTATTTTTTGTGTTTTCTTTTTTTTGTCAATGATCTCGTTTCGCGATCCTCTGGTGCGTGCGGCCGCGCGTCTATTCGCGCGAGCCTCACTGACGTGTAGCGTGGTACTTTCTTAGCCTGAACAGTGTGCGGTGTATGGCTTCCCGCTCAACGTGGGTACAGCGGTAAGAATCGATTAGTCAGGGTGCGTGGTGTTGCGTGAACCATTACGTTACGCACCTGGTTCACGCGGTAATGCATGTGCCAGGCCGGCGAGTTCACGTATCCGTTCGTGTAGGTCCAGCGATTGTAATCACCACCTGTCGAAAAGCATACGTAAAGTACACCGGGTACATATGTATATGTATGTATACATGTATATACGGTCTGTCGTGCGAAGGCCTGTCAATCTGTTCGTGGTATGTGATTTTAGGGGACCCATACACTCTTCAACAATTCGGCGCTTTCCTCTCCGGGAAAGATCTGTCGAAAGTCTGAAGATACTTTCACGTATTTTGCCACAAAACGAAAAAGAGAACAAGGAGACAAGGCAAAAGTGTGTCTAGTTCAGGGAGAAATTCGTCGCTAAACGAGGACTGGTTTTGTCGATATTGCCAATGTCATTCTCCTCTGAGCAATCAAAATTTAGATGCCAAACGGAAAAAGGCTAAATTGTAGTAAAAGTACACAAATCGCAGAGTGTGAAAAGGATAAAAAGACCAAAGGTTTGCGAAGATGACTCGATTTTTTTGACCGAGAATATATCGATGATTTTTCTGAGCAGGAAAAATCAATTCAAGAATGATGAAAGAATCTATAAATGAAGAATTCCGCGACAGGTCTAGGACGCCCTGTTTAAAAATACCGATATTATCGTATGTATGTATCATTCCATTCCTTAAATCAATCGACAAATGCAGTTGCACTTGGGTACTATCTCTAAATCAGATAATTCAATTTCGCGAGTCGAACGGACGAGACACTTGATAATCGCATCTCGAAGAGTGAACTTCGAACTTTTGTAACAAATGAAACGTATATCCTCTCTGTGTATCTCCGTTTAACCTTTCGCACGGCATCTCACGTTCAATTGATGTACAAGGTGTCCCAGACCCAGTGAGAGCTATCTCTCGTTCGATTCTGACGTTTGTTCCAAAGGCGTTCCCCGCGATTCTCGAGTCGACGCGTCGTACGCGAGGATGGAAATATCCACGTCGATACTCGGTTTCTTCGATCCCTCCGTGCATTACGCGTTGGTTCCGGATGCGACACGACCGTACAACGTGTTACATAACTATGGAATTGAGTGAGAAACGTGATGAGGGGCGAGAGTTTGAGGTTCTCCGTTCCGAACTCAAACGGCGCGAAAACTTTCGTGATCAAATGTCAATGATCGCGCAAGACGTATGATCGGTCGCCACGATCTGCATGAACGGGGAAATAGGCGTTATGTACGTTTTACAGGAAACAAGACTGAAGCGAGTCGGCAACTTGCGCGCAAACACAAGTGAGGGGCCGGGGGAGACAATAAGTGCGTGATAGAGACACATGCGTATGTGTATAGGTGCGATTGTAAACTCTCTAATCAGAGACTGGTCATAACGGGGATCCAACATTTTTCTTCAAATTTCTGCGAAGGAGAGAAAGAGAAAGAGGGAAGAAGAGAGAGAAAGAGAGAGAGAGAGAGAGAGAGAGAGAGAGAGAGAGATGTGCGATTTTCCTTTGTAGTGGCGTATGTAATGCACGTGTCAATATTCGGCAAATTTCTTAGATATTCGATTTTGACGAACATAATTAAAAGTAGTGGAAACCGAAAGAGCATTCATAAGATTTTTCGAATGTCATTTAAATTCTTATACTCTTTTTTTTAAATCCTAAAAATAAGATTTATTAAAAATTATATATTACAAAAACGAAATAGAAATTAATTTAACTATATAAATTGTTAAATGAATTAAACCGCACAACTATTCATTATACTATGACATAAAACGTGGAAGTATCTCATAAACTGCAACTGGTAGCTTGCTTAATTGAGTATGTAAATTAGTACAAGATATTAATTAACTTTATCATAATAAAATTATAATTTATATGGAAATTATGTATCATTTACACATAGAATTTATTAGAAAAAATTTCTCCTTTTTTGTATGCATTTTTTACAAGTATACAAGAATTACTATAAAAAATTATATTATTTGAAAGCATTAGGAAAAATTAAATCTTAATAAAATCTTTGAAGTGCTAATTTATTTGTTATGTTAAACGAAAATAAAATTTCAAAAATAAAAACGCAAATTGAAGAAAAATGGTGAAAAAATAGCAATTATAAATTGCTATCTTAAGTCTAGACTCTGATTAAAGGGTCTCTAGGGATGGTATTCATAATCCGATCTTATAATTAAGATCGTCTTAAGTCTAATCTTGGTTGGTCTTAAGATTCCATCCAGTTAATGGAACGCGCGACCGTATAATATCTTAAAATCATACTTAAGATGATCTTAAATTTAAGATCGAACTATATGAATGTCACTATATAGGTGCGATATCACACGATGACAGGACCGAATCTGACGATGCACAGATGCAGGAGCCAAGAGACAGGGAGAACGTACCAATATCGTGAATTACGGCGAATTCGATCGAGTGGACTGCGAGTGAACGGGAAATGTCGCGAGCGACGAGAGAGAGAGTTTCCGATCGGGTAAACTGGACTGATGGAAAAGTGACGTTACATTGTTTCCTTTTCGTAATGAAACGGCAAACTCACGCCGTGTCTCGTCTCTGCGGTTTGATAACGTTCGTGCATCCTCGATCGAGTTCGCCGCTGCACAGATACTCATACACAAATGGAGACACAATGATACTAATCACGCATCAGGGGGTTTTATTCGACTAATCGCCCAGGCCGTGCCACTATAGACATTAACGTAACTAGACCAGTACGGCGAGTATGACCTCTGCACCGAATATATTCGAAGAGACGAATCGTATATTAACCGTTCGTCATTTATAATTCTGCATCGTAACTTCTCCAAAATTCTGCATCTCACTTCGGTAAATTTGTCAAGGCGCTCAGAATTCCAGCTTGTATATTCGCATAACGACCGTAATCGTTAAATTATCGATGCGAACAATGCGACTCTTAAATTAGCGTCCTAACATTCGAGAGTCCTGTCTGCCTTATTAATTTACACACGCCGACGCGTTTAATTTGAAATGAATTTATCTGGGTATCGCTGCACGTGCAAAAGAAAAAAGATCGAGAAAAACTGGATGAAAGAAAGATGCCGTGCCATTGTGAATCACACAGGCACAGAGATAAGGAAGAAAAAAATCTTCGATCTTCGGATCATAACTCGAGGGTGAATCGCGGGAAGCTCTTTTCCAAATAGATATATATATATATATATATATATACAGAAAATCCTCTGGGGATCTACTTTCCTCGTGCGTGGTCAGACAAGCCACCTATTGTTTCTATGTCGTGCTCCAAATCAGGGTCATCCTGGCATTGTCGAGACCGCGACCTATTCGAGTGATTCGGCAACAACCATTCCAATGGTCTTGCTTCGGGCAATCTCGGGATAACTGTCATTCCTAGTTTGGACTACGACATATACAGGATATAATGAAAAAATTCAACGACGTAATCCTGAAGTAAATCAATCTCGTTCAAATTTAAGCCTACTCGGCTCGGAACGTGCGTGGATATCAAACTGAGAGTTCGCCAAACAAAGTAACGGCATGCCATCGTTTACTGGCACTCAGCGGTCGTCCCTTTGTATCTCACATATTTCCCGCTGTGTATCCTTTTCGCCGTAATACACGATCATCGAGTAATGATTTTAATGTACCCGTGTATAATAATGACGATAGATATTGCGAGAGTCTCCGATATACTGATAGTACATAACGATCTCGTCTCGTTATCAGGAATACTGCGATTCCCGAACGAATTATTGACGAATTATTGCTGCAATTAATTATATTTGCCGCGAATTTATTCAAAGATATACTTCTTTCAGATATACTTTAACAAACCTCTAAAATTAATGTAATGCTTTAGCTGTCATTTAAACAACGCGCTCTGCAACGAGGCGTAATTAAAGAGTTTCTAGTTCCGATTCTGTATTAATTAAGTCAACCCTGCTGTTCCGTTTGATCTATTTTTATCTATTTTCATCTTTAAGATGTAACTGCACCTAACATTTTAAAAGTTCGCAGCTCGATATTTCGTTTATTAAATATACACCTATGAAACGCAAGAGAAATCATATTTGATTAAAATCAAATTAAAATATAGGGAGTATGAAAGTCCTAAACAGCAAACAAGTGTGTCGGCAACCCTGTAAAGCTAAGATGGTAGCAATCGCAATTCGATGGTTCCTTATATCGATCTGAAAATAATAAGCAAAGTTGCGCTTTTGACGATACGCGATTCAGTTGTAAATTCGTAACTGTGATCGTTATTCCGGGAACACATCATGTACACTCGTAACAGGCGTTACTCGTTTTCTCTTTCGCATAATCGATACTTACGTTTACGTATATTTTACCTATCTAAGGACGCGCCAAGGGAGACACACGCACACGCACGTGCGCGCGTAAACGCGTCGCAATTCGCTTCGAATTCGTTCACGCCTCGCTATCATATTAAATTGTGCACACGACGAACATGGTATAAAAACTAGGCACAATACAAGCCAATGGGAAACCCAAATGGGACTTTCTATTGCCTCGCTCGTGTCGGACTCCTTCCTGAAGTTTCTTTCCGGTCAACCCGCACGTATCCTTCATCGGGAGGCATCCTCCTTCACCCGTAATTTACTCGCTGTAAAGCCGATCTCTTTTCTCTCTCTCTCTCTCCCTCTCTCTCTCTCTCTCTTTCTCTCTCAAAACTATCGATCTAAGGGAACGAATAATTGTGAGCGATAAAAGTATATATACGTGTACCAGTCGTATTAGTGTCAAATGGAAATTTTACTGAACGAGCGAAGAAAAAAAAGAAGAACCAAACTCCTTCGGAAACAATCGAAACGCGTTTCTACCTGCGATCTTCCTCTCAAACAAGTAGTGGCGATAAACAATAAGTCGCCCAGTAACGATTTTAACGCATAGACCTTCCAGCCTGATCTTGCGGATATATTTGTCGCTAGGCGAATGAATTTCACGGATTAATAATTAGACGAGGCTTAGGTTCCCACCTAAAACAGAAAGCTTAGCGGCTACTACTCGGTTGGTCCATAGCCAACGTCTATTAACGGATAACAGGTGCTCTTCTCGCTCGTCAAAGATAATTCCATACGCGGAGGATATACCGGGGGTGCACCCGCCGGCGCCGCTAAAAAAACGCGAGGAAGCGCGGTGCACCACGTTTACGTATCTACGTTGAGCAACTTTTCCTCCCCCTTTCTAATTCGCGTACGCGAAGCAAACCGCGGCGAAATCATAGAATCGCGTTGTCGTTGCTGTTCGGAATTCAATTCGAACTGGAAACAATCGCTCCGGACGACTTTACGTAATTCCGCGTTTCGTTTTTCCCTTGTTTCCCTCGAGGGATCCCGCCTCGAGTGACCGCCGCTCGCGACTGATTGTCCTGGATGAATTCAAGGTCGCGCGACCGAATAGAACATCGTACGTGATTTAGCGCGACGCCGTGATTTAGCGCTATTTAACCCTTTAATGTTGTTACAGCGTGTGCGATAACGGTTCACGATTACGTACCGTGGGAGCGCTGAATATAATTACATAACAAAACCACGTTGATTTTTTTTGTTTTTAGAAAAAAAGGGAAGAACGTTGTGTTATTCGTTTAAGTATCCGCACGATTTCTCCTAGCAATGTCGGGAGTATCTCGTGTAAGAAACGAAACGAAGATTTGGACCGATTAAAGGGTTAAAAATGATTCGCGATGACGCGGCTCGTTTTCTTTAAGTTTACAATTATCTTCGAAAGTCCTACGTCGCTCTTTCGATTTCTATGCCTTATAACATTATTATTACTAGGATATAACGTGTCGCAGTTGTCGTTCGCCAACGAGTCCCGCGTGTGCACGCTGATCGCGATAGTTAAGATACTCTTCGCTTTCCGTGTGTATTATGCATGAATATTACTTGCTAAAGTATATTCGTATCTACGGAGGATGAGGACCGAAGGGATTCTATCGTGACGATAATATCAAAGTAAACCGGGTCTCTAAAACGCGTAACAAACCGTATCCGTATTCCTAACGATAATTATGCTACATTCCTTGCGCAGCTTTTGATCATTCAGCCTCGAGTTTTCTAACCCAGAACGACGGAGCGTCTTCTTCGCCTCGTCTTACGTCCGTCCTGCTTTCATCATCGTTAGTACTCGTGCCGTCGTTCATACCCGTATAACTCTCGATTCCCGATTGCCACTCGGCGCGATACCGCCGGGCAAATCGTCGTCGTTGGAATCAAAATTGTAGAAGATCAGGCCGAGTCGTCGATCCATACGCGAGATCCATTTCCCGTGTGATCTTCGTTCGCGCGACAGACATAAGTCGAGAGTGCCAACGCACGGCCAGAGAATCAATTCTAAAGTGCGTCCAATTCCACACGACTGATTGTGAAAACTTTCCTACAAATTCTGCTAGTTTGAGCCCGGATGAGCGTGGTCGATCGCGCTCAATTTTCTCTCTTTTCCTCGGGCGTTTCTGTTTAGCGTCGATCGTCGAAACTGCGTCAACGCTGCTGCTGCCGACGACGTTCGTCCTTCGTCTCGGACATCTCGTCGTCCTCGTCGTCGTCCACGTCTAGACTCTGGCCCTCTGTCAGCAGCGGCGGCGGTATGGTCGTCACGTCGAAACTGGAATCGGTACTGGATACTATATGGCCGTCTTTGACCTCGAGATCGACCACCACGCGGTGTCGCCTCTTGGCATTTTGCTGTCGCTTCCGGCGGAAGGCCCGCTGGCCCCGATCAGGCGTGTGCGCCGGGCTGTCCATGCTCGAAGAGGTGTCACCCTCGCTTTGCGGGCTGCGGCTTGAGGAGTAAGGCATCGTTTTCGTTCTGATCTGCGTTCTGATCGGCATAGGCGGACTGGACGTGGTCGATTCGCCGCTCAGACTCGTCGTGGAATAATACGGGGTCGACTTCGCTCGGATCGGCACCACCACAGGTCGCTCGGTTGATCGCGTGCCCTGATACGGCTCCGAGAAGCCGCGATCGAATTTGCCTGTCGATCTTGTCAACGGTTTCTCCCGCTCCGGAACGTCTCTTCGTTCCTCGGATGACCAATCATCATCTGCTATTCTCGACTGTAAGGTAAGATCGGCATACTTCTCGTGCATGTCTTCCGAACTGTCTCCGCGACCGACTTCCATCCGCACTTTATCACTACTGGAATACTTCATAGCGGGCACATTGTCATACAATTGATCCTCCTCGTCCTCCTCGGGAATCGGCAGTGCCGTGTCGTCAACGCAGATCGTATCTTCGTCCGGGACCATTTGGAAGTCATCGTCGATGGCCTCGTCGTACTCGTTTCGAAGAGTGATACGAGGTGGCGAGATATCAATGAATTCCTGGGGATAAACGCCTTGCTGCTCGTCGTCGTATCGACGTAGGCGATGATGTTCGTCGAACTGGCTCTCAATAAATCGCCGCGCCTCGTCAAAATCGTCGTCGTGCGTTCGAGATTGACGTAAATCGTCGTCGTTCTCGATGGTCGTCTCGGCCTGTAAAGTCTCATGCTGTTCGATCGCGGAACCAGCGATTTCGTCCTCGTGAAGAAACGAGGAAGTAGCTGTCGCGGGTGGAGAAGGCAGTGGTGGCGACACGGGTAGCGGCAACGAAGACGGGGACGGCGGAGACGGGAGGGAGGAAGTGTCAGCGGACTGGCACTTCGAGTTCGGCCTCATGCTGGTCGCGCTTCTCTCAGACGTTGTTGTGTCGCTCTGACTCTTTTCCGCGGCCGCCGTGGCATAGTACTGCTGCGGTATCACTGTTGTGCTACCCGACCAGTCCGAGATTGAGGCACCAAGTTCCGCCAGCGAGTTATCGTCAGATTTCGTACCGGAATATTGACAAAACTGGCGCACGGTATTGTTCGAACTGGACCACTCGGACATAGATAAGCCCATCGAAGTGTCCTCACTGTGCGACGAGCCGGTTATATACGAATTCGATTTCGGTTTTACCGCGATCTTGACCGTACCGTCGGCCGTTGTCGCGGATGTTGAACTTTGCCCGTCCTCCAAAAGAGTCGAATGTAGATCATCATGCAACGTTCTATTTTCGTCGCTGGAGTCGCTGTCTTGTTCTGCATGGACGGGCGTCTCCGTACTGTCCGTAACGGTTACTTTAACGGCTTCCTCTGGCTTGATTTCCATGTAGAACGTCTCCACATGACTCACCACCGGTGTTTCAAAAACGGGTGAACTGGGTGGTGATGGCCAGTCTTCGGAACTTTGCAACTGCAATCGTGATCGCCTATTCGTTCGTGGCGACTTTGTGTCATCCTCGTGCGTGCCGACCACGTCGATGGGGATATCCGGTAGCTCGGAAGATGTTCTGCGATCATCAGAAACGGACGGTAATGCCGTACCGGACGGAGGATCCGATGATAGAGACGGCTGATGATCGCTCGACATCAAAGATTCATCGTCAAGGCTCGGCGACCTCGAGCTGGGCTTGAAGGAGTCTTCCAAATCGCTTCTATCTTGTTCCGACGTAGTCGATCGTTCGGATATTCTCGACAATGTACGTGACAACGAAAATGCGCCGTAGTTAGCTAATATTTCCGGACCAATAATAAAGGTTCCAGGAAAGTCCGCTAGGTCTTCTTGGTAACTGTCCTCGTTCTGACCATTGCTGTCCTCAGACTGAGATTGTTGCGCATTGTTTTCGTCCTGAGGCACCCAACCGTCCTCGAGACTGGAGCTACCGGAGCTTCCTTGTGGGAACGACTTCCACGTGACGCTCATTTCTTGCTTCGGAGGTTGCGAGCCGTTGCTGTTGTCATCATCTAGAGAACCGCCGTCTCGGGCGCCTTCGAACATAGCGATCTCTCGACGATCTATTATAGGTTGTATCTGACCGATTCCCAGCGGCCGGGCGATGGAACACGAACTGGAGTCTGGATCTTCTCTGTCCGGTGTCCAAGTGTTGGTCTCTTCGCTTCTTGAGCGTTCAGTGCTCAGTCTGAGTTTTCTATCGATGGAAAGACGATTGGTATCCGCGATCTCCGCAGTTTCTTTGGCTGGTTCATCTTCCGGTAATTCTTCCGCCGTTTCTTCATCTTCTTTTTTCATCTCCAGATATTCCGGCGTCAACTCGACCTCGACCAACGTCTTTTCGTCCATCTTATCGATACCATAATCCGGTGAACTTAATTCACTGTCCGCTCCTCGCATCTGCAATTGCGCATCAAGCGCGTCGAGCGTATCTTCACTCGTATCAAGAGAATCCAGCCGTTTGTTTTCCTCTTCTTCCCGCTCTTCAATCTCCTCCACCCGCACTTCCACTATCTCCTCTTCTTCTTCCTCGTCATTCACTTCGTCGTCGGAGCACTCTTCGATGGATATCTGTATCGGCGACTTGACCATATCTGGAGGATCGTCCTGATCGTAACAATTCAGGAAGAACATCTCATCCCCTCGAGCCGCACTTATAGTTACATCAGGCACATCATCTCTCTCAGATGGACTTCTCGAACCTTCGACCTTGACACGAAAGTCGTCTGGACGAGATGGAGATTTCGTTGATATCGTTTCACCAATTTCCGCATTTGTCTCTCCATCGGAAATTTCGCCCGGCGATTCAGTCTGTTTCTGCTTGCAGACAACAACTTCCGTGCTAGCGCTCTTCACAAAGATTGTAGAGACTGCCGATTGATCTCGATCCGACTGAACACCTCTTGGCATATTAGCTTTTGCATCGGAACTTTCCTGAGAAGCTTCCTGCTCGGCACCGGATTCCGCGGAACTTTGATCGATGAATTTTGTTGCTTCCTCTATTTTAGTCTCTATGACCTTCGGCATTTGCGTTTCATTTCCCACAAACGGCATTCGGCTGCCCTCTTGTCCCTCGTAAGGTATCAAATCAGCACCAGGGACAATCTCGTTACATTCTGTCAGCGGCGACTCTAGATACTGCGCCGAGGTTTCGGTCACGGACAGAGAATCTGTGCATATCTCCGGCACGGTCGTGTGATCGGTACTGTCGGATTTGTGATTCGGGGAGGCTTCCATCTGAACTGAGAGCACCTTCGATACCGCGCTCGCACCTTGAGCAGCCTCTTCGATGACATTCTCTTGATCCTCCAGATTCTCCGACACGTCAACTGTGTCGTCTTTACTGGAGAACGCGTTCGCCGGCGGTAGTCTATGTACGGAGATTACCGCGGCGTCCAAAGATTTCGCGCGTCGCTGAGCAGTAGGCGACTGCGTTGCGCCTTGACGTTGAAGGGCGCCAATCCCGCTACCTTCCGAAAGGCCAAGACGCGCGCGAGCGAACAATATCGGCGTCTGTCCCGGTTTACGCAATACCAAAGGAGATTGGGTTAAATCTTGAGCAAGCGTCGTTTTCTTTATACTGTCCTTCGTTGGTTCTTTGCCTGGCTCTTTACCTAGTTCCTTACTTGGCTCTTTACTAGACTCTTTGCTTGATTCTTTGACTATTTCCTTGAATTCGGTTGCTGCGGCTCGTTTAGTATCCATCGATTGATCAATCACGACATCAGGTTTAACACACGGTTTAGAATCCTTTTCCTGTTTAGGCTGCTTTGAGTCAGCAGCAGCTTCCTCTTTCAAGGCCATTTTGCCGCGTGCCGTTTTCGAATCCTGTTTCGACATTGCGTCCTTCGCTACAGCAGATTTACCATCGGTCTTGACGGCAGCTTTGGTTCTCTTCGGCGAGATTTTTTCTACCGAATCTTTCTTCTCCGTACTTCCCAAACTCTTCGATATTCCCAGTGACTTCGGTCTGGATTTCTCGGACTTCACCGTACCCTTAATCAGCTCGTCATCAACGGACGCAGATTTCGCACGAGTACTCTTCGTCTCTTCCTTTTCCTCCTTCGACGTTGAAAACGGCTTGTCGGACAATCTAGTTACAGATTTCGATCTGCCCTTCTGTACAATGCTTACCTCTGGTGCCACGTCAGTCGAATCTATTATTATAATCTCCTGTGGCATTTCGCCGAGCTTCAATTTGGACTTGTCAATTTTTGTACTCATCGCTGGCGAACGTGACTCCTTCGATGCGGCCTTCTTCAGCGGCGGTTTGTCGCCCTCTAATGATTTTGATTGTTTTTTGAAATCCTTTTTCGGCTCGGATTTCACCTTCTTCACTCTCTTCGGAGAGACATCTTGCACAAAATGTTTATTTTCGACTTCTGGCGAGAGTAAGGTATCGATTGGCGCCTTCTCTTCCGCCAGCGATAAAGATTTCGACCTTATCGGTTCCGCATGCGGTCTCAGCATAAAAGGAACGAACTCAGGAACTTTAAGACTATCCAACTCTAGAGCAGGTTTCACAGGCACTTCATCCAAAGGCAAATCGGCGACTGGATCCACGAAATCGTCAAATCCTGTATCAATAATCTTTGGTCTCGATATCCTTGTAGCAGAATTTTTATTAACTTCCGAAAATTTCGATTCTATTCTTTCCAAAATACGTTTCGTTTTTTCGGGAATACTTGGCTTCTCTAACGTCTTCGGTTTCTCCGGAATTGGCGGTTTTTCCGATTTGATTTCTATTGTAGCCGGTATGTGAACTTCAGCTATTACAGATTGTACGTTCTCTCTCTTTTGATCATCGTCAGACAGTTCATCGACGGCACGTTTCGGGGAACGATCCCGTTCTTTGACGATCGTTGTCTGTTCGATGTTTCTGATTTGATCACCTATTGTTTTCTCTTCAACCTGTCCGCCGCTAGGAATTTCGGGTAATGGTATCTTTTCAATACTATCTTGCTTTTCTAAACTATCATCTGGTGCTTTCAGACTATCTTTCTCAATTTTCGCTTTGCGTTCCAGATTTTGCTTCATTTCCATGCCGACGATATCGGCAAAATTCAGCGCAGCTTTTACTTTAGCGTCCATTTTCGCAACATTAGTGGGACTTCTGGGCGCTCCGTCAAGAGATTTTTTCTTTTGTATCACAGAGACGATAGTCACGTTAGGATCAGTTGGCGATTTTTTGGGCGAACGTTTTTCGATAGCCGAGATAATGGTGACATTCGGCTCTACCGGCGACAATTTCGAAGGTTTTTTATCCAAACTCGAGGATTTCTTGCACGTGTAATCCTCGATGATAACTTCGGCTCTGTTTCTGTCTAACGAGCCGCCCTTTTGCGAGAATTTCTCGGGAGACTGAGTCTTCGTTTTCGAAGGACTCCTTTTGGTAGGCGACAAACTGCAAACAATGCTCTTTGGATCTGTGGGCGAGAGTTTCGATGTTGGACTTAGAATACTCTTCGGCTTATCCGAGGGACTTAATATCGATTTCGGTCTTGCGGTAGTAACCGTGCCACTCTTCGATTTATCCGGAGATAGTTTATTGCTGACCTTGTCTATCGAAGAAAGCTTGGTCAGATCGAAGTACGGAAGATCCGTTACCATCTTCAATGGCAACTTCGGTAGATCCTTAGCGAGACTCTTGATATTCCTCGAGGTTTTGCTGCTATCCGATTCGGATTTCTCGTCAGACGCCGTGCCGTTCATAACGTGCCTCTTGTGCAACGTGTATGGAATGTCAACGTTGGTTTTCTGCAACGCCGCGCTGTCCGAGAATGGTTCCTCGTCGCCGGAGTCGGCCGGTGTTAGGTCTATGGATTTTTGGTGCATCAGCATATGCCGCTTGCTGTTGGATCCTAATCTTTGCCGTGCCGGATTCGGATCGCTCTTCGTACGCTCCACCGGCACGTGTCCGGGCAACGCGGTCTCCTCGAAACCTAGCACAACACCGCCAATAACCTTCGGTTCATACTCGGCGAATACGGTTTTCGATTTCAAATTCTCCATTTCGTGCGGCACACCGATAACAGTTTCCGTACGGGATTCGATAGACAGTTTCGCTTGCCGTTCGCGCTCCCGTCTTTCTTCGTCCTTTCGCGCTTTCTCCAAACTTCTCCAGTCATCGCGTTCCCGCGGTTTTTCTTCCGACTTGCCTTTCTCAGATTTGCCTCTATTCTTCTTCTGATCTTTGTGTTCCATTTTCTCGATATTTTTCCTACGTTCCATACTGTCGAAGTCCAGGCACTCGAGACTCCTTCCCTCTCGCGACTCTAAGCGTCCCAAGTATTTTCGCTCACGCGAGTCCAGCTTTTCCAAACTCTTTCGCTCGGCGCTCCTCGATTCGATCTTTCTCTCATGAGTTCGCTCTCTTTGTTCGTACCGCTCCAAGGATTTCAAACGTTCGATCGTTCGCGGATCGAAGTCAAACTTTTGAGCATCGAGTCTTTCTATGCTCATCCTCCGTTGTTCTTTCGGAGTCAACCGCTCGAATGGGCTTCTATTGCCGGAATCAAAGCGTTCTAAAGTATGCCTTTGATCGTAGTCGATAGAAGCGGCTCTATTCTTCCTCGTTTCCCGAGAATCGATTCGCTCGATACTCCTCTCCCGGCGTTCCCGCGTCTCTGAATGCCGATGATTGCTCCTCTCCTTGGGACTCTTTAGGTACTCCATGCTGCTGCGCAGCCCTTGAGAGTCTAAACGATCGACGCTCTTACCACGCGATTCATAGAAATCATTGTAATAAAAGGCACTCTTTTCCCTCGAGTCTAAGTGCTCGTAACTCCTCTCGCGCACGTCCAGACGCTCGATGCTTCTACGTAACTCGCGCATATCGATCCGGTCTATACTGCGACGACCGTGGCTGTCCGATCTTCGCTCGCGCGAATCGAGCCGATCCACTGAACGGCGTTCTCGCGAATCGCTCTTGTCCATTCGTCTGCAATCCCTCGAGTAGTCCCGCTTTCGCTCCTCCCTCTCAATGCTTCTACGCTCCTTCGACAAGATTTTCTCGATCTTAACGTCAGCGTCTCTCGATTTCCTATCCCTAGACTTGTGCCCCCGACCTAGACTACCTGTCTCGACGTACAACCGCGGTGGATGATCGTCCAGGCTAGCGATACTGCGCGCCCTAGTCGTCCTACTCTTCGCGCCATGATCTACCATCGTTTTACTTCCGTCAACCGGGCTCAGATCGTCGTCTATTCGCGATTTCGGACGCATAATACCTTCATCTCGTAAGACCTCTGAGTCTACGTGAGTGATCTTGTATTTTGGCTTTAAGTTCTTTAATTCATTCAGGACAGAAACCTTTTGCTTCTGCACCTGCATCACTACGGGATCTTTTCTGGCGGAATCTTGATGCGGAATACCCGTCTTGGACGGCTGTTCCATGGAATTGGCATGTCTCGTTTCGAACTTACGTTCTATTTGAGTGCCTGACCGTTGTATTCTAGATTCGGTGATCACGAAATCACCTTCCACCTTGGATACAGCTGAGTACCGATCGATGGACTTAGTTTTAGAGTTCTTGAGATCAGTGAACGCGGATCTGTATTGTTGTTTCTCCGAAGGTTTTAGCGATCTGTGCTTGACGAAGGAATCGGTTTCGGAGTCCATTTGGAACATCTCGTGTTCGATTCCCTCGTCGCTTTGATCGGATATTGGTTCGTGCTCGTCGTGCGGGCTAGAATACGATTCCGGATATTCGAATTCATGCTCGCGTTCCAAAAGCTCGTAAGAATCGTGCGAGAGATCGTCGTGTGACAGATCTCCAGCGGGACCCGATTCCTCATGGCCCGATTCGGTAGACAACGACGACGTTCCCGGGTAGGAACTGCTGTAGACACGTTCGGGGACAGAATCGTGATCTAAGGAAGGTAATTTCGAACTAGCGGCGCTATACGAACGATTACTCTCGTCGTAACGTGTTATGGGGTTATCTAATTCACCCTGGGAGGCTAATTGGAATGGATCTAACGGAAGGTCCGCGGTGACCTTGTCGTCCCGCGGACGCGCTTTACCGGAGTCCTCGAAACTAGAAGCGTACAATTCGCGACAACTAGCCGACCGTTGCCAGGGGTATCTGGGCAGAGGTCGTGGTGGTGGGAATTCGGGGGGACTGCTGTTAGAGGGGCTGATACGACCTGTTGATGAAATCCGTTGCTGGCTGGTAGCATGCATCTGCCGCGGTGCTGGGACCTGGCTGGGGGTAGCTGGCGAATGGACGTCGATAGAGGTGAGCGTCCGAAACGATGTAGCTGTGTCTTCTCGACGGTGAATCGTCCCTCCCATCGAGACACTCGTCACAGTCGTCGGAGAATCCAGTGTCATCGAGCCGCATGACAGAGACAGAGCTGGGGTTGCCAGGGCTGGAAAGATCGTATCGCGCGATATAAATCCCCTTTCTTCTGATGTTCACATACGATATTATGAAATTTTTACATGTAACTCCCGTGCGGTTACGCCTCTGCCGTGTTAATTATTCTAATGAATATTTAATGAAGCAATCATTGCAGAAAATATGGATTTATCGCGTGAAATATATTTTTACTTCTTTTTATTTTTCAAAGAATACCATAAATGAGTGTTAATAAATTAGTACCTCAATATTATTATATTATTCTGCTATAATAATAAATAATATTATAATATTATTCTGCTATAATAATATTATTCTAATATAATAATCATTATATTATATATTATCTTTTAATTATATATTTTAATCCTTTAATCATACAGTAATATATACATATATTTTATTTCTTTTTAAAAACCGTTAATATTGTTTTCATACTTTTTAAGATATCAAAACTGATCGAAATTTAATTATTTAGTTTTTTATGTAAAACTGATGTAATCTTACTAAACGTTTCAATTTTAAATCCTGAACGTATATGTATATATTTCGGAAATCATTTCAATGTGTAATCAACGAGATATAATCGCAAATATATATAATTTAGATTTTCTTACGTTATAATTTTGACGTACACACACACATACACACACACACATACACACGCACACATATATATATATATAATTTTTATAAACATAATAAACTTTAGGCATAAAATCCGTTTAAAAACGATCTATTTAAGATACGCTATTCTACTCTACTATTACAATACTTTAGTTATGATACGGTGAAAAGAAATGAGGCTAGAAACAGGTGGACAGAAATAGAGAGAGCCAAAGGGCGGAGAAATTAAAAATAAAGCGTTTGTTGTGGAGGTTGGTGTCGGTCATGGTACATACCAGGATCGCCGAGGGGCAGGAGGGGGTGGGCAGAGATGCTGGAGCTGCCCATAAGGGAGCTGCTTGGAGTGGCCCCACGATAGCCTCCCCCCTCCGAGCCCTGCAATGCCCTACCACCGCTAGTCTGCCGGAACGAATTGGACCTGCGAGCAAGAGAGAGTCAAGTTCAGCATCAGACTTAGGCTGTCAAATGCCAAGCCTGTCTTTGGAACTAGCTTATCCCTTCTTTCTCTTTCGTTATTGTCAACGATCGTCAACAGGAAAAAGAAAAGAAAAAAAGAACGCTTTTCGACTAACCGACGCTACGATGCAAGGAATTGTGCGAATGATATTGATTTTCCTACCAATCCACATCTTGAAATACGATGCAATAAATAAGAATAGATCTGATACGATACACGGTCAACACCGCCGTTAAATAATTTTTGACTGCAATGTAGTTATTGTTGTCGACACATAGAGTTATCTTTTACTTTTTTAATTATACAATACAACAAAGTAGAAATGTCACTTAAGATGTTTAAATGGTTAAATGCGCAGCGAACTATGTATATATATATATATTTACTAATTATATATTATATATATTTACTAATTATGTATACATGTAATTAGTAAATCTCATCATGAACTGTGTAAGATGTCACGAGTGCAACAGTGAATTGTGTATTACCATTGAATTTGGGAGTAGTGAAAAGACAGCCATTATTTTTAATGGAATATGAAATTGTAAAAAAAGGCTGTCCTACTTTCAAAAATGCCATATGGAACATACTTTATAGAAACATTAATTAATATAGGAAACTTTATTTGCGCGTTCGCAAATAGCCATACGTGCAGTAATTGTATGAAACACAAGAGAAATATCTTGCGTATTCCAAAGCATAAATAAATACAAAAAAGAGTGCACTTTCAAAATAAACACCTAATTTCATATTTAGACTTTAATGCATTCAATTTTTACAATCGTATATAACTGTTCATAAATAATCAAAGATCCATATAAAATTTGATTCGATATTTCACGATTATTGCTCTCGAGACGAAAAAATCTAGAAGAGGCAAAATATAAGGTACTTTATATCATCAATGCACAAAACTTTTTTAGCAAAAATCTGATATCAATATGTAGTAATGTATAAAAGTAGTAGTTATTTTAACTTATAAACAAATTTAATATCACGCGCGTTATATCAGTTTTTTTACCAATTGATTTCGATATATGTATAAAGGCGTTTCTCAACCGTGCATCAATATCGCACAGCAAATGAAAATCTGCCGGCGGTATGTACAAGAGTAACTTCTTTTTTTTCTTCGATTGTATATTATATAATAGAACTATCTTCTATTTTAGAGAACAATCTACTGCTATGGACAAATATCTTGTTGGATAGAACTGTTAGGGCAGTGAAATATGGTACTTTTCTGTGTATTATTAGATACAACAATATAAATAATTAGTGATCACGCTATTGAGATAGGGTACACTCATCATTCGGGTTTATCGTGCCTGATGGTGAGCCTGACTCCCCGCCACCCCTGTCCGAGCAGGCAACACTGACAAACGGAAATATAAAAATGGATACGATAAATAGTTTCCGCTATAGAAATTGGAAACGTTTGGATAATACATATATATACCGACTTGTATCCCGGCAAAAGCAAGACCGTGCCACCTCCTATCTTACCCACAAGTTTGGTGCGTTCGTTAATAAAAATCTCAATGGTACAAACCAACATTAGGGGAACAGTACGCAATGGTCTGCATGCACTACCTACATATTACATGAGTTCCAAGAACTCTTTTAATTATTCAACAACTCTTCATTAATTTCTTAGAAGAACTTACCTTTGAAATGTCTGCCTCTTTACGTAATTGTCTCGAACAAATTCAACAATTTGTTTTTGAGTTTTGCCGCTATACCTGGTAATATGTAAATGCACAGCAATGTAGAAAAATTTTGATTGTAATATAATTATATCCTGGTTTAAAATATTATATATTTTTAAAGAAATTTATATACAATCATACTTACAAAAAGATATATATATATATATATATATATATATATATAAGATATTTAATATGTATTTAAAAATGTAAAAATTGTACGTTAACTTTCTTTAACAAATATAGTAATATTCTTGGAGCTAATTTGACATACCTGAACGATGATCCACGGCTAAGCACTCTAGTTTTTTGTCTTACGACTCTCTTAACTACAGAGCAACGGAAGAAACCATGATTTTCTACACATTTTTTCCAAAAGTTTTTACATTCATTACGTCCCTCAAAGAAAAATTCGACCGTATCCTTATAATATCCCTATAATAAAAAAGTAACATTATATAACACGTGATTGCGATAGAAACAAATATTATATTCAAATATATTAATTTAATAATTTAGTGCAAAAATAATTATTTTTAAATACTCAAGGTATTTTAAATACTCACATAACCCTCAGGATGCAATTTGATTAAAAAACGTTTTCGTTTGAAACTGATTTTTCTGATTTTGGCCCAACTAAATGTATTTATCTTAGTATAATTTTGAAAAACTACAATGCCCATATGTGCCACTGCGAGATTTAGTGGAACATTTTCATGATCCTATAAAAAAGCACAAATATATAAAGATATTATATATATATATATATAATTATACATATATAATATAATTTGTAATACGAGAATACAAATTTTTTAATACCACCTACCTTAGCGGGATGCATTTTCATTCCATACAGTTCGCAACGTCGAGCTGTTTCTAAGAGATTGAGATCTGCCTCTGCAGGAGATTGACCTCTGTTAACATAAAAATGACCTCTGTTAACATTAATATGTACATATGCGCAATATTAATAGAACACACACACATACACACACACACACACACACACACACACACATTATTTATTTAATAAAATATAATATATATTTCTTACGCATGTTTCTTGTGATTCTCCATAATACGTCGTTCTAACTCTTGATCCTGATGAGGCACAAACTTGTATGTTGATAAATATGTATGATCTGGATAGTCTTCTATCACATAATCCCCACATTCAGCTGCAAGCAAGAAAATAATAATTAAAGAAAATCAAAAATATTTTTATTAAAAAACGGTAATGAAATCAAAATATATTACAAAACAGTTAATGTGTTAATATAATTTGTTAAGTTTAGATTTAAAATTAATAAGAAAAGAAACAACAGTATTATAATTACCCTGAACAATATAACTGGCCATTAATGCTGCTGTGTTATCATTGCATTGCAGTAAACCTTGAGCTAAATCCCGTTTGATTTGTAGACAGAATAAATATCTTGTAAATTCCTCCTCAAGCTGTGCAGGATCTGGCGTATAAAATTTAACACAGAACCTCAATAGCGGATCAATAAGAGACAAACCAACTTGTCTGCACACTGGTTTCTCCAAATCCAACCAATACTGTAAATATCAAAATCTTTCATTTCATTGTTCATTGAAGAGCATTATTTTCATTAAGAATCGCATCTTACTTTTGTAAAATTTGGTTCTTGATATTCAAGACCAAAATAATCCGCTTCTAAAAGATGCAATTGTTTACAAACTTGATCAAACAACACTCTACCCAGTGCTTTGGCCTGAAATTTTCAAATAATAAGATTTATACAACGTGATATAATTATCACAAGCTTTAATACAACTAAGTTGTTGAATTATAAAATGTCGGCATCCCTTTACCGCATTATATTTTTAAATAATTATCACACGTCAAATACGTCAATCGTTACACGTCAAATACGTCATATAATCAAATGCTAAATATACAGAATAATCTTATTGTACCTTTACTATAAAAAGTTAAGATGCTAGAACAAAATTAATCTTTGAAGAAATAAGCAACACGTTGCAAGCATTGTAAATAAATAATCAATAAATGAGTATACATATTTCACACACATTCAAGGAGATCCCCCATTTGATACGTTATATGCTCCAATAGCTCATTCTTCTGGAAGTATATGCACACACTATACAGCATATATGGTAAATACTTTACCAATATAAAAATACATAATATTCTAAGTCAATAAAAATTTTTAAATTTAAATAATAAAATATCTCGATTACTAAGATCAATTCTAAAATTTTTTGAAAGTTTCTAGAAGATTGTAGGCTCAGTTTATATATACTTCAGCACGTAGATATGATAATATTATATAAAAACCTCATAATATTAAAATCTTAAGTATGAAATTTTTTAAAATGTTTCAAAATAATGTAAAAAAAGTAAAAACCTTGCATATTGGAATTTTAAGTTAAACGGCTTCGGGGAAAAGATTCTAAGGAGCTTTGTAATCGATGACTCTTGACCTGAATATATGAAGTAAATAGTTTAATATGCCTACACAGCAAATATAGGATGATGGAACTAATCCATATATATAATATGCAGACTTCTTAATCACATAACAGATAGGAATGATCATAAGTTCAAGTTACATAAAAGTAATGATGTGACGAACATGTTAAATAATATAATATACTTTACGAAGATTAGATTATATCAAAGAGAGAGATACGAGATCTCGGATTAAATTATTTAATGGCGTTTTGATAGATAAAATAGCTAAATACATAGATAAAATGCACAGCGGACGCACAGACTTGTAACAGCTTATGCTCGCAAATGCAATAATAGGGGAACACACATTCAATTGCCGTATAATGTAGAATTATGAAGGTACAATAAGATATTCAAGCATCATTCAATGTCACTTTACAACATTTATTCTCGCGATAGTCTCTATAGGGCGCAAGAAGTCGCCTTTATGAATAGTAGACGGCGAACATTTCCACATACAGCTCGCTCGTATTTTATAAACATTGCACACGAAGGTCTCACAGACAAAAACATACTACGCCACAAGAGCATAGAATATTCTTAGCTTACATTTATTTATGGGTTCCATCGTGACCTTAGACAAAAACTCTCGTGCCTTTTTCTATAAAGGATACTTGGAGAAGTGAATTCAAAACTTTATCGAACTGAAACTTTATTAGCGCCAGAGGATATTGAATTCTGTTAGATTCGAGCTTCACCGCACGATTGCCTCCGTACGTCTTGGCATGTAATTGTCGTTGAGACACGAGGATATTATTAGAGGATGAAATAAGTATCCTTTACCTGCACTTGAAACATTGTAATAGAGTCATCCAACATCTGTACACGAACTGCCAGCATCTTTCCAGCTTTCCGTGGTGTTGCGGGAGGTGTTCTACTACCTCCGTCCACACCAGCTGGCGTCGAATGGCTATGAGGCATTTTCGAGCCGGCTCCCTTCATGCCAAAACTTTCTATATCATTCATCATTCTTGGGTCATTTACTCTGTTTTACGGAGTGATCGTTTAATGCGTGTTTTCTTAAAAGGGACAATCAATGCGTCTATATTATGTCATCATCTGTAACGAAAGAATTATGACAGATCAAGATTATGTTTAAATATCCTACGGTGACAAAATTAAGCCAGCAAAAATTTATCTACAACGTGTAACTAACTGCAAAAAATACTAAAATGACGAATTTGAATGAGTATGTCGAGATCAGAAAACTTATTTACGTAAACAGGAAGTGGATAATCATAAGAGGCTACTTAACAGAATCACGCAAAAAAAAGTGGAAGTATAATGAGAATGTTTCAAAGACAGAGGCAAAACGTTCCTCCTCCAATTTTTCTCACATCAGTATTGTAACAACACTGGATCTGTTTTTTATAGCTGAACTGGCTGCACTAATTCAGAGTTTATCCTTTCCCTTCCGATGTAGAGTAAAAAAGATAAAGAGAAAATTGTATAATAAGACTCTTGATATAAAATAAAACATGGAAAAAGGAAAAGGCGGCAATAAGAGTCAGGCGCGGTAATTAGTGCGCAAATAAAGCTACAGGACGTAATATAAAAAAAGATAAACTCTAAACTGGTTCAACTATAGCCAGTTCAACTATAAAGAACAGATCCAGATAAAGGGACATGTAGGAGAGATTCGAGTGGGAGAACAGAGTCCAAGCCAACTTTATTCCGAGTCTCGCGAAGCGGAGCACACGCAGTCCTCGTCTCTATTCCCGACGCGCGCCGCTCCACTTTCGGCTGTCACCGTACACGCGTCCCTTTAAAAGCGCATCGATTCATTCTTACGGCGGGGACGCCCGTCGCGGATACGCGCGACAGGACGTTACCTACTTGCGACGGACGTTACCTACCTCCGCCGTCGTCCACCCGGTCGTCGCGGGGAGCGGCGTGTTTACATAACGCGCCGCGACGAGCCGCGGTATTATAAAGGCCCCCGCACAATGAAAAATATAAGGAACAGATATTAGCGATTGGAATGTGAGAGAAAGAAGAAGGAAGAATCTTCCTTCTTCCTTCTTCCTCATCCCAATCGCTAATATCTGTTCCTTGTTCCTTATATTTTTAATCGTGCGGAAGAAGGAAGAATCTTCCTTCTTCTATCTTCCAATCGCTAATATCTGTTCCTTGTTCCTTACATTTTTGATTGTGCGGGGGCCTTAAATCTCCCGCTCGCGCTTCGACGCTCCGACGCGACGCGACACCGCGAGCCTCGCGCGATCAGCCGCGACGACGACGAGATCGGAGCGCGGGCCGGGCCGCGGAATTAGGCACGACGGACGCTCCCGCGATCCGAACCGAGCCGACCGACGTGCTGAGACTCGGACGTGGGAGTAGGGGGATGCGTGTTTTTTTATTGCGTGCACGCGCTTGTCCCCCGCGCTTCGCTACGCTTCTGCCTCGCTTCGCGCGTTATGGACGCACACCGCACGCGCATACCTACGTCCGTCCGCGTATACCTACGTGCGTGGTCGTCGTAATTGCGAATTGCGAGTCCCTCGGCGCGGCCGACCGAAAATGGAAGCCGATAGGTCGCCGTCGCGTCGTGAAGGAGGCCTCGAACGCCCTTCGCGCGCTCCGCGACAACTCGGACGCTCGTATATCGGAGAACAACCCGCGGAGCGAGGACGATAGGAGGCGGAAAAAAAGAGAAAGAGAGAGAAAGAGGAGGAAAGACGGATGAGCGAGAATTATTTTATTTTGTACGTACGTCCGCCGGGCCGTCGCTGGTGCGCTCCGCTGCCAGCACGCCTCGACACGCGTCAACCAGAGTTCATTGATCACTGAGGCACCACCGTTGCGTCCGCCGGCCGCTTCCGTCGACCGCTACCGTGTCCTCCTCGCGGCGGCGACGACGACGACGACGACGATGGGAGGGAACGGGACGATCGCGTCGTCGTCGTTAATGGGTGGCGGTGCTGCTCGCCGATCTCGCGGCGCCGCCCGACGTCGTAGGTGCGGCGACGTGTGCGCGACGATGCTCGACCATCGAGCGCGTACAAGAGCCCCGAATCGGAGCCATCACGCACACACACGCACACACATGTACATGGATATATTTATGTGTATATATATATATATATATATCTCACACACGCGTGTACACTCACGAACGCAGTGGACCGAGTGGACGACCGATACTCCGACTTGCGAGTTGCGAGTCTCCGCCTAGACGCGATTTACGCGATATGCGCAGTGGTGCTCAATCCGAGGATGGACATCGCCGTTACGTTACGTTCCGTTCCGTTTTGTTTTGTTTTGTTGCGTCGCGTTGCGTTACGTTACGTCGCGTCGCGCTGTGCTACGCCGAGTTCTGCAGTCCGCTCCGCCTGCGTTGCCCGCGATCGCGCCGCGATGTAGGGCCGGCCTACCGAGGGCGCGACGTGTACGAAGGGCGGTGGCACCGGTCCCACGAGCTGTGCGTTGTGACATCTGACAGCCGCGATCGACAGGTCGGACGATTTACCCAACGATGGCGAGGATTGCCCGCGACAGCGGGTAAATTGTTGTAATTATTATCGAGCGGGAATCTCGGAGAGCGCTATGTTACCGACCAGCGGTTAGAAATCGTTTTTTACTTTTTCTACCGACTCGGAAAGACGGCCATAGGCAAATTTTCGTGACTGTCAAGTGGGCCCGGTGGGCCCAAAGATATCCCAGACAACACAAAGTTTAAAATCGGGATATAAGACGTCTTAAAAACGTCTTTTAGACGTCTTTTGTCCCGATTTTAGACTTTGTCTGGGACATTACCACTCGCGTTGATAATCAAACTCAGATGATAACAATAAAATTGCAGTTTTAAATAAAAATTGAATATTATTTAAGGCGATCCTGTACCGGTCTGTATTACCGGCCGAACGCGATATTTTTTCTACACGTTTTTGTTGTATTGGTTTTACAGATTTAGAAATCCTTTTCCATAATTAAAGTATATACTCCAATACAAAACATAGCGTCCGACTTTATGCCGGAAATTTAAAAAATTTAAGAAATTCGGATATTTTTTACCGATGGAGCTGTCATACATATGACACATTTGCTTCATATAAAAGTTCTGCAGCCTGTATTTACAAAACGGGAACGGTATGATACGCGGATTACACCAAGAATCAACGTAAAATTCTTAGAGCTGGGCTCAGGTACCTAAAAAAAAAGATTAGCGTTTAATATCCGTTATTATTTATTATTATTATACTAAGCAAATGTGTCGTATATATCGGCCGGTAATACAGACCTCCCACACAGCACAAAACTTAACAGAAATGTTTCAGAAATGTTTCGAAGTTTCAGAAACGTTTCTGAAACATTTCTGAAACTTTGAAACGTTTCTGAAACATTTTTGTGCTGTGTGGACTGTACAGGATCGCCTTAAGTCCTAAAAATATGTACATGTCTATGAAACATTGACCTAGTTTACACCGTGCGTTTAGGCCGCGGCCTATACCCCAAATTCGACCTAAATTAGTGTTTACAGCGATCGGCCTTGGGGTATAGGCCTCGAATTTGGGGTATAGGCCGCGGCCTAAACGCACGGTGTATTCGTAGCTACTATATATATAAGATAATAATAAATTGTAAAATTAATATTATCCCAGATAACACAAAGTCCAAAATCGGGACATAAGACGTCTAAAAAGCATCTTAAAAACATTTTCTCAAACGATATCTGAAAGACTTTGGACTTTGTATTGTCTGGGATATTATAAGCTAATCTTCGAAATTAATTTTAACAGGCACACGAACTTCCATAAGACTGACCGTCTTTAATATATCTTGTCGGTGCTTTTTCACTCGGTATAATTATACCTAGAGAACAAGCACGTCTAAAAGACGTCTTATACACGGACCGTACACGATCAATCCCACACAGCACACGATATTGCGATATCCACTAGATATCCGAGAAATATCTCAATAACCGTAGGATCTCCATGAGATCGCATTATGTCCAATTGGACATGTGGATCACTCTGGGATATCCTCAGGATAAAGTGTGCTGTGTGGGATAATATTGATATCAGAAATATTGAATCAATAATATATATTTTTACAACCTGACGATATTTTTACATTATCTGACATTTAGGTATATAATATTTTTATTAGAGACTCTCTAATCAGAGTCTGGCCGAAGTGAATAAAAAATGGCGGATAGATGGGATAGAAAGAGATAACAGAAAGCAAATGTCTATTATCTCTTTCTATTCGCCATTTTTGATTCACTTTGGCCAGACTCTGAGAGTCTCTAATAACTTTTACAGTACTGATGCACCCTCTTCACACAATCAGTATTACTGTTAATCTCCACATAGCGATACTAACTCGAGAATCAAGAAATTCGGATCAATATATTCTACATTAATCCGTCAATATATCTCTGAAATAGTTATTACTCGAATAAATAATCAAATTCGGATGATAACAATAAAATAATAGTTTTAAAAAATCGATCAAGAAAAAAAGGGGCTCGGAGCCACGACAAGATGTTAGTGTCTTAACAATTTAATTGAAATGCTATGATTTCGAGTACAAATTACATACGTTACGATCCATTTATTCGGATCTTATTTTTGCAACAGTTAGAAACAGACTACAACATCCAAAATTTAATACTGGTATTATCAATGAGAGAGGAATCGATAGAGCCCAAACGTTTTTTTACAGTTCCATACGTGAGGTCTGTTTCAGAGAAGTTCTCGAGGGTGGCTACTAGTTACAATCTCGAAATAGCATATTCTTGTTCGAATTCTCTTAGAAAATTTATTAAAACAGGGAAAGACAAGTTAGAAAAAATGTCACATACGGATGTAGTCTACAAAATTTCCTGCCTAGACTGTGACGCCACATATGTGGGACAAACAAAAAGGCAACTCAAAACCAGGGTTAAAGAACACCGTAGTGACATCAATAAAAAATCTGTATCACCTTCTGTTATTTCCTGCCATAGATTAGACACTGACCACGAGTTGTTCAAATTTTAGATGAAGAACCGTCATACAATATATATATATATATATATAAAAGGCTAGTCTCTGAGATGGTGCACATCAAGCACCAAAAAACTGCCTTAAATAAGCAAAATGACACCATATTACTTTCAGAAGAATATTTTCCAGTCCTAAATTTATTTCCTACCCATTAACATCCCTTTCTCATCCTTCCTTCCCCCTTCCTCTTCATATGTATGATCTGTGCGCGCTCTCGCTCCTGCCACCTATTATTTAGTTCTAATTTGTACAACACAAGCAATAGTCGTGTCATGTACGTCGAACATTCTACAAGAAATGTATTTTTTGGCTCACACCATAACTTCAAAGAATTTTTAGACCTCATAACTCATTTCATGTATGTATTTGCTGTTTTATTTATTCTTAATTTATTTTGATGTTAGTATTTGTTCCTTTTTTATATTTTACAGTTTTATCATTTGACACTGCGACGACATAAGAACATGCGAACTTTAGTCATATTGAGTTAGACAATTGCGTTTTAATGTGTCTTCTTTCGTTAATTTTTTCATATATTGTAATACACTGAGAATGATCCGAATAAATTGATCGAAACGTATGTATTTGTACTCGAAATCATAGCATTTCAATTAAATTGTTAAGACACTAACATCTCCAAGCCCCTTTTTTTCTTGGTTGATTTTTTAATCTTTTGAGCCTATTATTATTGAATAATAGTTTTAAATAAAAATCGAATATTATCGAGTTTTAAATATATACATGTCTATGAAATCAGGATAATAATAAATCATAAAATTAGTATTATATGAGTTAACCACCCGGTAAAAAATTTTTCATATATAAATATATATAGATATAAACATATATAATTATATATAATTATATATAATTATATATGTTTATATCTATTTATATATATTTATATATGAAAAATTTTTTACCGGGCATCTAAATTTTAACAGTCACACAAACTTCCGTAAGATTATCGATTTTTAATAGTATATTTTGTCGGTGTTATAATTTTACAGTTTAAAATGCAATAGTAAATTCATGATTTATTAATATGCAGATACTTCATAAATAAGCGCGGTTTATTTATGCAATAATACCGCCGTACATTGCTGCAATACCGCATTTTCTTCCATAGTCACCATCTGCATGGATAATCAAACTTGAATGATAAAATTGCAGTTCTAAATTGAATATTATTGTGTCATCATAGATGTTTGTATAATAGACTCTACGAGAAATACCAGAATAATAATAAATCATAAAATTAATATTACATTATAAGCTGTTCGTCCAAATTTTAGCACTTACAAAAACTTCCATAAAACCGATCGTCTTTAATGCTATCTTACCAATGATTACAGGTACGACAAAAGACGCTTTTAAAACAACATCCTCTATATATATATGTATAGGATGTTTTAAGACTGTCGTACGTTCTTTTTTTACTCACGCACTTCTCAAAATTTTCATAAATTATAAGACTCTCAAGGTCCGTATCCGGACCGAGTGAACGAGTGCGAACAAATGCGAATGAACAACTTGCTTCAACGAATCGCAAGTACTGGCGACCGCGACGCCGACGCTTCTCGTTATTCATTTGTATTCATTCGCGTTCGTTCGTCCAATCCGAATCCGGTTTCAGATGAGCGGATAACAGAAATAAAATCTTCAATTTTTAATACGACACAGGAATTACTTCAACGCCGTTGAGGAAACGCTGATGATTGGTATTGAAGATAAGGGATGTTTAAAGAAAACCAACTAGCGTAAATAGTATAACAATGTATGTATATATATAATATATATATAGAGCTGCAGTTTTATTTATATATATACATTTTCTTATATAAGTATTTTATTATTAGTATTATCATCTGAGAGTTAATATACATGTAAAATTTTCCTTGCGTATCTCATTGGTTGCCACTGGATGTGCCCGGAATTTAAATGAAAGAACATCATTTATATTCACGTGCATCGACGTAGTCTATCACTCCCTACTGTCTTTTACACGTCTGTTTTTTTTTCTTTTTTCCCATTTTCTTCTTCCTAGCGCGATACACCAGCTAAGATATTCTGCCGTCTAATATGATTATTTTCTAAGTTCGTCCATTTAATATTCATGACTTAGCGTGTTTATGTGATTACCTTCGTAGATTACAAATGGGGTGCGCAGAAGACTAAACAGCTTGATGGTACGATCGGACGCTTATTGTTCCGTATCTACTCCATTATTTTTTTACTTTATTCTTTTTATTACGATTAAATAATCAAGTACTTTTGACACATTGGAAGTATGCTTGCTACCAAAACCATCGCTTCGCGAGTTCGATCGTGTTACGATTGCTCCGCGCTTTGCCTCTCATAAATATCTATCATATTTTGTCGCGTTTTGCTACGGTGTCATACCTCGCCATCTTTTTTTTTCCACCATCGCGATTAGAATGTGCTTTGGAATATTCGTTTTTATAACGTGGCCTAATCTATTCCGAAGATTTCGAAAATACATCCCCCCTCCCCTTCCCACCCCTCCCACCCGTATTCAGCCTCTATTCACTTCCGTGACTCTGCTCTTCTCTTTGGTATATATGTATCATCAAGATATTTGGCCGGTCGACGTATAACAATCATGCGGTTATGTATTATGTGATCTATGCAACTTACATGTCGCCGTCATTATTACAACTTTTCTTGTGTAAGAATCGGTGATAAAAATCTTCTAACGCTAGAAAGATCACTTTGACGGTCGCGGTTTAAATATCAAATCGACAATCCCACTTTTGTCTTTATCCTTTCGACTTCGCGTCTATCGCGCCTCCAATCTCTTGATAATTAGCAGTAATCGGGACTCCTAGTCACCGTGGCGAGAATCTCTTGTCTAGAAAGGCTGCTGTGATATAGGTACAGAAACGTGCCGGTCCTTCTGAAGTTAAATATTTTATTCCTATGCGTCACATCCGTCTGGTTGACGGATTTTCGTTTACCTGATTACGCTTTTACGTAATATTGCAGAATAATACGCCCACACATGTACAATTCCCGCGATTATACCGATCGCTAATCAGTCTAAATATAGAGGTCTTACATTAAATCCCAAGTACGTTCTGCTCGCGCAAATGTGAGGCAGAAATTAAATGAGACGTTGAAAATTTAAGAAGATGCATCGAGTGACGGGGAGAAAATATTTCTAATCTTTTAACGTCGCGAATGTTCATAAGATTACTCCAAGAAATTATTTTCTAATGTTAAAAGACTGTTTTAATATTAATTTTATTAATTATTTGACCTCTTTAAAATAAATATCTTAAACAAAACAAAAATTTTTAGAATAAATAATTAACATTAGTAGAAGTACTAAAAAGAAATCATGGTTTTCTCCAAGTCTTGTTCAAGTGAATTGTAAAATTCCAAAGTTAAAGGGTTAACGAACGTTGCGCTCAACAAGCGGGTTGATTCGAGCAAGCGTCCTATGTCTACAAATCTCACGAATGGCTTGACTGTGTTCCCTTTTCGCATTATCGAATACCGGTGTCTTCTAACGCGAATAGAAAATACGATTCTCAAAATTTTCAAATATTTCGCATCGCTCCTGCGTGCGGTTATCGCTCGCGGGGAAAAAATTCGCAATATCGTATTTCACAACTTCTAATACATATATGCTACTTTTCCAGCCAACCGCGAATTCCAATATCGGTCATCGCGCTTTTCCTTCCTTTCCCTTTTCTTTCTTTTTTTAAAATTAATACAGGAATGCACGTATGGTCAACAGACATGGCTAACAATGCATGCTCCGGACGTTACTGTGATTTCCAGATGAAACGAACTTTTGGCACTTGTCCTATTGCTTCTCTTGTGCATATTGGGGAGTCGCGAAGTGTTCCAGTGTAACGTTCTGTCCTCGTGAGCGACGCGATCGGAGACACGATGAAAAGTTTCGCCTTTGGGGGGATTCTTCCGTGGGCCCACACATTCGCCTTATACAAAACGCTAACCCTTAACGGCCCGCGTCGCTTTTATACGTTATATTTAATCTTCTGCGTTCCACGCGCAAAATATCGAAATTCTTCCGCGACGTACGCGTATCTTCCTGGACTCCTTCCCCTTTGAAAGTGCACGTGACGCGACGGGTTTATCGGAGCCACGTGTTAAGTGCCATCGATATTAGACCGTTAAGAGCACTCGATACAAAGTAGCCGCTAACATCGTCGAGACTACGACTGTAATAATCGACAGGGTCCTTTACACGAGTACATGAAGTGGAGTGATAATACGAATACGCACATCTCGCACAGGGTCCACCGATCGATCACGAGTAATAAGACATTAATAAGATCTATCTGTACGCTAAAGAGTGAATGAGTAAGTGAATGAGCCGACGTGCATACCTCTTGTGAGTGCGCTAAGAAAAATGTAATAAACGTTCGATTATACATATTTTTTTGAGGAAATAACCTCGATTTTCACAGATTCGAGTTCTTCCGCATGTTCGCATTTACAATTGAACTTCTCGGGAGGCGAACCGATCGACTCAACTTTCCGTAAATTTCTCGATCTCAGTACTAGAGCGCACGATTAATTTCCATCGATCTCTGCTTTCTATTTCGTGGCGTCGATCAGACTTCCGAGAGGCTCGATTAGCGCTTGACGTAAAAAAAGAAAAGCTAGGGGGTCTCTCTCTCTCTCTCTCTCTCTCTCTTTCCTCTAAATTAATTCCACATGTCCTCCCGAGCTGTAATTCGCATCTCTAAGTGCAAATGCATCGTGTTTTCGCACTAGGGACGTAGAAACGCTAAAATTACTCCTTCGTAACTGTGCAACTTCAACGATTGCGGAGTTCCGCATTGCGATCCTTCGCGTCGCTTTACGCAACCCGAGGATCGACGAGGGGTTCGACAAAGTATATATCCTGCGTTACAGTGCAATTCTCTAATTCCATAAGGAGTACAACAATTATCCAAATAGCTTAATGATACATGACTTATAGTACTGCTTGATTCGCTATTACATCGCTCTGCGTTCGCCTTCGACCGGAGGGTCAGGCAAACACCTGAAATATGCTCGGTTGTTGCAAATACCTTCCCGAAACGAAAATCTGTACATTAAGTACTCCTGATGAATTTTACAGGCGCATAAGTTATTCCCTGCGTCGCGAACTACCTGCGGTATTAGTTTATAATCAGAACGAATCTTAATAAAGCCATCTTTATGAGGAATTGATGGCCTCAAGAGGTCTGTATCACCCCGCTGCATATATGAAATACTTCATGCTTCACAATGTGCAGACAGGCGTTCATTTATGGTAAATCTTATGTCTCCATAAAATGTCAGAAAATACGTACACACACATATATATATATATATATATACAAAGGTCAACAAAGAATATATAAATAATAAAAATTTTTTTATACAAGTTCCTTAGAATCTTTCTTTAGTATCAAGCAAGAGGTTTATAAATTATCATGATTCCGCATATTTTAAAACAGAAGTAACTTCGCCAATATCGTATTTCTTACATAACAAGTAATAAAATTTACGATAAGATACGTTCTACATTCGATAACAAAATTTGCAGCAAGCAAATCTTTGGCGTTACAAGATCATTAGCGAGAGGTAAGATTTGCGATGAGAGGTATCTCGGTCACCCGAGGGATCGTATGTTTCCAGCTGAAAGATTTGACAGATTAAACGCGCGAGACGTGGAAGGTGAACGAGCTGGTGTCTCCCGGGGAATATACCTTCGTGTCTTCCGCGCGAAGATTCACTTCGAAAAATTACTCGGAGTACGCGGAAGGTAACTCGGGGAATATTCTCCTCAATTATTAATACCCCACATATATCCAATGCAGTTGGCTTACGCTGGTATTCGTTCAAATTTTTTCACTGTGGAATCAATAATCAAGATAAAAGACACGTGTGAGGAGCAATCGATTGAACGTTTGAACCAGCTAGAATCAATCCTTCGTGGAGATTTCACGAACCGTCTCCGATAAGAAAGTTGCAAGATAGAAAGCAGCACAGCGGAAAATATAAAAGGCGAGAGACAGAAGGTGACAGTATCACAACAAGAATATCCAAACATTTTGGAAAGTTAACACAGTAGTACCGCGGAGCCTCTCTATTCTCGCACAGAGGATATTTCTTTATAAAATTATCCTCTGGAACCGAACTCGTGACCTGTTTCCGCACAACTATACTTATAATATTGATTACTCTCTAAAAGTAGTATTATAACACGTGGTATAAAAATATCAGGAGCATTAACATTCTGATAATAAGAATATTAAAATTTTCTAGAGATATGATTTAAGAGTAAAATTAAAATCATAAACGACTTTTTCTCGACGAAATCGTTTTCGAATCTTGGAATGACATCGAAACAATTGTAACAATGGTATAATTAATTTTTGTTATATGTAATATAACTTTGGCATAGATGTGTAAAACATATCATGATCACATTATGCAGGTATACCCTGTGATTCACACGTCATAAATTGAATCAGGATCCCGATAAAGCGTAGACATAAGACATACGATAAATGAGCGGATTCCCGTATCGCACGACGCGACGCACGCGTTTCGCGTCGATAAGATTACTAAAACTGAAGTGTCTTAATTAAGTAATCAGGTCGTGCCAATACAACGATTTATATTGTATTGTCGACACGCAACATTTGTTTTACGCAGAATGTATACACCTACCATAATTTATTTATACACCGCCAATGTGATGTAGACCGAGTTACTTCATATATCTACTCAACCTTTTCTCGCGAAAAGGTCAGAGTTATTTTCTATTTCCGTGAATTTAGTGAAACGCGTAGAATTCATCGACAAGAGGGAGCTTTCCGTATGTATGCTAAGCCCTATATCAACAGAATCGCGAATCAATTTCGCATATCACCTTTCAATTGAATTCCACGTTACACGAGAACTATCGGCTGTTTGCCAACGCTATAACAGAATGAAACCTAATCGTTATATCTTTTACGCATATATAAATATAAATAATATAATATACAATATATATATAATATATATCAACCGTGTTATAAATAATAATATAATTTCTATTCACGATATATACGCCGTTCTTACTGTCTCACGTATCACCGTGATAAGTAGCTTACTATTTAGAGTTATCGTTTGAACAATAATACATGTGTTAACACTCTCGCGCGAGAATAACAAGTCGAAGAGTACCTTCCAACGCATTGTCGCATCGTTACGATCGATTAGCATCTATTAAATGGAAATTGTTATCGAATCGCATCCGTCTCATCCTTTCATGTGATAAAAACGTTCCACTTGGTTTCCCATCTTTTCGATTCCCGTCAAGGTCATGAGTTCGCCGTAATTGACTGTCAGACGCGTTTAACATTTCTATCTTGTAACCTGGCCCTTGGTATTTTAACCGCTTAAAATTGCGACATGTATCTCGCTGCATCGCGAGTCATTGCAACGATTTGGCACGAAGAAAATAAATAAGTATCTATCTTGTTCCGCTGAGTGAATTGTGTATAGGCCGTGCGATTATTCTTCGATCTCTTAGACTTCTTAGAGGGACTACTTGTATGTATTAGGGGTATGGGCTTCGAAAGTGAAGCGATCAACGGCGAAGGTCGCTACGCTAAAAAGGGGGTAAATGTATCCTTATATTGTCTATATTCGAGCTATGTACCATCGAGAGTCTTCGGTAGAGTAAGATGATATCTATGAACGCGAACTACGGGACAGTATACGCGAAATGACGGTTGTACTTTCAACGAGTTTCCGATGAAACTAATGTATCAATGTGTACGTCTGCGTGTGTAAGTGTGTGACTGAAGGATGAGCGCGTCGTAACAAATATCTCGTCTTCTAGCATCGCAGAGCACTTTGTACTTACTCCCTGTGCGTACATAATACTTGTCATTACGAAATTTCGTTAGCGTTAAACATCGTCGCTTCTCTACGTAACGGTAAACAGATACGCTACGTTAATTTTGGTTTCGATTAACGCGCGTCTGACGGGCCCGCGGGGGATTCCCCGTTACATGATCCGGAGACTCCCGGCGGCCCGTCAATCAAAATGGCGCGCTAAGAAATTAACCAAGGATGAATCGCATCCTCCCCTTATTTTCTTTTTGGCATTCGCGTCTATCCCTTATCATAGACTAATTTTATACTGACTAGAGGCATTGATACGTCTTAATTTGGCATGAAGCGTACAAGTGAAGTTCACGAACAGCGTTCTCCGCTCGGGGAGAAGAAAACTTGAAGCGATTTTACTACGAAACACACAGCAAAGTGGGAAACCGTTTCTCCTTTCCGGAAAAATACCGTGAAATATAAATACACGTGGCAGCCACGTCTCCACCGGAGAGAAATTTTTACGACATATTTTCCCGTGACAATCTCTTTCCATTTTGTCATCCCGTACAATGCAATTTAACGTTAACGTGACCGGAACGATCGCGATTTACGAAGTCTCGTCTCTCAAAAACTCAAAACAATTAACAACGCCGCCGGATCATAAATATAATGATAGTATCTAACACAAAGTACTATCGATATCTTCGTCGCGTTATCTACAATGCTGTAGATAGGAACAAACCTAGAACCACAGATCTACATGACGATATCTACAGTGCCGTAGAAAGTTTGTACAGTATTATAATATTGTGATGATACCGTGTAAAACGATATAATTCGAACTAATGTTATTATATCGCGATAAAACGTACAGACATCGCATGAACGACGATAGTCGCGTACGTTATCAAGTAACGAAAATAATGTCGGAGAGTATTTAATGTAAATGTAATCTAGCATAACACGTACACATATACGTTTTTACTCTATTTTTGTTATATATATTAGTGAAAAGTTCGCAACGCGTGTGTTTCCGTGCCTGAAGAACGTTTAAAATTTCAGTGCCTGCATAGAGATGTTTCTCGTCAATCGCATCTCTTTAAAAATGCATTTCAAAAGTGCAATCATGCGTCTATCAATCGAAGGAAAGGCTCTTTGGATATGATTTTCTCGACCAAAATCAGCCGTTGAAAAAAATTGCAACACTGAAATTCTATGGATAGATAAAAAGTAAAATAAGCTAGAAAAACGAAGAAAATAAAAGCCGAATCAAAAAAGAATTTAGGTAGGATTGCACTTTAATCTCTTAACTACCATTTCTCAAGGAATGTCGCCGTCTTAACAGATGACGACGAGTAATTTCTCCCATGTGTGTGTAATCAACATGCAGAAAGAGATGGGAAAGATGCCGCAAGTCTTTCTACCGCGCGTCTTTGTTATTTACGAATCGTGTCAAAATCACTCGAGATATAGTGAAAGAGTTAAATACTTCCCGGGCAACGCAAACATCCGTAAGACATCGTAAAGACATTCTACATCCACGCGGGGTTCTTCAGGCGTTCTTTGGACGTTTCTCGCAGTTATGTGACGCTCATGGCCTTCAGACGTTCATGGCGTAGTACACTGTGTTCGGGGTATTGGTCGGGGCGGACATAAGACTGGCGTTGGGATCGACGTAAGAGTTGGACATTAGTAGGACGTGCGGTGCCGAATTCGCCGGGACAGGAGCCGACTGTGGGAAGTCTCGGGCGGGCATACTGGCTGCACCCTCGGGAACCCCGCGTTCCGTCACCGCGCACGTGTTGATGACGCGCGGCAACTGCATTACCGTCGCCGAAGACCCGGCAACAACCGTCGCCGTCGCCGTCGCTGACGACGACGACGCCGGACATGTGAGCGGAGTGACGCTTCCCGATGCGGATTGCGCGTTGCTGCCACCGTAGGACGTTCCCAGGATCGGTTCGCAGCTCTTATTGCTATTAGTCATGATCCCGGTGCATTTCAAGGAAGCATTGGCGGCGGCCGAGGTGGACGAGGACGAGGACGACGACAGTGCGGACGCCGACGCCGAGGACGACGAGGATGATGATGAGGAGGACGACGAAGATGACGACGACGAGAACGATGAGGCGGCCGCGATGGAGATGGTTTGCGTTTGCACGTCCGCGGCGACGGCGACGGCGGCGGCGGCGGTACCGGCGGTAGCGGCGCTGCGTGCCAAGTGTGCCGGATACAATGGATAGCCGTCCTGGTTACTCGCCGGGATGCATCTCGAGGGCGCGATCACCGTATAGGAGGGTGGCGACTGCTGCGTCGCTACGGGTACGCGGTATGATGCCATCTCGGCGTGATGATGCTGATGCTGATGCTGGTGCTGATGCTGATGATGATGAAACTGCATGGGATGCACCGCCGTGTGAGGCACGGGGGAGAACGCGATGTTGGGCGACCGGAAGTCTTCGGTCTGATGGGGATGTATGTGCAGGTGCAAGGCCTGCTGAGCGCTCTGCAACGGCATGGAATTCGGGCTGGAGACGGATGCGAGTGGAGGCGGCGGCGGAGGCGGGGGCGGGATGGGCGGTGATGTATTTAAATTGGAATGCGACGTGGCAGAACGATTCGCGTTATAGTACAACGCCTGTTGCTGATTGGTCTTGTTCAGACGAGGATATGGATATCGCTCGATGTGGCTGGCGTAGTTCGGCGAGGAATGCGGAGGGAGGATGCGCTGTAAATTCTGATACGTGGGGTCCGACATGCCGCTGTACGGTACAAAGTACATGGTGCGGTAGCACTTTGTGCTGACGGCGGGCATGGCGCCGCTGGGCAGCATATTGCAGTGATAGTTCGCGATCGTCACCGGCGGGTTGCGACGTTGCATCTTCGATAGAGTATTGGTATATATCGCACCCGCAATATCGTCGCTGCCACCGGTCCCATTACTACCACCACCCGCGATACGCAGCATGCGCGTGCTCGATAGCTGCTGTTGCTCTTGAAAGTAGTGACCGTTCCTGTGCTCGGCGTACAGATGCGCGGCGCCGTCGCTGGACGGCGTTCTGACGAACTGTCGCGGTACCGTGTTCTCCAGATAGGTCGTGTGCTCGGAGACACCCTGGATGTTCGCCGTGACCGCTGCACTTTCGGCGATGGTCTGATATATGTCGTCGATTTGCCTCTGCATTGTGTTTATGCGATTGATTGTGTTTGTGTCCCGCTCAAAACTCCCCAATGTGGCATACGTGTCCGCGGGTATAGGGATTGCCTCGTCTCCCCCGTCAGCGGTCAACAGGGACTTTGCGTCGATCTTGTCCCCGTTCACGTCGCAGTACATCGGCCATATCGAGCCGGATCTCGCATCATTGAAATTGTTAGCCGCACCGGCGCAGGATCGCGCCCGATGAACGGCCTCATTGGTAGCCTCATACTGTTGCTTGATACCCGTCACCGATGGTCGTCGGTTGAACCCGTAATCATTGAGCTCGTCGTCCTCCTCCTCCTCGTTGTCCACTTGCGCGTCCCTGCCGTCATGGTTCTTGACGCCCTTGGCATCGTAATTCTCATTAGACGACGTATTTACGGCCTTGTCCTCGGAATGGTAACCGTTAATGAACGCGTAACGGTCCTCCGGCTCGTTGTAGCGACGTTTTATCCGCTCCATCCTTGACTTGTCCTGCTCGACGAATGCGAGCAGCTCGTCGGTGGTGTTGTCGCCGATGTCGGGTCTGCTGCCTATCGGCGTGCATCTCGTCACATCTGGTTGACCGGCGTACTTCCTGTCCTCGCCGTTCAAAGCCACCTCTATGTCTTCCAAGCTGTATGACGAGTCCGAGTTGTAGCTTATCGACTCGCGGTTCGAGGACGTCAACATCCTGGACTCGTTTCGGTAATAGTCGTCCTGGTTGTCGGAATTGTTGACTGCGACGCAGGATAGCGGCGCTAGGGTCGCTAGGAATTGCCTTCGTACATCCGAATTCATCTTCGTCAATGAATTTTTGGACTGACATTCCTTGGCGAGGAGATTTCTCCCGCCCGGGCCTATCCCAAGATCGGGTAGATTCGGTTGGATGTTCTTCTTGTGCGCGAATAGGTCCGTGATCTTCCTGTAGGTGGACTGATTCGGCGGATTGTCCGTCACCAACATCGGCATCCCCATCGTATTATGTCCGTGCGTGTTCGCGGATGCCATCGCGCTCGCCGTCGTTGCCATCGCTGCCGCCGTCGTCGTTGTCGTCGCCGCCGCCGTCAAGGAGTTCGATCTCGTCGACACCATCGTTAAAATGGCAGTGGTTTCCGTCGAGGCCACGCTCGCCGGCAGCGATTCGCACATAGGCCGTTCCTCGCCCAATGGCGACGTTCGTATCGAGAGATCTCCACCATACTTGGCGTCGCTCGCGGAATTCGTATTGTCGGAGCTGTCGGTCGTGTCCACGTTCTCGTCGTCCTGATCGACGCATGTGAGCTGCCTGATCCGCTCCTCCAGCGACAGATTCTTGGGCCGCAGATTCTTCTTCCGCGTTATTGTGTTGTACTTGCCGATTAAACTCCGCCGCAGAGTATTTCGCTCGATGGATCTCTTGATTGAACTGGACTCGCACTCCGGCGACTCGTAGGAGCCATCGGGGACCGTCGACTTTTTAACCGCGTCGAACAGCCGCAGACTCTCGGCGGTAATCAGAAACTTCTGCGCCTCCTCCTGAGAGTGTTCCGGGCAGGTCGACGAGCTCGCTTTGTTGGCCGGCGCCGGCGGTGGTGAGATGAACTTCGGGTTGGGAAAAAGTTGTCTCACCGCGGAATTCGGCTTCAAGCTGTTGCTGGCGAGGGACACGTTGCCCAGTTTGAAAACGAGGGACAGCTCTTTCGCGTCCTGCTCGCGCGACTGCTCGCCCGACGTTGTTTGATCGCTGATGCGTTCCGCTTCTACCGTCGTTGCCACCCTTTTGTCGTTGCCCGTCGAATTTTTGGCGTTTGCGTCGCCGTCACGATCCTCTGTGACGTCCGAGTCGTTACACCGCGCGGTGAACTGCGCCGCATTCTCGTGAACGATCGACATCGGGCCGCCTGTCCCGGGACAAAGCGCCGGATTAAAATCGTTATCCTTTGGGGCATCGCAAACGCTTTTATCTTTATCCGTATCGGATCGCCCGAAGCAATCCTTCCGCTCCTCCTCGCTAATTTCTCGCACGATGCGTCGCTCCGTAACAGTCGTCATCGTTATTGTTTCCACGAGATAACGATGGTGCAGATCTAGGAACAAAGTTACCGTATATTTGAATCAAGCGAGAAAAATAAATGCGCCGTGAACGCAATTAAACTTCGAACGCTTTCGTTTAGTGCGCGAGATAACGTTTCATCATATACAATTTTTATCTCGGATATTGCATGTTGCACGTTGAGAGCGTTGAATAGGTACATCGCAACGTGTATCACTAATTTACTCGAGCTTATCGCCTTCCGCATCTTCATTTACGTCATTTTCGAGAGATTAATGGTCATCAATTATCGCATAGTTATAAATTATAAATGTAAACAAATATCCGCGTTCCGTTTCGCGCAATGCCTCATGATATTTTCCGTAGATCGTTAAATGAATTAAATCAATGTAACATTTGGTGCAGTCGAAATAAATTCTTGTCTGCAGGACAGTTTCTATATAAAAATAAGTTTCTGCAATAAAAATACTCAAGTATAATTTAAAAAAAAGATATACCGGGAAGAGACGCCCGATGCTGTTTATCCAGTTTTTCTTGCAAATTCCTTTGACTACCATCGTGCACCGTGTCCTTGCTGCCCTGCGTATCCTGTTCATTCCCACGATCCTTCGCTTGCGATTCGCATTCTGGAACATAAGAAGGAAGATCGAACCCATACGTCTTAGCTCACGCCTTTACGCAATTATGCGCATTATTATGAGATTCCATTAAGCGGGCGTGTTTATTACAGCCTTCAAGACAATGAGTTGATACGTGAAGCGTATGCTATCCTATAACTCACTGACGATCTTCGGATAATACGAGATGCTCGCAGAATTCTTTATGCCGCCCGTTAAATCTGCCATATTAACGGCCGTGAAAAGCGAAGTCGCGGCGTCTGATACAAATGCCATTTCTGTACTGCAGTATCTCGTTAAGACCTCGCTAGAGAAACTTTATCTGTTATCAGGTATGTTGTATCACGACCGGCAGATACGCAGAAGAGATATATGTGGTGTACCAGAAATCTCGTACTTTCCCTTGATTATTCAGATCGTAAGAACTTCTCAGGTAGAGAAACGCGTGTCTCTCGTTTGGCTTTGTTGAACGCCGTTTTTTCGATTTTTCTATTTTAATATAACGTACACTCGCGTGCAAGCTTCAAGTGAAGATTCTACCGCGAAGAAATATACGAGTCTGGATAATCTCGATGCATTCCAAAGTTGCTTACACGATGTATAAGTTAAAACGATGTATAAGTTAAATTCGGCGTGCTTGCTGGTTTAACGTAATATTGATCTAATCTACATGCATGTTAACACCGTACGTTCGTTAAGTCTTTAATTGCTCAACTCTCGTTACGAAATTATGCGGGATCCCAGTGACAGGCTGATGTGCACGTACTTCCCACAATCGAATATGGCCGTATGGGATGTCTAAATCTTTTTTAAATTCTAGTATGTAATTAATAGTTAGTACACATGTACGTATAGGCTAGGTTCAAATATAAACGAGACTGTTTTGTGAATTAACAAATCAACGGTGGCAGGTGTATTTACATTGTATAAAAGGTGAAGGTGTCTACTCTCGCAGTGACTTCGCTGCAATTGTTTATGTAATCGTTTTTACGATGTCCGAACAAGTTGTACCGAGTGCCGTTGCGCAACGCGTTATTATCAAGTTTCTTGCGATCGACAATGTTAAAACTGTCAAAATTTTGCAAAGATTGCGTGCACAATTCGGGAAAGAGACGCTATCGAAGGCGAATGTACAAGTGGTACAATAGTTTCCGTGAGGCCCCCAAGAAGTATAAAGCCACAAATATAGAGTACAAGAAGTTTAGGCCATTGAAAGAAGCGCTGGAAGAAAGGTTTGAGAATAATGAAGAATGAAGAAATCGAAAAGTTCGTGCGCAATTGGTTATTGAGGCAACCAGTTTCTTTTTAAAGAAATGGCGTTTTCAAGCTGCTCAAGAGCAAAGTGGGTGGAAGTTAGAAGAAAGTACGTAAAAAAGTGACATATATATATTGTTAAAATTATTTTTCAAAAAAAATTTAATTTAAAAAAGTCTCGTTTATATTTAAACTGCCCTCGTATAATATTGTGACATTTGTTGAAGAAATAAATGCAAGATCTATAACAACAAAGAAGAGTTCCTTTCAAAATGATTTGTCGATGGAATCATGGGATTTGAGCGGGACTCCTCATTTAAATGTTATCAAAATCGAAAGGGACAAGTTTCCTTGTTAGAACAGTTACTGCTCTAACCAAGTTATCGATGGCCATCGATATTTAATGTACTTTCAAAGTCGCGCCGTGTGTATCAGGCGACTGACAGCTTGCATAACTTCTGCAGTTTCTAGTCTAGCATTCATTAATAGTAACACTGACATATATTTTCTATTGTTGTAGTGCTTCACGATATATCACATCATTCACCACATCGTAAGAAAACGAAGCTTATCTGTGGCTTACCGAACGGTTTGCAATGGAAAAATATCTTATGCCGCGAAAAAACGAATCTCGCGTATAAGTACTTTGAAAATCGCGAAAGCCAAAAAAAAACGATCTTCCTTGCTTCGGCATAAGTTTAAAGAAAAAAAATATATATATATATTTAATCGACGTAAAAGCCTGCTTTACATAAAATTTGCTTTGTATAATTTTACTACACATTTATACCCAAACGTGCGTGTAACACGCGACTTACTCAAAAATGTCATATTAATATGCATTTTTTTTTTATTCATATGTACCGCAACCTGTTGCGAGTCTAAAGTACACGCGAACAATGACGATGCGAACTGTTATGTTAGACACGTTTTAATAAATCTAATATCTACGTTGAAGGTTTGTTCAGCTCGTGTACCACGGAGTGTGTGCAGATTACATTAGAGTTACACAGTTACTACACGTTACTACGTTACACGTTACTATAGAGTTGTGTAAAATACAATCCCTAAAAATACTCTGTATTATTTAAACAATAAATTTATTTACACACAATATTATCTAGTGTCAGCTCTTATGGGTATTATTATATTTTCGTGAAAAATACTTGAGCCATACACTTTAAATATCTTTTATCCTTTTCGTTTCTTTTGTTGTAGATCTCCAAGCACCGGTGCCTAGTCTAATATCTATGCGGTGCCTAGTGGAAAATTTAGGTATTCTATTTTATAGCGTAAAACGCGAACCGTTTGGTTAGAAATATAAGTGTTCTTACCGAGTATCTCCCGGGGAAGTACCGGAGTCACGCTAGGCCGCACTTCCGGTGAGCGTTGATACGCGAATAAGCCTATACTCTATATCTACATACATTGGCATTTTGTGACTGCGATTATAGATCCGATCAGAGCTTTTAATCGATTAATATATTACGGATCACGAGCTTCTCTTTTCTATCGACGTTAAAAATAATAACTTATTTTCCTTTAGAAATCTACGGCAATCTATGGGTTTTTCAGTTCTAATAAAGAACCGAACGTTATTTTACAAAAGTATTACGGCAGAATGCCTGTGCATTAACTATCGCTTTAAAAAAGCGAATGTTATAAAAAGCTATTACGTTATAACCATCCAAATAGAACAATTCTAAATATTTATAGATATACAGATATTTTTTTCCCTTTAAGAAGCTCCCTTGGTATTCTAAAGAATGCGCATAAAAATTCTGCTCTGTTCTTAAACGGTTTACCAACCGTGGCTAGACTCATGAAAAACAATACCATTATTATATTCGCATCCTGTGTGAAGGGATATCGTGGGACTGTTCCTCGGTTATGTGTGAGAAAAGAGCAGAGCAACGATGCAATTCCTCTAATTTGCACCTTTCCATTAAAGCTGATAGATTCAACTCTAGATACGTAGCATCATTACTTTCATCATGCATGCTGGTGTAGCATAAAGCATATGAATTATTAGCATATTGTTTCCAATTATTGAATCCTATTACAATGCGCGCGCGCGATATGTTATCGCGTTTCAAAACTATTCCCTTCTCGTAAAAATTATTTCTCACCTATAGGCGGTTTTATAAAAAAGTATATGAAGATTATTATTTTTCAGGTAATCAAAAGAAAATTTAAAAGAAAAGAAAATAAATATCTGATATATCGAACAATAATTTTTGTTAAAATTCTGCTATAAAATATCTATTTTTTTAATTAAACAACATAGATATGTATATTTAAAAAAACATATATTGTAAATGATAGCGAAAAAGTAATGGATTAATACGAATGCAGTGACTATAAATGACTTTATATGAGTGTTTAAAATACGAGTAATATTAAATTTTATTCGCAATTACATTCGCAATGGACATAGGGAAATGCTTATTTAAAGTTATGAAATTTTACTATAATTCTACTACACAAGGATAATTTTTGACATATTCGATGAAAAGTGGATTAATAAAATTCTTCTAAAAGAATTTCTTCGTAAAGAATTCAAATATCGTCGATAGAAATTTGAAACTGTTGCTCAAATAGAAATTAGTATATAAACTTTTAATGAAAAGTGAATAATTTCTAACAGAATTTTCGAAGGAATTAATAATGATATAAGAATCGGGAAAGAAAAAGGGAAAAAACAACACAGTTCTATGTCCGTTAAGATTTTGTACCGCAAAGGATTAATGTTGCGAGTGTTCTTGTGAATTAAGTGAATATTTTACACGGTTGTTAGACGATAATAACGGGCTGTATTAGACTTTCTTTCCTTCTCTAATCAGCGACGTGGTACGTATCAAAACTTTTCTAGATGTTGAAGTTTCAAGTGTGCGCGTTACAGTTTATAACGTTACGTTAAGCTTTTGTATTACGCGACTGTTCGTTGCAGAATATTACGAAACTGTTCTCTTCTTTAACAACAAGAAGAACATTTGTCTGGCTCTTCGGCGATACTTTGAAGTTACACAGCAAGCTTTGTATTCCGTATTTTTGATAATAATGTTAAGTTGTTATCTTTATATTATATGTTTATTACTTTTAGCATTATTACTCTTCTTCATATGACGAAAAAGGATAAAGTTTGCAAAACAAATAAAAGTTATCCAATATGAACAAATAATATTTAGCTATTTTACAAAATTAATCCAATTATTGGAAGTGATTTATCCAAGCATACGATATTTTTACTGAAATATATTCTTATTCAATTTTAGAAGAGATTATACCTTAATCTTCAATTATCTAAATGAGAATCTGGGGGCTGAAGGGATCTGCTGAGTAAAGTTAATTCCCTACTGGGGGAATATTTATAGATATAGATATATAAGCTTCGTGTTAGATTCAAAATCCCCATATTAACAAAATATTGCGATATTCAGTAACCGCGCTAATTTCTGCAATTACCCAACTATAATTGCTTCTAATACGAAAAAATTGATTTTTCCTTCAATATACTAGTACTTATCGCATTTCGATAATCGGCAGGTAAATTAAAATTTAGGATCAATATAAACGCCTAATCATCTAGACGTAAAGAAAAATATCGTTCCAAGAAGAGATATTCTAATTTCGTTCTACATATAGAATCCATCCCTTTTCTCCGTATATATCGCGCGAGTCGAAGGAAACAGAGGGTAGCATTGGGGACGTTACGAAAGTTACATCTTCCGTGTCGTCTAAGTATTAATCGAGAAAATGACAAAATTAACAAATGTCATATAACAAGGCTGCTAGTCGGCTCACCCGCTGCCTGTTGCTGATAGTAATTGCACTCCGTGCACGCCGTGGACGATGACGCGCGGCCACGCTGCTCCGTCCCGTTCGCGATCTCGCTGTTCGAGCACACGTCTTTGTAACCCTCCGGCGGGCTAAGCGTTTCCTGCTGCTGATCATGCCGCGGCGGCGGCGGCGGCGGCGGCGGCGGAACCACGGTTCCGCTCTCCTCCTGGGAATCCGCGGTCTCCTTCGGCCGGCGTCCTTTCGTCGCGTCCTCCGCGTCCACGCTCCCTCGCTCGTTCGCGTCCTTCCCTTCCACCGTCGTCGCGGCCGCGGACACCACCCTCTCCACCTTCCCGTCGGCGTTCTCCTCCTCGTCGTCCTCCTCCTCCTCCCGCTCCTCCTCCTCGTCCTCTTCCTCCTCGCCGTCGTCCGCCTCCTCCTCGTCCTCCTCCTCCTCGTCCTCCTCCGTTTGTGTGTCCTCGCGACCCTGCTGGCTCTTTCCGCGGGGCCCGCCACCGCGATGATCCCGCGCGGCGTTCTCGCAGAGCGCCTGTTCTACACCCCTCGCCATCTCGCCGTATCTGCCGTTGCTGTTGCTGTTACCGGTGCCGGTGCTGTTGCTGTTGCCGGTGCCGGTGCCGATGCCAAAGTGCAGGTTCAATTCCGCCCGGCACTCCTTGCAGTTGCCCAGCCGCATGAACTCGTGCTCCTGGTAGCAGCAGTCGCAATCCTCCTCGTAATCGGCGCAGCACTCCTCCTTGATCAGTATAATGTAGTCCGCCGCGAAGGACTCATTCAGGTTCTCGTTGATCACCACGCGATGTTTCTGCGACTTCGCCTTGGTCTGGCCCGGCTTCTTCAGCAGCGACTTGAGCGTCTTCGCCGCCGGTTCCGCCGGATGTTGTTTGTTGCCGTGTTCCTTCATTATCGGGGCTTCTTTCCGTTTTCTCTCCCCTTCTCTATCTCTTCCTTTCTCTCTTTATCTACGTTTCTCTTTTCCTTTCTCACTCTCTCTTCCTTCCTCTCTGTGTCATTCACTCATACTGACACGATATACATCCTTCCATTGTATACGTCCTTACAGGTCTCGCCCCCCAGGACAATACAGAGTGAACGTTCTACCTTTTTTCTCTCTGACCCCCCTCTCTCTCTCTCTGCCCGCTATCCGTCCTTACCACCGCCACCTGTGCTGCGGCTTCCTACCTGTCCCTCGCGCTCGCGTTCCCACGGCGGCGAAGCGCGTACACACTTTCTCGCGCGGCTAACGATATTTCACCCGTCTATACGCCGCCGTTATCGTTCATCGTCGCCAACAACCCCGTCGCGCGGCCATCGACGTTCGCGTCCGCCGTATCGTTATCGGACACGCGTGGATCGGCCGACGTTAGGTGATCCTGCCGACGCGACGTGCGGCCGCAACATCCCTCCCTCGGCGCGGCAGCGTGATGATCGATGAACCCCGCGGAGATCACATGCTTCGACTCGGGTGCCTCTCTCCCTTTCCGGTTGCCGCGACGACCGATCCCCAAGCTGTCGATCCTGCGTCCCACCGTCGTCGTCGTCGATGTGCACGTGCTCCTTGGTGAACGCGACGCGCGTTCGCTCTCGCGTTGCGTGCGCGAGGAAGTCAGTCCGGCGAAGGCCGTGCGCCTATCGATCGAGGCATGCTGGAGCTTTTCTTCATCTCGCGGATAATCGCGCCGCTCGCGTCTAGCCGACGTTGGCGAGTCGGCACGAGGCCGAAGATGGGCGATCGCTCGCGGAAGACCCCGGTTACCTTGACGGTGTCTCAAGGTTACTATGATACGTCGCCGTCGCCGCGCGACCGCGACGTCCCATTGAGATCGAGGCGATCGCGAGACGCGCCGCGCCGCGCCGAGTCGTCGGGGACGCGAGGAGCGATTCCGCCGATTCCACGATCCCACCTCGAGGAGAACCCTCGAATTCGCGCGACGCGACCGCCCGCGAGACGAATTCCGCGGCGGCGAAGCGAGACGTCGTGAGAATTCCCGACTAGCCGAGTCCAACCGCGATCGCCGTCACTCGCGCTCCTCGCAATTATCCCCGAACGCCTCTATTTTCTCTCTCCTCCTCGCTCTCCCGCTCTCTCGTCTCGCCCTCGTTTCGCACCTTTCACGACGCGAATCGTAACGTGCGCGCGTAAGCGCCCGCCTCTCTCCCTCTCTCTCGCTCTCTCCCTTTCGCGACGTCCCCGTTTATCGATTTCGCGTGACGAATGCCGAGAGAAGACCGCCGACGCACGCGACACGACTCCGCGATCGGTCCGTCGCTGCCCGCGACCGCCGTTGCACTACTGCGAAGTGCGAACCCGATCGCTCCGTGGACTTCCCTCCGCCGCTCTGGAGGAATCACGCTCGGGAGTAACGTGGGATAGCCGCGCGCGATCCGCCTCGCGCTACTCTTGCCATCGTCGACGTCGTCCTCGAGATCCCTCGAGGACCGCTGTCGAGCGCGAGTTAAGTGAAACGGTCCGCGAACACAGCAGGATCAATGAAACGAAGCAGCCTCGCTTGCTCCGGTCGCACGACTAGTATTCCTGTACGAGCGACGTCAGTCAGCGTGCGTGTCGTTCGTGACGCGCCGACCGAGACTGCTACCGTCAGTCGTCACTACTGCCGCCGCCGCCGCCGCCGCCGCCGTTGCTGCCGCCGCCGCCTCCACCACCACTGCCGCCGCTGTTGCTGCCGCCGCCGCCGCCGCCGCGCCGCTAATCGTACCGGCGAGAACGACTTTCCATTCCAGCAACGTTGGCCTGTTGACTCGTCGCGAATCCACAGGCTCTAAAATGGGTCGAAACGTCGACCGGGAGAAAAAGGAGAGAGAAAGAGAGAGAGTTGTCGCTGCTAATGCACCACCCGATTCGCACTCCGCCAATTTTTTTCGCAAGCATCCTTCGCGTACCGCGCGTCTTTCACGTCCGCGAGCGTAAACGGAGCAGCGATCCGAGCGGAGATCCATTGCTATTTTTTTATCAGAAAAATTTTCTATCGCAACGAGTCTCTTTTTTTTTATAGGAATTCCCTACAGAGAAATGCCAAAGGTTTTGTCTCGACCTTAAAAATTGCAGATCTTTCAACGATACGCATCTTCGAGATCGAAATATCTTTCTCTGTGTTGTATCCTTCCTCTCTCCCGAATATTGTATATTTTAAAATTTCATGAGCAATTTGAAATATATTTATAAATCGAGCCTCTCTCCTTGGAACAATAACCCAGTTTTGAAAATCCTTCGGCATATTTATTCCTTTCGACACATCCTTGTTTATGCTTCATGTGTCACATCGTGCTTTTGTTATTTCTGGAGATGCAGTTTTAAGCATTACTTTTTATTTCTCTGCGTGATATGTAAGATTTATAGCAGAATTTTTACCACATTTTAAAGCGATTCTATTTCAGTGTCACGATTATCTCTTTGCTCCAATTACTCTGATTAACCCTGTACGTATAATTATTCTATCGCGTCATTATTTATAAACTGCACATGCACAAGGCCTGAAGAAATTCTGTAAAAGATCTAGCCCCAGCTTCAGTACGTACGTACGTTCTTCTGTGTTTCAAATATATTCCATTGAACGCGCAATCTTTTATGTTTTTTTTCTCTTCACAGTTCTATAATCGTCGATAATCGAACGTGAAGTACGGTATTATATAACGTGATTCTCACTCAGTATATTTTCAAAAATTATTTCTCGTAATTATTACCTAGAATCATGAATAATCCTACATATCGTATCTCTCAAATGACGTTGCCGTCTATTGAATTTCTAACCGCCGCTAACTTTAACCATTCCATCGCCCGTATCTGTCGCTTGCAAAAAACCGGGGAGGTATTATTTTCTCGCTTTCCACTGGACAAATAGGAGAAACGACTGTAACAATTGCAATGGATAAATTGCAGAATATCCGTGTCAGCTTGTAAATTCCACATAAAAGATCCAGTACGCACGCTCCAATTAACTCAGTTTACGTACCGCGGTCCCTTCAATTGGATTATATCACTCGGTAGAGAAAAAAAAATATTATACTTGTATGTGCGGCATGCATTGGTACCCGTACAATATATGAGACCCTAATGGCCTACGGGATCCGAATTCAATCGAGCCGAACTCGCGTGCCTGATAATAATGCCCGAAAACCGGATATGTTATAACTATCACTACGACTACTGAAAATAAACCAGATCATAAAAATTATAGCGACGGTTTGCAAGCGTTCACTGAATGGAACGTTGAAGTAACGGAACACGCTGTATATAAGAACGATATTTGTGTATACGTGCATACAAATTAATTATTTTTAAAAAAAGTATTATATAAACACTGAAATTTCGCGTTGTATCGATTATAACTGCGAAATAAACAGAATTTAAATTCATTTTAAAAAGTAATTTATTTAAAAAAATTATTAACAATATTTTTATATTTAAAAACATCTTGCATATTAAATAGTTAAAAACTTTGCAACTTTTATATTTACACAATGTGATAACAAACGAGTTTCCGCTTGCTGGAATATTTTTACGCGACTATATAAAGCATTTCCTGTCCGATTGCGCAATTTGCCCTAAAAAATGTTACGAATTAACTTGTATCTATTGTAACAATCGGGAATACGCGGTAAGTAGGGCGAGAGTTATACATTATATTATAAACATCTTTATTTTTGTAATTCTGGAATCAAGAGTGACTCAAATATCAGTGTGTATACAAAAGAAACATTTCAGCTATGGTAGAAATATATAAATATTTTTCCTGACTAATAATACATGTATACACGCACGCGCGCATATCTTACAGTATTCTTTTAAAAATTTTCGGGCTCTTATACATATATAACTAATAACTTTTAATTTTATGTGTAATACGATTTGTATATATAATTCTACTACAAATCTCCTACTACACTCAATAATCCGATTCTTACGATTATACTTTCACGTAGCAAATTTTGCTATGTATCAAATAAAAAGTTCAGTAACTTAAAAGTAAATTTTTATAGTAGCAAAATGTTAAGAAAACAATCTTAATTTGCTAAACATATAGACTCGTGAACGTATTTAATTTCCATTAAAAAATTATTTGCTCCAAAAGTGATAATACGATATAAAAAAAAGCTACGGTATAAATTGCGATACAATTCGAAATAAAAAAGATATCTACAATAAAATAATAAGATAACATAATAAGAATAATATTGAACAGAAATAATAATTAAAATCTAAGTATTTGCATATATGATATAATTTGCAGATTTGTCTACATGGACAAAATATATTCGATAGAGATCTGTAGGCCTATTCTGTAACTTTTAACGACAGTGTCGTTAAAAGTTACAGAATCTGCACAGTTTTGATCCGCGTACTTCGACTCAATTCGATCTTTTGGTCGTAAATAAGGCTGGAATAACATATATGAAATCGAATATGAAACTTATACTAAAGAAAAAAAGATTTTAAGTTCAGGATTGATTCGGATCAAATATATATATATATATATATATATATATATATATATATATATATATAAATGTTCGGGTTAAAGAGAAATATTAAAAATTTTTAACAAAATCACTAATATTCAGCATTTTCACTTAATTCAAATTTTATTTTCAACAAAAAAGACCTTTTTATATATTAAAAACATTATATTTGGGTATACTATGCAAATAATAATTTAAGATTGTGATTATTAACTTATACTAAAAAAAGGGATTTTCAATAGTATCTAATATTATGTAATATGTGTATTATGCGTAATACCCAAATTTAAAATTTTAATTGTATTACCTTAGCCTATTTATTTCATTGTAAACTATAATATACATTTCATATAATTTATTAAAATAATATATTTATATATACTAGAAATTAGTAACATATTATAATTTTAACTAAAAAAAATAAGAATAAAATAAATTGTCTTAAATAAAACAGGTTTAGAAAATTCTATTTTCATATAGAACATTAGCTAGTAACTATATTTTTAGATAAATGGACATTAACACACCTTTCAATGTAATCCATGTAGAAACTATGGCTCTACATAGAAGTTATGTGAATAAAATAGTTATTATAAGATACTTAATATATAACTAAAAAGTATAGGGCTATAAACGACTAAAAAGAAATATAATTGCAATGTAAAAATACATTAAATTAATCAAATATATTAACATAATTATTTGTCTTGCTAATAATATATGGCCACCAAGAAAGTTTTATAAATCTTATGATAGAACCTAGTTATATATAAAGACATGCGCGCGAGCAATGTTTCTACATATAATAATCCCACGATAACAAAAATTTCTTTTTTCCTGCTTTGTTTCCTAAATCATAATAACGATATACGTTATACCATACATTGTAATTTTCATTTTATTATTTTTGTGAGCTACACAAAATTCATTGATTTGTTAAATAATTAAATCTATTGATAGATATTTTATTATTTGCACACATATGTATTTATTGTGTGTATATAATATATATTAGGTACACAGAGATGTACCTTAAACAAAAATTAAGAGTACAGCACTCCAAAAAAACAAAAAACTTTTAATTAATGCCAAATATATCAGAAAATGCAGAAATCAATAGTATTACACTCTTGCATATACGTGTATGTTAAAATTCATATGAAATCATACAAAACATACAATCTTCTTTATGAAACAGTTTATATTGAGCAAAATTATTTTATTTTTTTAACGATGGGTATTGTATGGATATTATAATATATCCCTAAATTCTCTTGAATCTCTTGTTAACATCCTGTGTAATTCATACATTTGATTGCCATAATACAAACACAGAGATACACAGAATAATGAGAGATATGTTGGTATAACATTCATTATACAAGGCAAAGATATAATTTAATAATTACAATTTTATAATTATAAAATTTATATAATGCCAATATAGATAAAGATTGCTTCATATTCACGTATATGCCGCCAATATTATAAAATACTTATTATATGCCTTAGAATTTAACAATTGTCACTGTAAAACTTTTGCATGCAGTGTATATGAGGAAACTTACAGTCTTTGTTACTGTAGAACTAACAGTTTTATAAAAAAGTCGTATACGTTCTACAAAATAATACACCTTCTTCTTCTAACAGGTTCTGGAGGCTCTAAAGCCGCTAATATTGCCTCATCAAAAACATTTTTAAGTCCTTTCTGAAATAGAAAAAAGACCATTATAGCGAACAAATTAGCTAATTAAAAAAAATCAGTTCTCAGATCTAATTGTACAATATAATCTTTAAGAGAACGATCTTTTGAACTTTTGTATTGTCATAGATAAAAAAAATAGATAAAACAAGTAAATAAAAAAAGGTTATCATACCTGTGTAAGAGCGCTACATTCAACATATTTTACAGCTTTTAATTCCTTAGCAAGTTTTTCTCCTTGTTCACCCGAAATAGCCTTTTGCTTATTCTTTGCTAGCTTTTCAATCGTGGCTGCGTCATCTCGTAAATCGATTTGTGTACCAACCAATAAAAATGGCGTCTTTTGACAATGATGTGTTATTTCCGGTACCCACTGTTAATATATGAAAATATTAAAGATAAAATACTTCATATAATAACAGTTATTTTTAATTATATTATTTTATTACCTTTTCTTTAACATTTTCAAACGATGACGGTGACACAACTGAGAAGCATACAAGAAATACATCAGTTTGTGGATAACTTAATGGACGTAGACGATCGTAGTCTTCCTGACCTGAAAAAAATTTCCAAAAATTTAAGTAAATTGTTACTAATATAACTAGAGTTCTACCTTATTATATTTGTAACATAATTTAATATATATTATTATATATTAAATATATCATATATATTTTATATTATTTAAAATAATTCAATATTAAAAATTGTACTATATACTAATAACAATATATATATTTACCAGCTGTATCAAATAATCCTAATGTATATGGCTCACCGCCAATCATGACAGTGACTGCGTAATTGTCGAATACTGTCGGGACATATTCCGATGGAAATTTATTCGTAGTATAAGAGATTAATAAACAAGTTTTACCAACCGCTCCATCTCCAACTACTACACATTTTATTGTCTGCATTTTGGATTCCACCAAATGCTGCCTATGGAAAATAGGAATAGCACAAATATAAATTATTTTCTTTTATTAATAGCTTAAATATTATATCAAGAATATAATTAATGACAATTGCAACTTTATTTATGTGTCATCAATTCTTTATTAAAGAATTGAATATTACACTTAATATTTAATATACAGAGTGCTCTAAAAAGGTACGGCCAAAATTTAGGGAGATATTCCTCACACCAAAAGGATGAAAAAATGTTATATAAACATGGGTGCAAAAACGCTTTTTTCAGGAGTTATGTTGAAAATACTGTTGACTGTATTACTTATACAAGAAACAATTTAGGATTAAACATTGTGGACGACAATCGTTTAATCAGTAGGTTTATTTACATTTGTTTTGAATGTGATCTTGAGTACGGTTACAACAAATGTTGAAAATGTCCACCATTCGTCCGAATACAAGAAGCATTGACACGTCGACGCATCGATTCACGTACACGTTCAAATACACCAGGCGTATAGCGGATTGTCTCGCAGCCTGCAGTGATACGGTCACGAAGATTCTGAATATCACGCACTGGTGTAGCATGTACGATTGTCTTTAAAATGTTCCCACAAGTAAAAGAAAAGAAGCTCAGAAAAGAAGCTCTAACTCCTGAAAAAAGCATTTCCGCACCCATGTTCATATAACATTTTTTTATCCTTTGGGTGTGAGGAATATCTCCCTAAATTTTGGCCGTACCTTTTTAGAGCACTCTGTATAACAGAGTAAATATATATAATAGTTCATTTCATAATAAAATGTTTATCAATTCTATTTTTTGTCTTTTTTCCACAGAAGTATATATAGTTTGTTTTTGATATAAAATTATTAACTAAATATGAATTAGATTGCATAGTCCATCATAAGAAGGAATATGTTACTTCAAAGATCTATATTCACATATAATTATGACATATATATTAAATATCACGCACTGATATATTAAATATGCTTTCTCGATATTGAGTATTATTCTTAATACTTAGATTGAATATTAAATGCAAATATATAATAAGATATAAATAAGATCTAATATAAAGTAGTCAACGTAATACCCTTTTGTATGAAAAATAAGGAATTGAATTTTTTAAACTGTGATTGCATTTCCTCCCCCAAAAAATTACGTCAATAAAAACTTGGACAATTGCGCAATTGAAGTTGATTATATATGCAACAACTTGTAGTGGCCGGCAGTGACAGATTATTATTGCGTGCAAACCTCTTTTATGTATGAGAATACTGGCGCAAGTTGCAGTTGCACTGATTATAATTGGTAAAGAATTGACGTGTGGCAAATTGATGTTGTCTCGTTAATTCGAGAATGCATTCGTATATCCGATTACAAGTATATGCGGATTAGCGTAATCTCGGCGCTCTATGCTTGGCTGATATTAAATCTATCGCGACAGATGCGAGAAGTAACCGGAAAGCTCCACGTGAAGTGGCACATTTGCACACTGGAGAATTATTGTTTTTGGAGTCGCCATTTTGATCGTTATGTCAAATACGCTCCTCCGTACGGCGAAAACGTGCGGCGGGAATACTATGCGACGTACATGAAGTCGAATTCCCCAGGATCCCCGTATATTAATGACGAGTATAACGCGGTCAAAGGTATATACAAAATTTAAATTAAACACTCACACGCAAAAACTGGGCGTCGACACTAGACAACACTTTATCGCCACGAAATCTGTAGTTTCGTTAGATAGACATGGCATTGAAATGGTCTAAAGATCCTTTAATGAAAGATGCGCAACCTCGGTCCGGTCCGCTGATTGGTCCGCCATCTTTGTGGACCGAGCCTCTCGTTCAAGAAAGACCGCGAGCGGCTTATTTACTGTGTTTGCTTATTGTGGGGGTTTTCGCAAGCGACACAAGTCGACACAAGTATCGTTTTATCTTTTAGCCCAATATTTCATGTGTCGCACGACAAAATTTTTAAACACGTTGATTGGCTGCTGAATAGAGAAA